>JAAVTW010000006.1:0-577054 GCA_012295335.1 Brettanomyces custersianus | reverse complement strand
AATATCACCCTTTGGATTGACAACTGAGCCTGATGCAGGTACGACGTTTTTGATGGATTCAGTAATGCGTTGGGTCATGTCCTTTGCCACCTTCTCCAATGCTGTAATACGTCCGTTACTCTGCTCCTTGCTCGAGTCATTAATGCTCTTAGTTGCCATTTCAATGCGCTGTGTAATGCCAGCAATGTGCTGAGGAATTTCAGCTATGTGCTGCGAAGCATCAGCAATTTGCTGATGAATGTTAGCCATATGCTGTGAAACATCCGTTCCTGTCTTGAGAGCTTTCGCAATCTGGTTTGAAACTTCTGTTCCTGATTTGATTGTGTCAGCGATGTGTCTAGAAACTCCAATCAAGGCAGTTGTCTCGGTCTTCATTTCTTGTGCGGCATTTTCCTTGCTGCTAACATTTATGTCAATCAAGGAATTTTTCCATGCGGTCAGCTAGTTTGCCAATTGCATCGGTAGTTTTCTTTGACTCAGATAGTTTGCCTATCGCGTTAGTCAGTTTATTAGACCCATCATTTAAGTTCTTTAACAGAGCATTAATTGGTTGAGTCATACAATGTTGTACACATTTTTCTAGCATACCAGGAAGTTCATTCAATGTCTGATTGACTTGAGGAATAAACTTCGTGGCTTCTGCGATTTGAGGTAATACTTCGAGGTTCTTGAGCGATGAGTTGATTTCACTCACATTCTCGGACAACCTCGGATCAGTTACAGGGACTTCTGGATTTTGAATACCTTGATTAGCATTCTGATCGGAAAAGTCTCCCATAGGTGCATCATCATACATGTTATTTTGATCAGTCATTGTTGAGATATAGTTTCAGATATGATTAGATAAGCTTTGGTACTATTAAACTTGGATAAAGATCGCTAAGTTAATAATCTGTGGCTGTAATGTAAGTGTAAGGTGGGAAGTTAAGTTCAGGTACCATATAATTCATGATATCTGGCTTTTTAACCTATCGATGGTTTCCCCTGCCTCTCCCCGAGGATTTCGGTCTGAGATTCGACAATGAATCCCATTTAGGAAATAAAAATTTCTACCCGAGGAATATTGAGAATAAAACAAAATAGTAATAATATTTAGAGGGTTCTCCACTAAGGGAAAAAGTACTTAGAGGAAAAGACGGCATCCTGTCTGTGACGCCATGTCGGAGTGCAATAAATCCTATGAGTTACACTCAACCTTATTGCTATATTCTCCCTCAATCAATGATAAGCCTAGCAGGAAGAGTGGAGTCAGACGTATATAGGATTGGCATATATATCGATAGATGTCGTTGCTTGTAAGTGTCCCGTTTCCTTAATAACCCTGTTAACAGTCGGTCAGACTGTTTGTCCCATATAAATATACTACCAATAAAGAAACATAGTTTCATTTAGTTACTTGCCACCCGCAAGTGGAGGTCTACTAGCTTATAGCTAATTTACTAATAATAACACTCAATTAAGTAAAAGGACGAAAGTATACACTATACAATAGTAACCCTAGAAGGATAAGATTCAATTGACACAACCGGGGAGAGAGTGATCCATTGAGATCTGCGTGGGAAATATTTCTCATAAAATAATTCCCGCATCTAGTAATCCTAATAACGATAATCCCTGCTACCCAATAGTGGGGAGGAATATATCCAGGAATACACACAACTAGAAAATATAGTATCTGTAATGACCCTATATAATCTCAGTTGCGACACTCAGTAACTAAATATTGTGTATTAATTACCCATAAATATACTTTTAAAAGCTATTCAGTATGTTTGACAGCTATAAAAACTATTTTAAGAAGAACCACCAGAAACATTTTACATTTTATAATCTTTTCTGATCATTAAAGTTCAAATTACCAAACACTAAATTCATATTTTTTTGGATCAAATCTTCAACTATAAAGTATATACAACATACCAATATAATTGATAAAGCTAAAATGATGGTAGAGTATTACAATTTGGTCAAATTTGACCTTGGACACATGGACCTCACTTTTTTCTTTCGCTTCATCTAGATATTTTTAAAACTAACTAATCAGTTTTGAATTTCCTTCCTATAACATACTGTTCATGGCTTCTTATCAAACCGTCAAAAGCCGTAGTGATGAATAAAGAATCCACTATTGAACAGGCGAAAGTTTCCACAATTACTTAGAATTAATATGCCACCTCTTCATTTTATTCGATTTATCCTCTAGTAATTACTTAAATTCATTGACTATATAGTACATTAATTAACTCTTTTCATAGGTGGCGGAGGAACATCACTCTTGACAGATTTAGAGGGTGGATCAATGGCCTGAGATTTTGCTGTTTCTTCCTTAAAATAATCTTCCAAAGCGGCAGCCTTAGCTTTCTGATCAGAAATGCTTAGACGTCTATTAACGGCCCCTCTAGATTTGCGACGGACACGTGGTGGGGGTGCACTAGGTTCTGGTACAGAATTAGAATCAGATACGTTAAATAGTGGAGCTCTGGCTGTTGGTTTAAGAACATTGGTTGATAAAGGTGGAGGTTGGAAAGGTGTCGGTTCGGAAGCAGCTGGTTGAGAAGTAGAACTTTGACTAAACATAACATTTCCAGGCGCAATATTTGGAACAGGTGAATTTGGTGCATTGAACTTTCCTAAAACTTCGGGAAGTCGATGAAGCAATCCATAACCCACATCACAACCCAGGAGGCCCTTTCCTCCCCACTTCTCAGTAGGATATATCACGACAGGGCGAACAACATCATAATCATGGTTATATATATATAGTTCCAATGAGCATGGCTTTTCAGAAATGGAAGATATCTTTGCCTGATCCAATTTCCACCTATTATAGGTTGCTGTAACAACACGTCCAAAAAGATCTTCACCACCGGTAGAAAGTTTACCTCCCTCACAATTCAAAACATATTCATCCGGCTGAATTCCAGCAAGATCTGCTGGTGATCCCTTCTGAACATGCAACACATGCCACACATATGATGCTGCCGATAATGCTGATAATTGTAGCTCTAACTGCAATCCCATCCCAATTCGAATAGACTCTGAAGTTATTGTAACATCAATTCTACTTATATGAATTTGCCGCGTTACACCACCTTTTGCGGACCAAACGGTAAAGATTAAATCTTGTTGTCTATTATTCACTTCTGCCAATATGAATTCCCATAATAATGAGTATTCAATATTTGAAGAATCAAGATGTAACATTTCCAATTGATGTGAATCAACATTCATCGAATCATTGTTAACTGCACTAGAATATGGGTTACCATTTAATGCCATACCCTGTCTGAAAAAAGAAAGAATTGGACGTCCATTGATTGCTGTTATGAAATCAAACCAACTTTCAAAGCCAACCTTTTCGGCAATAGATCCTTTACCGACATAAAGGATCCGCAACCCAACATCCAAATCCTCACTCTTAGGTGAATCCCTATTATTCAGATAAGATGTTGCCTGTGTTTCAATACTGGAAACGAGTTTCTTTGCTAGTCCGAACATAATTATATAATATTGGTGTCTATATAGTAGCATTTAATGGTGGAAGATCAATATTCATTAAAGTTTGAAGAAATATATAGAGCATCCTTACACCATAAAAGTAAACCTATAAGTGACATAGTTGGATGTATTATTGGGATTAAGAGTGTATGGTGAAGGAAAGCCGATATGCACAGTCGATAACACCCAGGTATCCTTAATGAGGATATCCGCAATCATAGTATATCAATATCTTATGAGTGCGGATGACCATTGGTGATAGACATGTAAATTATATTGATGAAACATATTGACGACAATAATTAAGAGAAATGGTAGATAGTAAATTAGGTACTCTACTTTAATTGGCTTTTAAGGCTATACTTTGTGAATGCATTTTAATAACACCCTCCATCTTTTCGGCTTGGGATTACTTTACAATCCTTCTAATACATGTACATCCGTGCACATGCACATGTACATGACATTTATGCAGGAGTAGGAGGGAAAACTGAACAGGAGAAAAAAACTAATATTAAAAAAAAAAAAAAAACTGGAAAGTAGTTCGATAATAGTTAGCTAGCATGATATTTTCATTTGAACTGGATACACTCTAATTTGCAGAATTAGTACGCAACATGCTTTCCAGTAGGATAGGGCAAGCTACGAGGGCCGCCATTTCATTGGTCGGAAAGCAGACTGTGTTGAAAAGCGCATCTGTCAATTTTGCTCGTCAATTCCATAACACACATTATGCAGGAAAAGTGGATATCCCAGCAGAGAAAAAATGCCGTGAGTTATTAGATAGACTTCCAAACTTTGAATATATCTTCCAGAATGAGGATGGATCCAAGAGGACACCATCGGAGGAAGAATTGAAGAACATCGCTTACTTGAACAGTTACTCGGAAGAAAGGAAATTGAACTGGTTAGAAGTTTTCACATACCCAAAGTTGTATAAAGATCTATATCTTAAGAATGATCAGGATCTCGGCAAATTAAAAGCAAGTTCTGGATTGATCATTGATAAGATACCATATGAGGATACCGCTACTGGTCAAATCAGGTGGAAGATTGTCAGGGACAATGAGGGTAAAGAAGGATGGGAAAATATCGCTCATTTCTTGTTTATTCCTGCTTTCTGCTTGTTGGTTGTGACACTATTCTGGAGAGACGATATGGATGTTACTGAATGGGCTAAAAGAGAATTGCTATACAGAGTTAAAGATAAGGCTGAGAAGGAAGGTGATAAAGAAGCTTTGGATACCTTTAAGAAGTTTGGTGATAAGCCGGAAAGTTATGAATTTGATCTCGCTGGATTTGACAAGAATGATGATGTTATTGTGGAGAGGATCTTGTCCGGTGAGTATGATAAGATGAGAAAGTTAAAGGTTAAGCAGCAGCAACAGACTCATGAGGAGTAAGTTTCGGGGGTCTTGAGTGACTCCATCTATTTATTATCTATTCATTTAGTGATATATTTATTATCATATCAATTAGCACAGTAGAATGTTTGAAACTAAGGGCTTCTAAAAGGTGTCGGGATGCAAGCCTGTGCTCAAATATTAGCCGTTTAGATTAAAAAAGAAAAATTAGGAGAAAAAGTGCCCGGTGTAAATAAATATGGGTCATGAGAATGTTTCGAATAAATAGATCGCACTTCCTAGAGTATTTTATTTTATTCGGATCAATCTTACTGCTTGATTTAAATCACCAATACAATCCATAACTATATAATCATTACAACTAATTAATCTATACAACAATGACTGATACAAAACCGGTTCCATTCCCAGGATCTTCTTCTCCTGAAAGATTGACGATCTCACCTACAACGTCGCATATTAAAGAACACCGAAGAAGAAGATCCTCATCGTTGATATCTAAAGTAGAACCGGAAACTTTTGAAACGAAACAAGATCAGGATCTTCAAGATAATATGAATGCTACATGGGTGCATTTTAAAGGTGCCTGGATTATTCATATCGTGATTATCATGCTGTTGAAGGCATTTTACGATTTGGTGCCGATATTCAGTAACGAAATGAGTTGGACCTTAACCAATGTTACATATTCTATTGGCTCCTATATAATGTTTCATCAGATTAAAGGAACACCTTTTGATTACAACAATGGTGCATTTGATAATCTTAACATGTGGGAACAGATCGATAACGGTGATCAATTTACTCCAGTTAAGAAATTCCTTCTCGGTGTGCCGATTTGCCTATTTTTAATATCTACACACTACTCAAATTATGACCTAACTTTATTTGTGATAAACTTGGTTGCATGTCTATTGGTGGTGATCCCAAAACTACCATATAGTCATAGGGTTAGAATCAATATTCCTTATCTCACAGACCAGCAAATTGTTAATTAATCGGATTTCAATGCATCTTTTATTCTCTTTGTTTTTCCCCTCTCTTTCTTTCCCCCTCTTGTGCACTCTAATATACATATATTGATGACCATTTATACAAACATATATCATCTAGCTTAATACATAGAAAACAGTTACTGACTCAGTTCTTTATCGAGCATGACGTCCAGCGTCTCTCTGAATTGCTTTCTTCTCTTTTTATCAACCATGCTTTTGAGAATCTTCACACGTACTTTCAAGTGTTCAATAGTACATGGAAAATTTCGTTCTAACTCTTCCTTATTCATCATGTTATAGTCATTGGTTCTTTTCCATCTTTTTAAATAGTTGTATAGTTGCATCCATTGATATGAAGTCCAGCCATTTTGATCTTCTTTTAGAAGTCCTTTCCGAGACGGTAAATGTTTACTGACTTTTGATACCTCATTTTTCAAGCCATAATTTGTAGTGCTGGTATGTAATTCTTCTCTCTTCTTATTAATAAATTGTGTCACTTTCAAAATCGTACCTTCTGTATCCACATTTTCATTTGATGATAATGATGAAGAATTAGAATAATCATTAGTTATACTCTTAGGGGTAGACAAGATTTGTTCGGAAGTATCTGAATTGTCATGCTTCATATAATTTTCAATTGATGGGAATTTCTCTGCATTTGAAACGATCTTATTCAGTGAATCGGGGTTAGGATTCTTTAAGGATGATGATTCAAACTCCGAATCGGTATCAATTAATAAATCTTCATCCTCCTTCTGATTCAAGTTTTGAGATTTATCACCCAAAATTGTCATACGACTTCGTATCGATGAAACCTTGGATTTCATCTTCATCTTTGGATAGTTATCATTGAAAGAAGTTTTGATTTAATCATTGAACCCCTCATCTTTTTCTTTTACTTTTTTTTTTCTTTGTGAGATCTGAAAATTTTTTGTAATCATCTCTTTTCTGTGATAAAAGTAATAATATTCTTATACTTCAGTCCTAAGCTTTAGTTGTTGTCTATAACCTTTTCTAATAAACACCTCATAGGATCTAGAAATGGCGACAGGGAAAACCGAAAAGGCCCGCCGTGAGCGGCAGGGTGATACCAGAGATGCCAATCTTAGGGTGAAAGGTGAAAATTTTTACAGAAGTGCAAAGAAAGTGAAGAAGGTGAATATGTACAAAGGCGGTAAACCTGTAAGAAATGCCAAGGGTAAAATTGTGGAACAAGCCTATCTTCAGAGCCGAGAGGTTCCAACGGCTCGTGTGGAACCAAACCGGCGTTGGTTCGGAAATACTAGAGTGATTGCACAGGATGCATTATCTCATTTCCGGAAAGCTATGGGAGAAAAGAAGCACGATACATACTCTGTCCTTCTACGAAGAAACAAATTACCAATATCATTATTAGACGAAAAAGATACAGCTAAGTCTCCAGCCGCCAGGATCTTGGATACAGAAACGTATGGAAACACCTTTGGTCCTAAGGCTCAAAGAAAGAAACCCAACGTTGCAGCATCTTCTTTTTCAGAATTAGCACAGAAGAGTAAACAGGATCAAACCAAGTTTGAGGAAAAGCAAATCTTAAAGCCCACTCTTGGGCTTATGGGAGGATTCGATGAAGAAGGTTATTCTAAAGAAGCAAGAGATCAAATCTTTTCTAAAGGACAATCCAAACGTATCTGGAATGAATTATATAAAGTTGTTGATTCCTCTGATGTGGTTTTGGAAGTTGTGGATGCAAGAGATCCAATGGGAACTAGATGTAGGATTGTGGAGGATTATTTGCGTAAGGAATGTCCACAAAAGCATCTAGTTCTAATTTTAAACAAATGCGATTTAATACCCACATGGGTTGCGGTAAGTACGAACTCTATTATGAAGAAAAACCATCAAAAATTATTGAACATCCGTTTTTGTTCTCTTTTCATTTTCAATTATACCAAAGCGTTTTGTCAGGGCATCCTATGTGCAACAATGCACGACAATAATATAGCCTGCCTGTTACGTCTTTGGCAGATTAATTAGCACCATCCAGCTAGGTATCCGTTCTGGATATTATTGGCTAATGCTTATTTCATTTTGAAAGGGCATCTTATGATGCTAATAGGATCTTCAGAGTTGAATCTGTCGAATTCATACCGAATTCTATATGACAGGCCTCGTAGTAAAGAACCTAACATTTTTTTTTTGACCTGTAGTTTATTGATGATGGCTCTTCTTTTTAACTAGTGAAAGAATAATTTACTAACCTCTTTCTATTAAGGCTGCATGGGTTAAGCACCTTTCCTCAGAATTTCCAACGTTGGCATTTCATGCCTCGATTACTAACTCATTTGGTAAGGGATCGTTAATTCAGTTACTCAGACAGTTTGCTTCATTACACACAGATAGACAGCAGATATCTGTTGGATTCATAGGATATCCAAACACGGGAAAATCAAGTATCATTAACACATTAAGAAAGAAAAAAGTTTGTAATGTTGCGCCTGTTCCAGGGGAGACAAAGATTTGGCAGTATATAACATTGATGAAGAGAATTTATTTGATCGATAGTCCTGGTATTGTTCCACCATCAAATAAAGATTCTGAAGCTGATATTTTATTCCGGGGTGTCGTTAGGGTGGAGCATGTTTCTCATGCAGAACAATATATACCTGAGTTATTGAAGAGGGTTCAAAAGAAGCATCTCGAACGGACATATGAATTAAGTGGATGGGAAAATGCTGAGCAATTCTTAGAGAAATTGGCAAGAAAATCTGGTCGTCTTTTGAAAGGAGCAGAACCAGATATGGCTGGTGTCGCCAAACAAGTAATTAAAGATTTCAACAGGGGTAAAATTCCTTGGTTCGTTCCTCCACCCGAAGATACGCAGGAACATAGTGGAAAGGATAAGAAGGCTTCGTATAAAAAGAAGAGAGCCGAAAGAGCTGCAAGTAAGGCTGCAACTGATCAAAAGAATAATGAAAGTAAGGCACTTAAAAGGAGTGCAGATGATCACGAAAATGTGCCTTCTAAGAAGCAGAAAAATGAGTGATCTACTATATTATACTTGTACGATAAGTGTATAGAATTTTTGAATAATTGGGGTAATAATATAACTTTACATCGTGACGCTCATTCTATCCTCCATATCACTGAAGATATCACGTAGATACTTATCTCCTGTAGTATCGAGAAATTCCCAAACTTTATCCATATCGGCAAAATCGGAATTTGTCTTGTCAGGCTTTTTTCGTTCTTCTGAATCTTCACCAGATGGAAACATAATACCATCGGTTTCGCCATCCAGAGTGATTTTAGGTCTTATTCCATTGGAATCAGATTTGGGTGCTTTCAAATAATAATTCATGTTAATGCTTCCATTTTCGAAAACACCATTCCTTAAAATATCCCCTGTATCATCTTTGAAACTATGACTTCCTGATTCATCGATATAATTCTTAACGATAGTAGACATACGTTCAAATCCATCTCTAAATACCGATGCTTCATGCCATCTTTCGGAAAGAACATACAAAATAATTGAACATGCATTTATTGTTTCGTAAATTAAGCTCTTGCGCTTCCATTTTAGGATATGCAAGCTGCAGTCAAGCCATATACTATAGAGAAAGGATATTCCTGAAACAAAGCAGCAATGCATAGCAAGCCAAGTGTAACTGAGCTTGCCCTTTAGATACATATTCTTGTAATTGAGGCATATGGTTGAAGAACTTTCCGTAAATACCTTGAACCATTCCAAATATTGTGGTGGGGCATTCAATTTCTTCTTACCCAATTCTAGGATAACCGGTCGAAGCAGAAGTAGAATTGAGTTATGATAGGAAATCAAAGACCAGTTATCAGTTTCAAAAGTAGATTTGGCATTCGCTTTGGATGGAAATGTCTTCATCCAGTCGTTGAGTTCCAAAATGATTTGTACACGGGTATTTTCCAATTCTTTTGCCGATCCAAGTAATTTGGTAGGCTTGTAAATGAATGTACATATATTGGATTGAATTCGTCTTAGCCTAACAACATGGCAGGCCACTCGAGTATTATTAGTTTCAATGGGAAGTGGTGCATCTATATCGACATCGGAAATACTAAATGGTCGGCCAAGAACAACACCGTTGATTCTTTCGATACCATATGCCGACCAAAATATTCTAGCCCTAAGATCTTTCTGTTTTCTGTTGACCTGATCAACTGAAGTTGTGGTACGGCTACAATAAGGTTTTCTATGTAGCCCTAGTGCTATGGCTGTTCGAATGGCCAAGCCGGTAGTTTGCCAAATGGAACCACCGTCTGGCATCTTCTGCGAAAATACTGCCATAAGCAGGTATGCTTGAACTGCATGAACCGTGGTGTCTTCAACGACTGGTCTAACTGTCTCAAATGCCTTATCATAATATGTTTTGGTAAGTCCTGAATCATTCGAATCGGTTTCTAAAACCTGTGTGGAAATGGCAAATATCATATATATGAAGAAATTGGCTTCCCATAAAATATACTTGGGTGTCGATTTAGTTGGTGACAAGATTAAACGATACCAATCTTTAATTTGATCCCAATCTAGAAAAGGGTATTGACATTGAACGGAGTTATAATAACTATTCAAATATGTCATCATAATATCTTTAGAAGGCTTAACAAACCTTTGATCTGGATGTAATAGAGAACCTCCTGTGGAATTCGATGCTTCATTTGAAAGCATTTGTACATCTGCAAATGCCATACTATCGGGGTTAGCCGAGCAATCTGGAATTAAACCATAACCATCCTGATTGATTTTATAACATGAAATGGAGCTTGCAATTGCCTTTGCCATAGAGTAAGCGCTTGTTTCACCTATATATCTTGGCTCTCCTGCGACGCATAATGACATCATACCAACCTGTTCAGCCAAAGTTGACTGGGTTTGATCCGTTTGAGTCAATCCTGGGGCGACCGAACCAGAAAATATTATTGGATCAGGAAGTTCATTTTGTAATTCCAAATGTGATTCGATGTTGCTTTCTTGTAAAGAAAGTGCATCATCTGTTGATGAAGGTGGTGAAGCAAGAACTCCATTTTGGAAATCCTTTTTTTTAGGAATTTCTGTCTTTCTCTTTTTATTTTTTGCGTAAACTTTGGAAATTTCAAGTCGTAAATTCTGTACTTTTTCTTCTAATGTATCTAAATAGTCCCGTTTGATTTCACGACCGGTTGGTGGATATATAATAGTACAATCAACACCTAACTTCTGACAAGAAGAGCAGACTGGATATTTCCCATCACATTTCTTACGCCTTCTTTTGCAATTGCAGCACGCTGCCATCTGATGCTTACTGGATCTTCTATGCTTTTTAATTCGACCATCCCGACTATTCGAAATCTTATTTTGCTTAACAATCACAGGTTTTGTAGTCTCCGACTTAAGGTTCTTTTTAGGTGTTAACGACTTTTCAGCTTCTTTATCTATACTATTGAATTTTTTTTCAGGCTTTTGTATGGATTCCAGAGGTTTATGCTTAGACTGATCTGTCTTTAATTTATTAGTACGCATATTTCTATGATTTTTTGAAAAAGGATTAATTCCTGACGAGAACATATCCGGGCACGAAAATACTGCAAAATGCTTATTATATACGAATTTGGTGAAAAGATACGAAATTTCACCACAGATATTAAAGATAACCAAAATGGACTGTGGTTTATCGGATATACAACACTTTACATGGAAATCGAGATCTAAGATATGAAGACAATGCATTTATTTTTTCTTTCTTCAAAAAACCCACAATCAATTACTTGAGATATGATTTTAACAATTTCTTTGGGAAGACACAACAGTCATACTTATTCCCTCTTCTAATCATATGTGATTTGTAATAATTTAATTGATAAGCAAAGGATGCTGATCCTAATGGGGTGATCGCCAAAAATTAACTTCTCATTCAATAGGATTATCGAATTTAAAATTCACCGGCCTGGATAGTTCAGACCAATCACAGTCATCAGAAACAGCAGTCAAATCACTGTCATGTATCGAAAATTCTAACGTTTCTGTATTACTACATTGGTGAATTTATGTAAAATCAGAGTAATTGGTTTCCGAAGCTCTGTGTTAAAATTCAGTCCTCATCTATTTTGAGTATTATAGAATCCATATTTAGTGTGGCATTATAAAGCTGGTCTATATTCCTACAGCATTTACCGTCCGGGAAAGTATAGCTACTTTTGAATGACAGAACTAAGTAGTAATAACTCTTTTATCATTCCGTCAGCACATCCTAGTTATGATATATAAAAATGTTCTCTATGGTGGTTAATGATCCCCTTTGATAACGAATAGCCGTTCAAAAAAATTGACCCTTCTTTATTTCACTACAACGCACGCTATAAAGATATATATATATATATATATATAACCGTATTTGACCCCTTTGGGATATTCTCTTCTAATAGCTATCAATATATCTGCTCTCTTAACCTGTTTCAATTTCTAGTAAAACAATAAAAATGCGGTGAGGAGGAAAGGGATTGAAAATGTTGGCTATTTCTGATTGGAATAAAAACACAAACAAATATATTAAATAGTCAATACATCATAGTGATAAAATTCATCAGTTGTAAAATTCTGTAACATTATACACCATGAATGATGGAAGGGTTTATTTATATATCTTGCTAAGACTAATCTATCTATAGTGCAGTATTTTATTACACCTAATGAATTTGAATTATTTCAGTTCTCATTATTGATGAAAAAATTAATTTGTTCGGTTTTTTTAATCCAGAAATTTGTTTCCTTCAGTTAATAATACATCCGTTAATGCTTAAATGTATTTCCGTCTATTGAAAGATTGAAAACCAAGATAAAATGCAGTATGGATCATCATTTCTCGGCCAAGGACAGAGTCCTGCGGAAATTCTTCAACAGCGTCAACGTCAGCAGCAGCAGCAACAACAACATTCTTCCCAACAAGGTGCCGGGGAAGATCCAAATGGAAACCTTAGGCAAATGAACATGCATAATATCAGTCAACAGATTCCTCAGAGACAGGGACAAAATATAGGAAGTACAAATTCACCATCGGGTGTTCCAAATTCTGCTGTGGCCGCGGCCGCAGCACAAGTGATTGCTCAACAGAGGCAGCAACAACAGAGGCAAAAGGCCGCGGCAGCACTTGCAGCGGCAGTACAGCAACAAGGAGGTATTCATGTTGCACCAGGAGGAATGCAGGGAATGCCTATGGGGATGATGATGTCTCCGCAAGTTCAAGATCAAACTTTACATGCTCAAAATCGAAATTCTAGTCAACAACCTCAACAACCGGGTATTATGTCACCTGTCCAGATGCAGAACAATTTGCAGCAGCAGTTGCAGTTACGTCAACTTCAACTTCAGCAGTTAAGACTTAGACAACAGCAACAACAGCAACAGCAGCAACAACAGCAACAGCAGCAACAACAGAGATTACAGCCTGGTCAAATTAATAGTCCACAGCCTGGAAATATATCGTCTGGAGGAATACAACATGCCCAGCTACAGCAAATCCAGCAAATTCAACAACTTCAGAGATTGCAGCAATTACAGAGAATTCAGCAGACACAGCAAGTTCCGATACAGGTAACACCCCAGAGCGGACGGGCTGGTATCGCAACCCCCGGTACACCTGCTGCTGCCCAGTTACAATTCCAACGTCAGACCCAGCAACCCCAACAACCCCAGCAGCAACAGCAGCAACAGCTGCTGCAGCAGTTGCATCAAGTTCAGGCTCAAACTGAACATCATACACAAAGCATAAGGGAGGTTTGGAGTAGTAATCTCGAGAGTGAAATGGCTGTTATTAGGGAATTGGCTGTTCGGTATAGTACGATATTTGTTTCCACCGAATTTGCTGGAATTGTTGCAAGACCTGTGGGAACATTTAGATCGACCAAAGATTATCATTATCAGACAATGAGATCAAATGCGGATTTGTTAGATTTAATACAGATTGGTATTACATTAAGTGACAAAAATGGGAAGGTTCCAGAAGGAGTACCATCAACATATCAATTCAATTTCAAGTTCTCTTCACAGATGGAAATGTTCAATAGAGAATCTGTTGAAGCATTGGGTACTACCGGTAATGTCGATTTCAAACGTCTTGAAACTGATGGAATTGATCGTTCCAATTTTGCGCAGTGTTTGATCGATAGTGGACTAACCCTCCTACCAGAAGTTACTTGGGTGAGTTATCATGCTGGATATGATTTTGGATTCCTTATTTCTCTGCTGATTAATCAGCAGATGCCACCATGCGAAGATGAGTTTTCTGAATGGGTATCACGGTATTTCTCAACATATTATGACGTGAAACTACTTTCTGTTAACAAACTCTTCGGAAGTAACGTGTACAAAAGTCGGTTTACTTTAGAAGACTTGGCCCATGAATTGGGACTCGTAGGAGCTGCAAACCTTGGATTCCTGCCAGTTGGAGAGCAATCAATTTTGCTCTATATGTGCTTCTGGGAGCTTAAGCGGATCATTAATCCAAAGGATTTCCTCTCATGTAAGAATTTGATATGGGGCCTTAATGATCAGCCTGTGGCAACCGAGTCCGATGGTAACCAAAAACAAAATCAGTTATCAGAAATTGATCAACAAGGACAACAAGCACAGCAACGGCAACTGCAGCAGCAACAACCGCAGCAGCAACAACTGCAGCAACAATCACAGGGTGGCCAAGGATCTCGACCTTCTCAGCAGCAACTACAACAGATATTACAAGTTCAAGGACTTCTAGGAAGAACTAGCACAAACAATACACAGGTGGGTCAGAGTCCGCAACCAATGTTTAGGGCATCTGCAGGCACCTCAATAGCAGGAATGGGAGCTGATAACAACATCAATTCTCCAGGGATGATGTATTACAACCAGCAAATGTAATAGAATGTGTAATATAGATAGATGAATAGATCGTGTAGATGGATCTAAGGGGTAAAGATGTGGCGATGAGTGAAAAAAAGTAGAATGAATTAAAAGTTCTTTATTGTTCTTTTCCATCCGTCAAGTTTTTTATTTTTATTTTTGTTTTATTTTATTTTTCACTATCCTATTTTTCATGGCATTCTGAGGTAATTTTAAATGTGTTCGCTCAACTTGTTGACTTACCGATTAACAGGCATTGACCCATAGTAGATAGTTAGAGAAACTATAGATATAATCGAAGGCTTATTTATAAGCATATATAGAAATATTGGAGTTATAGATGGTTCTTGACGATTTTGAAAGAGATCCAAACCGTATCTCGGTGGCCTTCGTGACCTATTATTATAACCTGTTGAACTCCAATCATACCAAACTCTACCAGGTTTATCATAAAGATGCCATTTTAAGACACAATGATTTTAAGAACCCATTTTCTTCTGAAACAAAAGATATCGTTGGTATTGACAAAATTCGGGAGCACTGGCTCGACTCACCATTCGGTGGTGCCAAAGTGATGATTCAATCAATCGAATCTACAAATTCATTTCATGATACTATCCTCATAGTGGCCGTTGGTGAGTTAGCACTTAAAGGTGACGAGAATGAATCCTCGTACAAGTTTGTTCAGACATTTGTATTAGTTCCAATGGAAGGAAAGGATGTTTACGATGTTTACAATGATGTGCTAACATTTGTTCCTGATGTTGATTATGAATATGTAGAGGAGGATGAACAGAAAGAAAAATCTGGTGAGGAAGTTCAAGTCTCTAAAGAACTTGATACTAAACCAATAGAAGAATCTAAACAAGAATTTGCAGAAACTCATGAGATTCCAGAACCGGCAAAGGAACAGGAGGTTGAAGAAGAGAAAAGAGGACGAGAAGTCGAGGGAGAAAAGCATGAAGAGAAGCATGAAGAGAAACCAACTGATAAGGAAGTTGATTCCACTGCGGCAGATGATGTAGACGAAGCGGAAAAAGTGGGTGAGTCATTGGAGAAAGCATCTACTGTTCGTGCAAAGAAGCCTGCTGCTCCTTTGAAACCAACAACTGGGCTTAGTTGGGCTAATCAGATCGCTTCATCTGCTGCTGCTACTGCTGCTGCTGTTGTCAAACCCCCAACTGCGGCTAGCGCCCATGCTGTCGTTAAGGCAAAGAAAGATGCATCTCCTTCACCCTCTGGATCCAAGAAAGGTTCACGTAAAAGAGAGGGAAGAAGGCATCATCATCAAGAATCGGACTCAGATGATGGATTTGAAAGAGTTGGTGGAAATGATGTTAAAAAGAACAGTCGTCAAAACAGTCTGGTTAATAAAAAGGGTCAGACCGTTTATCCAATCTATGTCAAGGGTATTGATAAAGATACAAATGAAGGTGCATTAGTGAAAGCGTTAGAGAATGCCTTCGGAAGAATTGATTCTTGTCGAATGGAAAGAAATGCTGCATATGTTGATTTCGTGGAACGCGATCCTCAAAAAAGGGCACTTTCTCGTCATTTATTCAGATTGGGTAACATTGAAATCAAACTAGAGCCAAGACTTAAGAGAGATGGTAATTCATTGAAGAAGAAGAAAAATAGAAACGCCAGGCGTAGAAACAATCCCGGAAATGGTGGAAGCACCACTAATGCGGACACACTCACTGATGATGGCTTCAAACGTGTTGGCAAGCATTGAAGTAAATTCCCTACGTATTCTAAAATGGTGGTATATACTATATATGTATAAAATAGCATACATGTCTGAACTCTCATACTGTTTATTGAAGGATTTCATCCAGAACATTTTGTTCAGTTTGAACATCATCTTCACGAACCTTTTTCAAATTTAATTTTCTAAAAGCTGTGATAATCTTATCCTGTGGGAATCCCATATCTTCGAAGATCTTTACACTATCCTTATCAATACCATATTTGGCACACTCATCCTTTGGATGTCCTTGAGCCAAAGCATGTTGAGTAAATTCCTTGTAGTCACTACTATTTCCTCCAACTGGCGCTTTATAGTTATCGTTTGGTGCATATATCTTTGTCCAGTTGGCCGCTGTTTCTGCAAACTTCTGTGGGTTCTCAAGATACATCTTTGCAACTTGAGCATCCTGAGGATCGGTAGGAACTGGATCCTGCAGCAGAGATTGAAGAGAAATTAATGTAGACTTCAACGTTAAGATTGGGGTCCATGCATCTTTCAATATATCCAAACAAATAGCACCAGTTTGAGAGGAAATATTGGGATGGTATACTTTAGTATCAAACTTCATATGTGGTGGCTTAAATGGATATTCATCAGGAATTTCGATATCCACTTCGAAAAGCCCACCTTCGTATGGTGTACCTGGTGGGCCCTCGAAGGTTCCTTTTAAATGTTGCAGGTTGTCTTCTTCAACTGGAATAATCGTAACATGCGACAGCTTATCCTTCCTAACATCTTCAAGCTCTTTAGCAATTCTTTTCACTCTGGACATTCTAAATACTATCTGTCGCTAAATATTAACAGCTATTTGCCTAATGATACCTCTATTGCACTTAATTATAAATCTAAAATACCTACAAGATAAATCACTCTAGGATAAAAAGTAGTTCCCAAGTAATTTTTGATTTGTATTCGCAAAACTAATATTGTTTCTATCAGCTGGAAAAAATTAAAATGAAATGAAAAGTGTATTTAGCTAGTTTAATTTTGAATTTCCTTTATCCTAGTATACATTCCTCTCATAAAATATTTCGAGGGCTCTGTTCACTATCAGCTTCTCTGTCACCTGTAAGTTCTTCTAAGAAGGTATGATTATTCAATCTCTTCTTTGTAAAGATTTGTTTGACCAAAAATGCTACCATGAAGAATATTGCAATGGCTCCGACTATCAAGTAGCATATTCCTAACCCCATATTTCTTCCTCCTATTGTACTTGAAGTAGAAATAACCATCACTTTAGAACCGCCAAAAATCTCCACAGGATAATTCATTTCAATATCCATTTCATATGTCCCCTTATTCAAAGTATCTTTTTTGTTTATACCATCCATTTTTAAAAACGATGGTAGTGCAGCAGTCTTCATCCAATTCATAAACTTTTCATTTGTAGCTAAATCATCCAAATCCTTATCCGTATATCCATTTGGATATTTCTTAATCCAATTTTCTGGTGGAACTATCTGAGATAAGTTATAACTCGTTCTCTTATATAGTTTGAGATCTGAAGCCCATGCTATTCCCTGTGAACTAAATTTATAACCATTATTGCCCGATCCTTTTAAATCGGAATATGTATCGTTGAACATTGAATTGGCAACTAAACCGCATGGATATATTATCTTATTATCTCTGTAGCGTAGTACTCCACAATCTGTAGAGAGTGCACTCTTAGAAACTGCTTGACCTCTGAGCTGGTTCCAATCATAAGAACCAACATATTTACGATGATTTTGATGAAAGTTTGTTAACTTGTAATACAAGTATATTGGACCATTAATATCGTTCAAGACATCAAACTTCACCGTGCAAACCCCTGAATTATACTTCCAATATGCTGAGGTTTGATCATTTGATGAAGATGATCTAAAATGAGCGCCATAATATTTATCTGGTATTTCAGTATAAGTTTCTTTGCCTAAAGTATCGCATTTAGTGTAATTTATCTCAATCTTCTGCACATTATATGTAGTTATCAAGAATGCAATTCCAATTGGAACACATATCACAGTTAATATAAGAAGAAGTGGGAGCACCGTTCTCGGCGTAAGAATCGGCTGCCAGGATTTAAGTCTCTGCTGATAAAAAGCAGTATTCTTGGGGCGCCTTGATTTCTTCCGGCTATTTACATCCTCTTTAAATGGATCCTGCCCTTCCCCATTGGATGTCCCACTGTGCATCCGTCGACGAATACTTGACAACATTTTGGTACTGTAATTGTAATAATTGAACTAAATATAAGTCGTCAGTTTGTTTGACATCTTTGAGCAAGATTTTAACTTTCATGTATCTTTATTTTTATTTTTATTTTTCTTCTTTCCAAAATATAGCAAATTGCCTCGCTCAATTTCAAAAATTCAAACTCGTATATTGTACAAACTCTAAGCTAAAAATATAATCATCAAAAGCAAAGCATTATATAACACATCCAATTTTATGCCTTTCCTCTTATTTTGTGAGATAGTGTTTTGAATAACATCTCATACTCAGGAATACCCTTGGTGAACGGTAGTTTCGAAAACTCGTAGTCCGTATTGTTTAAAATCTTCGTAAAAGTAATAACCAAACCCCATGGATGAGGCTTATTACAAATAAACCTTTCTAACAGAACTCTCACAATCAATTGTTGAATATCATCTTGATTATTCCATAATGTCTTGGATTCAAAAAAGTCAAGGATCATATCTGAAAACCAATGAGTATGGGAGTTCGGGTATCTAAGATTATTAACAACCGCTTCCAGTATCTGATACTGTAATTCAACAGAGCCATTCTTCATTAATGATGAAACAATGACTGATTGTGATGATTTCGGATCATATTCATTTGATCCGTCTTCCACTGCTGACATACCGATATATAAAATCAAGCTGTTGACCAATCTAATATTGAAATTTGTCTCAGAGTATCCAATTCCAGATTCTTGAACGGTTTCTTCAAGTTTCAATCCTTGTTCGATCTGATCAACAAGTGACTCTGAAGGAATTCTCAAATAATCATCGACTGCCTTTTTTATTCCGTGATGAGCCAACATATTTTCAGGGTGTGTTGCCACAACTGGAGCAGATGTGATCTCATGTAACGATTCAATATTTAAATCTGGTGCATAGGGGTCGGGAACTTTTATTCCATCAGGAACAGCGGAAAGAACAATGTTTCTAAGTTGAGCAAACGTCAATGACATAGATCCAACGAGTTCTGAAGCATACTCTGCAAGAAATTCGGGAAAGTCATGCAAAATAACAAGTAAAATTCTCAATGTTCCCTTATAAACAACAGTGATAGCTTCTGGGATGGATTTTCCACTAACATAACCACTTTGGAATCTTAATAAAGCAATGAGTAATGCAGAAGCTCTATCCCACGACTCTTTCTTTGAATGTGATTCAGCGCCGTGCTTTAGGAGCATTGGCATAAACATCCTGTGGGAAATAAGGCACATCCAAGCAAATGTAAAGCCCGGAAATGCCGCAGGCTGTAGCGAAAGGAAATACTCTGCAAGGGTGTTGTAAAATTGATATGAAAATTGTTCCAGACGATGAGCTTCAGCTTCGTTAGACACGAAACTTGTAAAGTGTGACTGTCTTACAGCAGCCCACTCACAAAGTAGTGTTGAAAATATTCTGAAGTATGGTCTTTCATTGAAGTTTGCACCTGAACATTCGTGATCATATGCAAAAGTCAGCAATATGACTGAAAGGATTGATCTTAAAAACTCAACCTTTGATTTGTTCTTATCTGATGCGTCTTCTTGGATAAGAATTAAAACGACAATCAACTTCGCAAGGGCATCTACAGATGTATAGGCATCAATAGCAGAGCGCTTACTAGCATCTGACTCTTTAACAAATGCAGTCGCAGCCATCTCAGTAGCTGTTGTGAAAAACATCACCATTCTATCTGGTTTATTAAAAATGCCCTCATCAAAGAGTTGATTGATAAATCTAACCTCCAACTTTGAACTGTCATGTGAAAACTTGTACAATTTGACCCATTCGGCAAAAAGATATGCAAAGTAATCTCTCAACGATGATATTGGAACAGATGATGAGGACAACTTTAGAAGTGAGTTCACTTTGTCGCTCTTCTCGGTCTTTTCCAACGATTCAAACGTATTCACGAAATCTGAGCGTAAAGCAATAGGCTTCTTGATGACAAGGTCCTCGATAATATCACATGCAAAATTCAAAATAGGTTCTGTTTGAGATCCTTCTAGTTTCTTGGAAACAGAAGATTCTTTATTTTTCTTCCCTGTGCTTTCAATTGCAATCTCCTTATCAATCTTCTTAGCCAGCATCAAGTCTAGGTCTGCCAAAGAAATCATTCCGGCGCGAACCAGAGCTTCAAGAACATCCTTGTTATACTTCCGTTTATCATCTACACCTATCAACCAGCCAGAAACAAACTTTGCAACAACAGACGACATTTCACATGCTTTTCCCAGCAAGAATATAAAACACTCAATACCAAGTGGAGAAAGTGAATTACTATTTCCAAATAACGCATTCATGCACATCTGGGAACATTTCATACATGCTTCAACATGATTAATTCTAGCAAGTATTTGCAAAACTTGAGCCATGTAAGTCTTGATTGGCGAATCTGCAGTTAGATCTGCAATACGAATAACCTTGATATTATTATCACCACCTAGATTCTCGTTCTGATTATTGACATTGCCCTTTGAAGAATGTTTGTTCTCATCATTCTTTTCTGCTTCTTCTGCCTGAAGTTGGGCGGTACTCTTCAGTATACCATCTAACAATTGTTGGATTATCAAAATAGACCTTTCCAGTACTTTCTGCATCTCAACTGACTTTGGTAAATTCAGAGCAGCAGAAGGTGTACCAGGAGTATCGGTCAAAGAAGAATTCATTGCACCAGGCTTTGTATCATTGGCATTTGGAATGATAGCAGGCTGTTGTGGTGTAGGTTGAGGAATAGGTTCACTTCCACCACCCAATTTTTCATAAACAGCAAACTGTTTATCCGAAATTCCACCAGGCTGAATTCCGAGAGGATCTGGAAGGGATATTGCATAACGGGAGAAGTTCTGCATGTCACAGAATGGCTGGTTTGGTCTCGTTGCTTTGAATTGGCGTCGAAGTGCAAGAGCTGGTAACATCATCTCATCCATGTCGGAAGCAGCTCTTCTCATGGCAAGTTTCTGAATGACTGAAGTAGCAGTAGATATATTATCATCGATAGCTTGTGGCAACTGCTTAATAATTTCTGGATCTAAATAATGCATCAAGGATTGTAACAGTTGGCGGGTATTGATCTGAATACTTTCCCGAAGCAGATCCATACAGGACGCCAAAGAAAGTGCCCCAGACAAATGTCTGATCGTATTTATGTACGCTTTGCGCAATTTCACTTCATCAAGCTCTAACGAAAAATCCTTAAGAATGAGCGTCTTTGCTGCTACCAAAGAAACAGAAACCGTCCGATCCATCACTGGAGTTAGAACTTCCAGGATAGACTTCATCAATGCCATCTGGAAAAGTTTTTTAAGATCAGGATGAGTAACAAATACAGTATTTCCGGACAGGTGGTCGAGATACAGCAACTGCTGAAGCTTTTGTTGCTGTTGTTGCTGTTGTAATTGTTGCTGCTGTTGTTGTTGTTTGAAAAGCTTTTGTTGTCTAGCGGCAAGAATCATTCTTTCCCTCTGCTGCAGCAGTGCAAGTTGATTACGCTGGGATTGGAAGCCTAGGCCAGCCGGGCTTGCGATTCCCGGAGGCGACACTTCCCGATCCTTCAAAGATAGCCGAGCCATCTTGATTAACACTGTTTGATTCCTCAAATAATTTATCAACTCTCCTGGTTTATGGTTCTTCAAACTACCTGAAGCCTTAACTTTACCTAAATCTATAGATAACTTCTGGCACAACACCTCAACTTCAAACTTAGAATTCAATGGGAGATCTGCAACATCATAATATTCTTTCAGCTCTTCCATGATTCCTAAAAGCCAAGGATTTGGTAGTTTAAACACCTTTGATTTGTTGCAAGCTTCCAAAACTCTAGTAACAAATGGAAGGATATCAACAAACTTCTCACAATCATATGCCTCCATCAGCAAATGCTTAAATGAAATGTGCTTCCTTAAAATTGGCTGGTCTCTCGCTAATGTGATCTTACCCAACCAGAGACCAAGGTTTTTCAAATGCATTTTATCTTTGGAACTCAAAGGCTCAGTTGTTTCTTTATCGTCACCGTAAATTTTGTTCAGCAACAAAACTATCTCCTTGAAGGTGAAATAAAGCATAAATGCAGCTAGTAGTGGAGAACCGAATTCAGCTACGATGCTTCCGTACAAATCCTGGTTGTTTGGTTCAACTTCTGCACGTTGAGTAACGATGTATTCAGCAAACCAGCTACAGTTTTTTGGTTTGAGTAACTTCTTTTTAAGTTCCTTCACCCGGGAATCCACATTGGCTTCTGCAATATTGTTAACAAGGAAAAGAATTCTGTCAGAGACTTCAGAGGATGGCTCTGATTGTTCTGGCGCACCTGGAATAATATCTATTGGATGGATAGATAAAAATTTTGATTTGATGAAAGAAGGAGGAGTTTTCTTCCTCGAGGATGTTGTGTCTTTTGTATCGGGAGATTCAACTTGTTTTCCTTGAGCGGATGCCTGACAAGCTTCATAAAGCTGAGGCTGAGTCTTTAATGCAGGAACCTGGCATAACATGTTACAGAATTTGGGAAATTCGCTTAATCGTTTCATAAAAGAAAATAATGCTTGAATGGCAAACTTAAACATCTTCGA
This sequence comes from Brettanomyces custersianus, assembly GCA_012295335.1. Lineage (NCBI taxonomy): Eukaryota > Fungi > Ascomycota > Pichiomycetes > Pichiales > Pichiaceae > Brettanomyces > Brettanomyces custersianus. The sequence goes on along the minus strand of JAAVTW010000006.1, from coordinate 553,803 downwards.
TTGTGGAGATTCTCTAGCAGATTGAAGGATGTAATGCAATGCAATGGATAACGCTGAGCCTTCAATCAAATGAAAGTAAATTGTATTTCCAAACAGTACTGAAGTCGTTGCCAACGCATCTACTGGATATTCAGGGAAGAATCTATATTCGTCCAAAAGAGAATGAATCATGCAGGCAAACACGTCTTGATCGTGAGGGTCATCACTATCTTTCAGTTTTCTGAGCATATGAATAACATCCTTGATTTCAATCTCTTTATTGTACATCTTTTGGTAATAAGACTTCATTTCTTTTTCCACATCCACAGAGAATGTGTTTGTGGCACTGTTACTAAGAATAGCTTCATCGTGACCTTGTCCGAAGTTGATCAAACGAGGATATGCTTGTAAGCAAAGTGCTTGTAAATTTCTGAACTTGTCTACCAAATCGGTTGGAAGTTTTCGTTGAGAAAGAGAATTCATAAGCAGATGAACGGTCTGCAGATTCAGAGATTTTGTTAGAGCATGACCCTGTTGTGCACTTTCGTATTCTATGGTTGCCTGCTTTTCCATGAAATTTATTATTGTCACTGCAACAACCTTGATATTCCTATCCAACTGTGTGGAAACAAAATTCTCAAATTTCTTCCAACCATATTGTGAAAAGATAACAGCTATTGTGAAAGCTTCAGGGAAATCACTCGAATTGCTGAGAATTGACATGATGACCGTATCATTCTTCAAGGAAGTAGTCCATTCCGCAATCTTGTTGATTGTTTCAGAATTATTATTCCGAGACTCGTAATATTTCACTAGCAACTTTCCAAGGCCAGATGAATTAATTTTTTCATACTCTGTGAAGATCAGTTTGATATATTGGGATCCAGCATCAAGTAAGGAAATAATGAAATTCTGCATGACATTGCAAATCACTTTTCCCTCTGGAGCGCCAGGACTCTTCTGTAAAACATCCAAGCATCCAAAAACTATTAATTCTGGTGCTGCCTTGTAATCACTGTTGAAAACTTGAGTCACCTCCGAATCATTCATATCTTGCTGTTGAATCAGTGCAACAAGTCTAACTTCTAGCATTGAAACGTTTTTAAAGTAAAGAATGCTTCCCTTTGTATTTTTCTCTGTAGAAATAATTGGTTCAAGATCTAAAGACAAAAGATCTATGGCACCGGCATCTGGATCAAGCAGATGTAATTGAATTATTATCTGTTTCATTAATTCAATACTGTCGGAATCATAAACTTTACAGAGGAAGGAATCAATTAGCTTTGGACTTTGAATAGAGGACAAAAACTCCGAAAGCGACGCTGTGGTAATATGTGGCTTATCACTTTTATGAAGTGGAGTCTTGAAAGCATCGATTATACCAGAAAATGTCCTATCCCAGTCTGGTTGGTTCTTTTGTTTCTTCAGCAATGACCATAGCTGGGATCCTCTGGCTGACGCCTCAGGAATAGAAGAGGGTGTAAGGGAGGTAGGCCTTTCGGGATTGCTACCACATATGCCCTGTAAACCAGGTAATAAAGTTTCCGTAAGAAGTAATGTAAATGCACCTGTGACACCCGTTGCTGGTAAATTCGTTAGCATAGTTTCGAGAACTTTATCTGGAAGAAGTTTATCAGCTCCCACCATTTTAATACCATCAATGAATTTCATTTTGGAGACGGACTTTAAATATTTGGATGTGATTCTTGTTAATTCAGATATAACTTTGTCACTCTTTCCGTCACTTTCCTTTAAATGCCCTGAAACTTGACTTACAATAACAAACTTCTGTGGCAATGAGAAAACTGTGGACTTTAACAAGAGACTTAAGACGAATGATATACCTTCAATCTGTTTCTTTAATTCTGATACTGGAGTATTGCAAACTTTTGCAGTAAATTTTGCAACACAGTCCAAATTCTCTAAATAAATTGGAGGGATCTGTGAGGTGACAAAAGTTTTAAAAGTAGCAGTAACACTTGAACTAGCAAGACAATTCTCAACGGCTAGAGTTATTAAAAGTGCTTGAAACTTGGATAGATTAAGTATTGAATAAAGTTTCTTAAGAGTAATAACTCTTATAATATCCGAATGTGGAGAAACAAGTGCTTGTGCTAATGTTTCGATCCTAGATGGATACGATGAAATAATGTGTACGATAACTTCCTTTAAAAGTTTAACGCTCGCAAGGTTTCCCAATTCTTCTTTATTGGTAATAAATTCAGAGGTAACTAATTTGAAAAGTTGATTAAATACTCTAAGATAAGCCTCTGGATGTGATTCCAATAAGAAATTGATATTAGCAAATACGTCTGATTGATGATCAGGATCTGCTTTGGCAAATAATAAAAAAATCTGTGCGACGACGGCGTTAGTGAGTTCTGTCTGAGTATCTAACTGCTTCTGCTTTTGGGGAGTTGCTACCCTTGTATTCAAATTGTTGTTAGACGACAAAACGGTAGTGATCTCAGTTGCAGTTCGATGCAATTGATATTGATATTTTGCACTGAAATTTTAACTGTATGCTCTAATTTTAATACTCAAAGCAACAGTTCTGATCTTTCTAAAGCAATTGATGTAAATTGTTGGATAATCTAATACTAGTAGTATCTAGGTGGTTGTTACTGAACAAGATACTCCAAAAAATTTTTATTTTATTAAACTTCCAAGTTTTTTTTTCATGACTTCAATTTGCCCACTCAGTGCTTTATTTACATATATTTGTTAGTGAAAATCGGAATTAGGTATAGAGAGATAATTAAACTAATGGGAAGGATTCCTGTTTGCAAAATATTTTGGAACACCTTTAAGTGCAATATGTAATTTACATGTTATCCTTGAGTCAAAGTATTCACATACTTTTCATTATTAGTCCCGCTTCTCATTTGTTTTGATGTGTGCTTTTTTAGTTGTTTTTCGTAATGATATCAGGTACGGATAGCCCAGCCCTATCATAAAAAGAAAAAGAAAAAGTTTCACTACCTTGAATTTTTAAACTTCAATCCATATTGAGGCCAACTAATACATAACCTAGACCATACTAAGGATTATAGTATTATAGATCGGCCAACGTGCAAATACTTTAATAATCATGCTATCACAATTCATTTCTTTGGTTGGCCTGCTACCCCTGTTTACATCAGCGGCAGTTCTGGAAACACCTGGTGATCGACTGCACGGATTGGAAATTGCCGCTTCGATGCCTGAATTGCCTGGTATCAAATCGGATTCTTCTATTCAAAAGCAATGGTATATATCGGGATCAACAAAATTTTATGAGGGTCGTTATATATTGACACCAAAGCCAGTTATAAGTTCGAATTTAGCTGAAGAGACTATACTTGGATCTCTTTGGTCACGTCCGGATCAAAACCCTCCAAATCTTGATGAACTTGAAACACAACTTACCATTAGATCTTTGGGTAAAATCGGTGAAACTGGTGCTGGATTAGCATACTACATCGTTAATGATGATTCAAAAGCAATGGCATCATACAATAATAAAATATTTGGAGGTCCTGATAAATTCAATGGACTTTTAATAACGTTGGACTCAAACGATGAATCTCTAGGATCTGTCTTCCGAGTCTATTTGAATGATGGTTCAAAAGTTATTAATTTGAAGACTGACTTAATAGGTGCGTATTTGTATCGTTACCAAAATTCGAATGTTCCATTAACTTTAAAAGTTGGGTATTCTAATAATTGGTTAAAGATCACTTGTGATAACAAGTTGTTATTTGAAACCGATAAATTCACGATCACAAATATTGTAAAATCACCAAATCTACGGTTTGGAATTACTTCAAGTTCTCCGAAAGATGTTAGAAACTATGAACAGTTTGAAGTTTTAAGATTCAAAGCTTATAAAAAGGTTAGTAGTGAATTACGTCAAGAATGCAAACAAACTTTGTTGGCAAAGCATATTGATGATGGAAATGAATCGATAGATTCAAAGTCAGTTGATAAAAAACCAATCGAATCAAAGAAAGAATCTATTCCATCTGAATTGGTTCAGCAAATCTATAAGAAGTTGAATGATATCCAACTTTCTATCAGTACTAAGAATGTTGGTAACAATATCGGTAAGTTGAATTCTGAAACTCAACAAACTGTTCATCATGATATCAATGAGTTAACTAAAACAATCGGCAAGCTTATCGATAATGTTAACAATATACTCATACAAGTTAGTAATTCAAACAAAAGATTTGATAATGTTGATTCTCGATACATGAAACTCGAAGATCTAATCAAAAGACAGACTGAACTGATTGAAAGCATGGAATCTGTTTTAGGAATGCAAACTAAATCATTCACACAACAACTTGGAGATTTAGGTCAGGGAATTAATAGCAGAGTTTCTGACCTGCATAAAGATTACATAAATAAGGTCGGCAGTCAGGCACCTGAGTTAAGTGCTCGGCTGGAAAAGCTAGGTTCATTTACTAAATGGATATTGGTGCCTGTGGCATTATTGTGTTGTGCCATTCTTTTCTTGCTTAGTCGCCTCAGAAATGAGATTCAACATTCTAAAGTTTTATAAGTTATATATGTAAAATATAGAGATACAAAAATGCTTTAAAGATATGATGGCTTTCTTCTCCTTATATTACAATATCCAAGAGAATTAGAGTTTGGTATTCTCCTGTATAGGACTCTTTTTGTCTTTATGATTCCATTTGCTTCCTTTACCTGCTGTTCTAGGCGCGCTGCAGACGACATACCAAACAGTCTCCTTTGAATATTCTGCAAATCCTCATCCTCCGTTGAAAACTCCTTCTCTATGATTATCTCATGATTTGCAGATAAAGCTTCGTCACTTTTATCGTTTTCACCAAGTTCTTCGTCATCCACTACTACTTCATCTTCAAATTCCGGAATTGTGGACTCCAAAGTAGCATCTTTTTCCTCTTCTTCTTTCTCTTTAGTTAGTGTTGCTTCCTCTTCTTTGGTGAGAGGAGCTGTTGCTTTTTCATGTAATTTGCTATCCTTTTCTTTCTTAACTTTACCACTGTCAGATGATTTTTTATTATCTTGTGTATCATCAATTATGTCAGATGTTGAAAAGAATTCCCCAAAAGCCTTATCATCATCACCCACATTACTTTTATTGGTCCCCTTGCTATTTAGCTTCATTATTCGACTTTCTCTACTTTCCGCCAATTCTTGGCGTTCATGTTCCCTTGATTTCCGTCTTTCTACTATCTGTGCACGCATTCTTTGGTAATTAACATATTTTTCATGCCTTTTCTGTAAAAACATTTTAAACTCTGAAGCTCTTCTAACACTTAAAACTTTATGGCTACCTTGGTTAATATCAGGGTTGGTTTCAAGCTTCTTACCACCCATTTTTCGAAGATAGTATACAAGCCACTGATAGTTTCTCATTATCCTTTTATTGGTTAGGAAGGAATTGACTATAACTTCGCCATGAAGATATTCTGTGTCGTCGATTGTTTTGTTTAGTGTATCGGAAAATATAGAAGTATTTGCTCCGGTAAGTTTCAATTCTGCTTTTTTTAAATTCATATACCGGATCTCTTTACTTGCAATGTCTTTGTCGTACAATGGTAGTCCATTCAGTATAGATCTCTTTAGTGCCCGATCAGTTTTAGCTTTAAGAGGTAAACGAATCAATAGTGAATTTAAAGCAGATGAATTGAATGAAGTCGCACCAAGTGAACTGACAGATTCTGAACCTAGTTCACTAAGGATATGTTTCTGTTTATGATGACTATGATGGCCATAGTGATAGGACTTCTTATCATCTTCATGCTTGAAGTTCCATTGATAAGAAGGAATTTTGGTTATTAGGTTCATTGGTATTCCTGCATTGTTGGAAATTCCTTGGCCCATTACCAATCTGGTCTGTTGCTTCATTAAAAGAGATCGATCTGAATAAAGATCATCATTGTACATGGTACTAGGAAATATAGATTCTTTAAACTGTGACGATTCTGTGGATGGAGCTAGAACACTGCTTGTTGGATCCATCACGCTGGACAGTTCATATGCCGAACTAACCCGGTTCAATTTCTGATTTATATCTTCATCTGTGGTTTTGGATGTAAACATGGTGGGTTTTCACCTAGTATTCGTGTACTAAATTTCAATTTAATTCGTAACCTAATGTTTACAACTTAAGGGTCAGTTTTTTTTTTTTTTTTTTTATAGATTAATTGAATTTCATTAAAATCGTAATCATTATATTATAGAATCATTTATGAGTATTAAAGCGTCTAATTTGTTTGCTGCCTGGTAGCAAGATCTTCCGCACTTGATGAATTTTCAACATCCTTTTTTTCATCATCGGATTGTTTCATCATCTCGAACGAAGCATTCTTCCTTTCAGGGCCAACAAATGTTATAATAATAAGATAGACAAACACACATCCCACAAATATTGCCATAACTTTAGCATAATCGTAGATATGTTTTCCACTAGGAGATGTCATTGGGAACCGTTCACCCAATGTCGTTTCGATTGTAGAAGATGCTGATGATGCTAAGTTACCCAACTGATAAGCTAGCCCAACAACAAACGATCTGAATGAAGGAGGTGCCAACTCAGAAAGATGCACAGGGACGATTCCCCAAGCACCTTGAACAAAGAACTGGAGGAAGAATGCACCTGCATTAATTGCTGTGGTCGAAACATATGCCCAAGGATAAATCAAGGCACCACCAATAATACAACAGCATATAATAGCTAACCTTCTACCTGTAAAATTAGAAAAGTGTGCGATGATAATACCACCACACATAGCTCCAAGATTAGCAACACAATTTGTGACTGTAGATTTATCTTCTGAAAATGAATATCTAACTTTCAAGAGGGTTGGATATAGATCCTGGGAACCATGTGACATGAAATTAAATCCGGCCATTAAAAGAACCAAATAAATGATCATAAGCCAATATGATCTAAAGGCTCCCAATGCTTTACTAACGAAGCTCTTTTCCTTAATGCCATGTTCCCTGTTATATTTAATAACAAGTCTTTCTTCAGAAAATGCCTTGGTTTCTGGTAATAGGCATCTAAATATTACCACTAAAAACATCACCCCTGATCCAAACCAAAACATTGCTCTCCATTTCTTGGAAGTATTGTCGGCAATTGCTCTTTTAAATATAACCGCTAATAGATATCCAAAAGTATAGCCTTGTTGAAGGAAACCAGATATGATACCTCTTGCTTCGGTTGGGCAATCATCCAATGCAGTTGCAGCTGCATTACCATAGACACCGCCAAGAAGTATACCAAAGATGGCCCTAACACCAAGGAATTGTTTATAAGTCTTAACGAACCCGGTTCCGATCTCAAGGAAGCACACAAGTAAAAGATTGATAATCAATGGCCATTTTCTACCATACTTATCACCAAAATATCCAAATATGATACTTCCCACCGAGCGAAGCATCAAAACAAGGGTGATTCCCCATGTAATATCTTTAACCGGCTTATGGAAAGTATCGGATAAATCTGTTGTGTTCATTGAAATCGTAAAGAAATCATATGCAACCCAAGCCCAGCCAAGGAAAGCAGACAATATCATAAGCCATTGCTTTTTGCTGACCATACGAAGTCCGGGGAGCGGATTTAATAAATGTTTGTTCGCTCTTGCAACTTCCTTTGAAGGAACAAGATCTGTAAAACGTGTTTTCATGTATCTCTTAACTGAAGGCCAGGAGAAATCCATAATAATTTCATCAGCTTGAGACCCAGATGTCCTCCTTGATAACGTTTCAAGGTCTGGTCCCCTTATGGTAGCTGATTCCGTACTCCCTTCATCATCCTGTGGGATGTGCTCCTTGTCTCTTAGTTGCTGTTCAGCAACTCGATCTTTATCACTTTGTAACATTATAATTATAGAATTAAAGTATATTATTAGTATTTGGAATTAATTTGCGTATATCATTATTCCTTACTACATAAAAGGTAACCCCTGCTTATATAGCCTTGAAGAAACTCTTTTAATTTAGTCCTTCCTAGATTGATCATGCCTTTTAGTATCCATCCGAGATGTAAAATGCGGGGCCGATTATACCTGACAATATAGAATGAATAAACAGGATTTAAACTGCATTGTATACCCCGGCCATCCTGTAATCTTTAAAGCCGAGTCCTGAATGGTGATTACCAAAAATTGTAGTTAAAATAATGGTCTGTGGCCGTTTCACCGACATTTGAAGAAAAAGCCCGTGATATTTGTCGGAGTTCGTTAATTCAAGATTTTACTCAGTTGTCTCTGCTTCCAGAAACAATAAATTCAAATATCCGGGATACAATAGATTCTCAAATAAAAGGATAAATTATGAGCGAGGATTTTATTCTAGTAATTACCAAATATGATTGATTATTAATATATTAGATCTTTAAAAGGGATGCTTATCGTTTTCAGTTTTCACCAGAAAGATTTATCAGGTTATTCGTGAATGGATTCTCTACATTGGATGAGTTCTATAATATTGAGAACGTTATTTGATCTACCAATAAGCTCGCGAGATCACCACGGAAAAAGGTTTTACCGAGATCCGTCCGTTTGTTTTTCCTTGTCTTTTTCTTTTATCATTACCAAATCCAATTAAGATTTTAATACTTCCCTCGAAAAAAATTATTATTTTTCCCTCTCTCTCTGGCATAAATCGGCAGTCAGGTTTAATGTAGAGTAATTAGGTCAGATGAATCATGAAGTTCCGTGATACTTTAAACAGAATATAGAGTAATATTATTATGTTAAATATCATTTTTTGAGGTAATAAGGAATTGCATGTTAATATATGGATATTTAAAGTAGTAGATAGATGAGACAGAGAAATTTTATATTACTGAACAATCCTACTGATCTGTGTTGGTCGTTATATTGTAATAGTCGCAATTATGTATTGATTATCCTCTTTTTTGGCCGAAAGAAGCCTTACGTTAGGATTACTTGTTTGATAAGAAGACTTAATCACATGCTTTTTGGTTTGCTTTGTCGTGTGTGGCATAGCATTTATGTAGCCTGTAGATGAGGTATTTAGCATTGATCCATTCTGATTACTTATAAATGTTTGATTGAAAATCTTTTGAACATAATAGATTGTGAAAGAGTTCATAAGCCGTTAACCCACATAGTTTATTGTATATGTGACCTTAACACATTAAATTTTGTACAAGTCCTTTTCTTTTAAAAACATTTTATTTACATGTACTGATCAATTATGCATACATATTCTTTAAATATCAAGTAAACCCCGTATTCTCAGGGGTCAGAATAGATCTGTAGAGCAACTCCAAAAACTACCGCACATAATTTTATTGATGGATTCTAAGCTGTGTAAATTCACTCTGGGATGATAACCTGATGTGGAATCTTATAAACTTGCTTTCTCTATGTATACAGATTATTTCAGGTAAATAAAAATTGGATTTGATTTTCAACGATTTGTTTTGTTCCACCTGATCCACAAACGAGCAGATTTAGCCACACTACGTATAGGTTTGGGAAATAACCTAGTTTCCCTCTACAACCAACCACGGCAACCAAGATTTTTCACTAATCGATGTTGTTATAAGTAATTAGTATCAAATCACATTTATATAATTGTGATAATGTTTCCGATCTTGATACTCTAAATATACACTACATTTATGAACCAGTTCCTTTTATTTTGTATTTACTGAATTATCGAATATTTCTTCTGGTCCAAGCGATGGCTTCATGCATTTTTACATATATTACGGAGCACAGCCTTCCAAATTCTTTCCTGACAGGGGAAAAAATTACGAGATATAGATTTTAGCAACCAATCAATTAATATTTCTGAGTTCAAAAATAGGCATTAATCAAATAAATACGATGTGAGACCTTAAGATATAATTGAGAAACAATTTTTCTTTTGTAAAATTTGTTTATTGCCAACTAAAAGGCGACATTTACATGGAAAAAAATAAATAAAAAAGCAAAGACAGAAAATAATTGACAAATCAAGGAAATGTTTAGGCAACTAATTTTAGTAAGCAAATGGATGAGTATTACATAATTACTTCCTAAAAAGGGAATATATAGAAGTTGATTGAAAAAATTCCGATGGAGCACAGTTAGATGCACATGTCTCTTGATCTAAAATAAGTCCAAAAACATTTCTTTAATAGAGACTTTGTTCGTTTTGCACTAAAAGCCAAAAGCTAGATAAATTTACAATAGTTTTTGTAATACTTTCTTTCAACTTCTTCTCTCTCCCCTTGGCCTAGTGTAATTTGTGGTTGAAGTTTGCTTTCAATAAAAGCAAGGAGAGACAACTAAATTGTAGTAAATCAGATCAATTATTTCGCATATATCACAGTAAAGTTTACATCAAATATAACTCATTTATTACATATCCATATGATTACTGGATATTTCGGTAAATATTGATACGTTAAGTTCTGTTTCTAATATTGGGGTGATGATGGGTGTAAGGCACTAGAAAGAAATTTTTGACAAAAAAATTAACAATCGCTCAAATCCTCGGTAAGGTATGCACCTGCTCGCTTGTTTTTCGTATGAAAATTAAAAGCTAATTTTAGAAAACGCAGGTCGTGGAACTGATGGGGTGAAAAAACCTTTCTTTCGTCTTTTTCCATAAGGCCCAGCCAAGTATGTATATGTTCTAAATTAAGAAGGTGATTATGAAAGAAAACGAACAAGAAAGGCAATGAAAAAAGATTTCTATTGTTTGATGAACCTTATTTCGAAATTGTCAACAAAAATGTTTCCTTAGATTGATTCAATTCTGGTTTTGTCTACTACAGCTATAAAAGCAGAAGGTTTCTCCACTAGCAGAGCAAAGCTGAACTTGTCGACGCAATAGATTTCCTTTAATCCACACTCGATTACTCTATTAAATAGTCCTTCGCTTGTCAGTTTTTAATATTATTTTCAAAATGCAATTCAAGTTCCTTGCTCCATTGGCTCTTGCTGCTGCCGCCGCTGCCGACTACTCTAACGACACTTCCGTGCATGTTGTCACTGACTTCACCACCTACTGTCCTGAGTCGACTACCTTCCTTGTCAACAACAAGACCTACGAAATTACTTCGGCCACTACTTTGACCATCACAAACTGCCCTTGCACCATCAAGCCAGTTCCAACTGCCCCAGCTTCTTCTAAGGCTCCAGCTCCAGCTTCTAAGACCACTTTGGCTACATCTGCTCCAGCTTCTTCTAAGGCTCCAGCTCTTTCTACTGCTACTGGTGCTGCTGCTAAGGCCGGTGTTGCCGGTTTGGCTGCTGTCGCCGGTGCCGTTGCTTACTTGTTGTAAGCGGCTTTCTAGCTCTCATTATTTGAGTTTTAGCATTAATGCATTGGACAGCCTTCTTAATTTAAGATCGATGTGGGTTTCTTCGTTATCTAATTTTTTTTTTTTTCTCTAATAAATATTAAATAATATTTTAGTCACTTTTTTTTAAATTTGGTAATAATTGTATGGTGGGTTGTTGATCTTACTTATTATGTTACCTCTCACTTTATTGTAGGTGGCTTCGGCATTGTTTATGAGTGTTGTCGATGAAGGCTCCGTGTTTGAAAATCTATTGAGAGGTTTGTTTAAAAATGATAGAATCGAGTTCGATTCAAATAGTTTAATGGTCCTCCAAGGATGGATTGGTGATAGTCTACTTGAACTGGCATTATCGTTAATAGAGTCTAATTGTTTGCTCATCCTAGATTTCCACGATATAGAATTATGTCTATGTCTTAAAGAAAATACACCCCATCCTGATAGTATAGAATCCTTGTTGACTAATTATGCTGATAAGGTATCTGCCGTACATCTTTTCTACCCAAGACGATACACTAAAGGTAGCAGTGACTTGAGAAATCGAATTTGTTCATGTTGTCAAGAATATAGAAATTCCCATCATCGTCGAATTGTTTCGTGTCCCCATGAACTTGCATGGTTTATCTACAAATGCAACACTAAACGGCTATCTAGGTTTGTAACAGTTCTTCATGTTAATAACGCACAAACTTGGGTGAATGTCCAAGATGTTCTATACAATAGGCAATTTAAAGCAGAATCATATGTATAATGAATATAAAATATATGTATACTAATATATATTCCTATCTATCTAGGGGATCTCAATAAGGCACCTTTCTGGCTTTCAACCCTCTCCCCCTTAAATTTTTTTTTTATATATATATAAATCTTTGGCTTTATTGAGGTTGCTGCCATCCAACGAATGAAAATTCAATTCGTTGTGGAAATTTTTCTGTTCTCGAGCCACCCAACCGAACCAGTCAAAAAATTTGATCTCATGGAAAAGGTTGGTTGTGATGAGAAGCATTTGTAATCATTCCTGCTACGTTACTTATCCCTTATTTCATATAGTTCATTTGCAGCTATCACTAATTACTTTTTTCATTACTTTATCTATCAAGTATATTCATTAAATATATACATATCTGAGTCCCATCATCAATAACATTGCATTTAAGTTTATCTTTCATCATGGCCGAAACACAAATTGAAACTGAAACACAACATGACACTGTTCCCACTTCTACAAGCCCATCAGTTATTGCCACCCAGAATATCCTATCGAATAGAATACCGAAAAATGACAATGCAGGGAACTTTACGACGATTCAGAAAGCTGAACCTTTAGATACTACATATATGGAAAGATTGAGTATTTCTCAGCCGATTTTGTCCCCAAATGACGAACTTAAATTCGATGACAACCTGGTAAGAAACAAATCGTCTGTCGTTGTGACTCGTTCGAAAACTAAAAGAGCAGTTCTTCACTCGTTACCTTTGTATTTCGGTACAAATGAAAAAGATTTTAGTGTATACAGGAAAAGAGCTTTACTCAAAAGACGACAATCATCGAATCCTAAATATCCAAAAACTGAACTTGGTTCCGGAAATCATTTCAGTCGTATCACTAATAGTAACCTTAAAGTGAAGATTCGGCTACATAATTCAGTCAATGAGTCATTGTTAGTGAATCCAGTGGTTCGAGCTGTTAGTGGTGGTCAAGAAAAAAATGACCTCACCAAGCAGCCTCTTTCTAAAACTAGTATAAAATGGAGTGAGGCTATTCAGGGGAATGAACGAATCAATAAGAAATCTAAGAATATTACACATGATGAAATTATACCCATAGAGCAAAAGAATGAAATAACCGAAAAGAGTGAGGTTGTTCCTCAATCGGTACCTACAACTATGCTTCCAGGAGGATTAATATCTTTGAAACTGATGTATGAACCAAATTACTTGAGTTCTATCATGGAAAGTTCTAAATCGCAACTGGTTCATCCACATGGTTTAATAAATGCCGGTAGCATATGTTATATGAATTCCGTTCTTCAGATGTTGTTTGAATGTGAGCCATTCTCACAACTTCTCAATATATGGCGTAATAATACAGTGGCATTTCTTGGTACAAGTAAGACTCCATTAATTGATGCCCTGATTTTGTTGCATGATTCTTTTAAGAAGTCTTCTATTGGTGAAAAAAATTCAGGTATTAATACGGTATTACGGACAGATTCGATAGATCCATTCCCCTTCTACAGCTCCATTAAAAAATTAGATAGATTCCATAATCTGGAATGGGGAAGACAAGAAGATGCCGAAGAATTCTTAGGTTATCTCATGGATGGATTACACGAAGAATTCGTGAGTAGTATTGAAGATCTTTCAATGGATGAAGTACAGAAATTTGCTAATTCCATGCATGATGAATCAATTGCTGAGAAAATTGTATACACTGTCAAATCTATAAAGGAATCTAAGGGTAAAGGATGTGGTACTGAAATCCAAGGAGAAGGAGAAGATGGTGAAGGATGGAATGAAGTTGGTTCCCATAGAAAAATTGCAGTTAAACGATCATTTGTTTTCAAACCTTCACCTATTGCCTTGCTATTTGGTGGACAATTCAGATCAATTCTTCAGATCTCCGGTTCTAAAAAATCATCCATAACATTAGATCCATTTATGCATATACAGTTGGATATTAGCTCATCGGATATCACTGATTTAGAAGGTGCTTTTAAGAAATTTTCGGAAGTTGAGGAAATTTCCTATGGTAACCAAACTGCTAAGAAGCAGAATCTCATTGATAAGATACCAGAGATTTTGATAATACATCTTAAGAGATTTTCGTTTGTTATGCCAGAAGACAGCGAAGATGATAATAATAGATACGAAATTGTATCTTCTAAGCAGAAGAGAAGGAAGCATTCCCAGCAGGCTTCTATTCATGAAGAACCAAGTATGGAGTATTCTAAGAAGCAGTCAGAGGGTAAAATTGAAAAGATAATGAAGTGTATAGCATATCCTCATCATCTCAAATTGCCATCATCTTGTATATCAGCTACGGTAAATGATGAACCAACTTATAAACTTGTTGGTGTTATCTATCACCATGGTAGATCTGCAGAGGGTGGTCACTACACTGCAGATGTTCGGGAGCCCTCTGGAAGATGGGTTAGAATAGATGATACGCAGGTTACCCAAATTACAGATGCTGAGGTGATCGAAAATGGACTTCCAGGTGGTAACTTAGCCAACAAGAATAAGAGTGCATACCTCTTAATGTATCAAAAAATGTGATGATAAGTACTTTCCCATGATATTCATGAATTATATCACATGGTAAGAAGTATGTATATTGTATTTTTAGTATAGACTTGTTCATTTTCATTTATGATTAATTGATTATACAGTATTAATTTGTGCTTTTTTTGTCGTTATTCAAGTATTTTCACTCCCTCTTGGATTGCATAAAAAATTTTCTTAAAAATAAATATATTTGTGTAGGCCTTAACTGTTACAATCCTTCCAGATTAACTGAAAAGACTCTTTAACTCATAATTAGATATACAACTATGGATGATCTCTTTAATGTTTTTAATGAGAAACCCCAGAGTTTGAAGACTTTGAAGGATGAGCATCTTATTAAAAAAAATGATGATGATAACTCATTAACTGTTTCTGAAAAAAAGCACACTCAGGAAAGTGATAATGATGATGGCGAATCTACAAATAAGAGGCAACATTTGGATAAATCTAAAGACAAAGACGAAAATCCTATCGTTGTTGATGCACTAGAAATTGAAGCATCTAGAGATGTGGAGCCATCAAATGGTTTGCTTGAACCTAAAGATAAGATTCACAATGTCAATACATCCTCAACAGATAATAATGATGTGGCGGCTACTACAAGTAAGGCAGTTGGAAAGAAAATGAGACTAAAGCATCAGGTCCGTCATCAAGTGGCGGTTCCACCGGGTTATAACTATACACCAATTGGTCAGCACAAAAGAAAAAGTGATGCCAAAACATATCCTTTTAAGTTGGATCCTTTCCAAGACACGGCAATTTCTTGTATCGATAGAGATGAGTCTGTTTTGGTTTCTGCACACACTTCAGCAGGTAAAACTGTTGTTGCCGAATATGCTATAGCCCAATCAATTCGTGATAAGCAAAGAGTTATTTACACATCTCCAATTAAAGCGTTGAGTAATCAAAAATATAGAGAACTAAAAGCAGAATTTGGAGATGTCGGTTTAATGACTGGTGATGTGACTATCAATCCTGATGCTGGTTGTTTAGTGATGACAACAGAGATTTTAAGATCTATGTTGTACCGAGGTTCTGAATTAATGAAAGAAGTCGCCTGGGTTATATTTGATGAAGTTCATTACATGCGTGATAAAATCAGGGGTGTGGTTTGGGAGGAAACAATTATTATGCTTCCAGATAATGTTCATTACGTGTTTCTATCGGCTACTATTCCCAATGCTATGGAATTTGCCCAATGGATATGTAAAATTCATAGTCAGCCCTGCCATATTGTGTATACTGATTTTAGACCAACTCCACTTCAGCATTATCTATTTCCAGCCCATGGTGATGGTATCTATTTGGTTGTCGATGAAAAGGGAACTTTTAGAGAAGAGAATTTCCAAAAGGCTATGACTTCCATTGCCGATAAGGAGGGTGATGATCCCGCCGGTATTCCATCCAGAAGAGGTGGTAAATCTTGGAAAGGTGGGTTGCATGATAGCAAATCTGATATCTATAAAATCGTTAAGATGATCTGGATAAAGAAGTATAACCCGGTCATTGTTTTTTCCTTTTCTAAAAGGGATTGCGAATCTTTAGCTTTGAAAATGTCCAAATTAGATTTCAATACTCCAGAAGAAAAGAAAATGCTTACTAAAATTTTTGATAATGCAATCAGTATACTTTCTGATGAAGATAAGGATCTTCCTCAGATTAAAAATATTCTTCCTCTACTGAAACGTGGTATTGGTATTCACCATTCTGGTCTACTTCCAATCTTAAAAGAAATTATAGAAATTTTATTTCAGGAAGGCCTTATTAAAGTTCTATTTGCAACAGAAACTTTCTCTATTGGTTTAAACATGCCTGCGAAAACAGTTGTTTTCACATCCGTTAGAAAATGGGATGGCACTGAATTTAGATGGGTTTCTGGTGGTGAATATATTCAAATGTCTGGCCGTGCAGGAAGAAGAGGTCTTGATGATCGTGGTATTGTCATTATGATGATCGATGAAAAGATGGAACCCCAAGTGGCTAAAGGTATGCTTAAGGGCCATGCTGATAGACTTGATTCTGCATTCCACTTAGGTTACAATATGATTCTTAATCTTCTTCGAGTGGAAGGAATATCCCCTGAATATATGATGAAACAATCTTTTTACCAATTTCAAAAAACTAAATCTGTTCCAGAAATTAGAAAACAAATTGAAGATTCAAAGGCTAAACTTGATTCCATTCATATTGACGATTACGAGGATATTAAAGAATATTATGAACTTAAAATCCAACTTAACAAGTACCATGAACAGGCTAGAAAGATTATAACCCACCCAAGTTATATCCTACCACATTTAAAAAATGGTCGAATTATTAATGTTAAGGTTGGTGATATGAATTTCGGTTGGGCAATTGTGATTGATTTTCATAAAAGACAAAATAAGCGTCATTCAACAGAAAAGTATAAAGACCATGAATCATATTTGGTAAATGTGTTTGTGAACACCATGTTTGTTGATGCACCAATCAAGTTAATAAAATCATTTAGTCCTGTACTAGCTGCTGGTATAAGACCTGCAAAGGAAGGTGAAGATTCTATTACTGCGATTATTCCAATCACTTTGGACTCAATCCAACAAGTAAGCAGTTGTCGATCTATAATGCCAAAGGATATCAATAAGAAGCATGCCAGAAAGACATTGGATAAAGCTCTTCAGGAAATTGTTAAGAGGCATCCAAAAGGTCTTCCTATTTTGGATCCAATCAAGAAAATGCATATTCATGATAGAGATTTTGACGTTCTCTTGAAGAAAATGTCAATTTTAGAAGACAAATTAGCATCCACAAAACTGGCGAAATCTCCTCGTTTGGATGAACTTTACAGGCAATATTCGGAAGAAGTACAGATGAAGAATAAAATACAGAAGTTAAAAGATAAGAGTAACGAAGTTCAGTCGATTATTCAGTTAGATGATTTGAAATATCGTAAACGTGTCTTGAGACGTCTAGGTTTCATTTCTCAGGATGATGTTGTTGAGATGAAAGGTAGAGTGGCATGTGAAATTAGTACTGGTGATGAATTGTTGTTGACCGAACTCATATTCAACGGTACATTTAACGAGATATCACCGGAACAGTGTGCAGCATTATTATCGTGCTTTGTTTTCGAAGAAAGATCAAATGAAGTTCCAAGATTGACTCCTGTGCTAGCTGAACCTCTTAAAACATTAAGAGAAATGGCTGCCAAGATAGCCAAAGTTTCAAAGGAATGTAAAATCGAAATCGTGGAGAAGGATTATGTTGATTCATTCAGGTACGAACTAATGGAAGTTGTTTACTCCTGGTGTAAAGGAGCCACTTTCACACAGATCTGTAAGATGACCGACGTTTACGAAGGTTCGTTGATTAGAATGTTCCGAAGACTAGAAGAAATGATTAAACAATTGATTGATGCAGCTAAAACCATCGGTAATGTTGCATTAGAGCAGAAGATGACCGAGAGCTTAAATTTGGTTCACAGAGATATCGTTTCTGCCGGTTCACTCTATTTGTAAAGTTAATTAATAATTCATCTATATAACCTTCTTATTTGTAAAATTAATATTTATATATAACCCTTGACTATGCACTGGTATCCATTACAGCTGGTTTTGCGGTGAGCGGTTTACCATTCTTCATCAAACTATATTCTTCAACTATTTTGGGGGACCAAATTCCCAGATAATTTCTTGCATCATATAAGGCACCGAGAATATGGATTTTGGCATTCCAAATATCAGGATTCGTCACATTGGTAATCTCCAAAACCTTGTTAATTAGCGATGACCAATCAGCAACCAATTTTTGAATACCAAATTTGGTAGAAGCTAAGGCAGACATTACTTCAAGAAAATCCGAGACATCCAAGTTTATTATTTGTGCCGAAGTTACCTTTGATTCTTTCAACAAATCTGGATCACTAACCATATTACAAAAGATTGTAAAGTTATCTGCACCTAAAGTAAACGAATCGATGAATTGTTTCCTCTGTTGAAGGAATCTTGGATTAATTTTACTTAGGAAGTATTTTGATGCTTCCTTCGGCAATGTAGAGGTAGCGTAATCCAAAATGTGTAATGTTGAATCAACTTGACTGAATTTTTCGGGATTCACCTGACTTAAAAGAGCCAAGAATCTCACCGATTCAATATTATAGTCTGTTTTAAGTTCCTTCTTAAACTGTGGGGCGACATAAACTTTGGATATGTAAAGTATTTGTTCGTCAAGTTTATCTATGATGAATGACAATCTATAATCCGTGACAGCACGCTGAAGTAGATTACCATAGAAGGAGATGAGATATGAATCTAATAGAATATCATCATCTTGAACAAAGTCAGATTCTGACACAAGATAAAGATCATTTGGAATTGTAGGCACCAATGGAAGCAAGTCAAGTATCACATCGAATAATCTTGGTGCAACCTGTGAGTTCTGCTTCATATATCTGAAAGATTTGATCACTTCGGCAGATATAATTCTTCTCCGAACAAGTTCACCCCTAGTTGCTAATTGAACAAGGCATTTGTCGACAGCATTAACCACTGAAACAGGAGAAGAGGGGTCTTTTAAAATATCTACTAGATCAAGTATAACCGATGTGTTAGCAACCAGATCTGCAGGATCTGCTCTCTGTAGAACATGTGTAACAAGAATTTTTAATTCTGGTTTTTCCGACTGTAATCCCTCAATTAAAAGTGACATGTTAAACGTATTTAGCACCTCTTCAAAAGTATACTGGCTTAATATTATGTCAAACAATTTGGTGGACTCATTTTTAGCTTCTGCAGTAGTAAAATCTGACTTAACTATATCTAAAATGATACCGCCAAGTCTATTGATGATAAAATCCCGATAATCCTGGAATAACGTGATTTCGCCGTTAAGAAGCATTTCTGTATTATCAAATACTGTATGGTTGGCAGGAATACCATTTCCCCCTCTGAGAGCATTTAAATGCTCCCATATATCATTAAATTGTGAAGGTATCTCCGACATGTCGAATGAATATAATCTAATTCAAAAAGTATGATGTTGTACGCCCGGTCCTAGGTCTAATTCCTTTTTTTTTTTTATTTTAACTTCTCCCGATTTTATATACCAGCGAGTAATCAAATTTCCTTAAATGAACTAGTAAATAAATCAAATCTTCACTGTAGTATACGCCAACAAGCAATCCAAGTTTGTCAATTATGACAGGCAATATAGACACTATCAAGGATTTAATCCTTGCTAATAATAATTTTAAAACTTCTAGATTGCAATCACTTTACTCGAATTTTGTGAATCTTCGAGAGACTAATGTGGAAGGTTACAAAGCAAATATATCATCCTGGAAAGGTTTCCTTACTGATCTGATGAATAATCATGCCGATTTATTACAACAAAGGGGAAAGATTTCCTTGAGTAGTAATAACCTACAACAATTATTGACGTTTAGTACTGGCTCTTTAACATATAAGCCAAAAGGATTGGATAAAGTGATTGATTCTATGATTAATGAGGATCACACGGTTGTTCCTCTATCTGCATTTAAACAAAAGCCGGTCGATATTGATGGGAATGGTGATGGAATTATTCGTTCTCTCCTAATGACAATTCTGCCTTCATCCTATTGTAACCATCTGACTAACTTTCATTCCAGCACTGAAAATGATACTGGTTCCTTAAAGCCAAATGAAAAGTATGTTTTCTTACAAAATTTGAATCAAGAATCCAAATCATTGGAATCTTTATTGGACAACTTAAATACACCATTACTTGTTCAACATCTTTCGTCTTTGGCTGCCTCTTCATGTGGGATAACGAGTAAGACTGATTTCGATTGTTGTCTTCTTTATCTTAAGCGAGATAAGAAATCCATCACAGTTTCAAACGATGGAGTTGTTTGTTTGAAGAGTTCTAAGCTTCACAATAGTCCTAAGCTTATGGAAATGGACCCCAAGGATTTAAAGGCCATAGCTGATTTGAATTATGCAGTTTACTCACTCCAGTCATATTGTGATAGATTAGGGGTAAAGATAAGTTCTTTGGATGATATTATACTTAAATTAGTTACAGAAAAGCATATATCAATGGCTAAGAGTCAACTACGTATCAAAAAAGTAATGGAAAAACACTTGGAATCAAATCAACAAAAGCTTGAGCAGTTACAGGTGGTGAAAATGAAACTTCAAGAGTCTCAGAATAATATTGTTGCTGTGAAAACTCTTAAAACTAATGCAGATATGCTCAAGAAGCTTAATTCTGAAATGCCAGAAGAAGAGAATCTGGATGAACTCTGGGATTCTCTTGGCGAGGAAATTAATACTACCAACGAAGTTTCTGAAAAGTTGGGAGCACTAAATGCTGAAATATCTGATGAAGATATTGAAGATGAATTGAATGCAATGGAAAAACAAGAAAATGCCAAGACAGAAACTAAGAGGAAAGAGGATGAAAAGGATGTTAAAACCACTGCTGGCCCTGATGTTGCTAAACTAGAAGAAAGATTTAAAAATTTGGCACCACCGAGTGTTCCTGAGCCAAAGGGAAAGACTTCTAAGCAGAATATCAAAGTAAAGCAGCCTCTGGAAGCTTGAGCGTATCTATTGTCTATATATAATCTTTCCTATTTAATGATTACGATTCCACTCTTTGCTGCTGTAAACTGACGTAGTATCACTCCGGATTTCTTAAACACTTGCGATGTCATTTTATCCATTGAATAGCTTTGAGAATAAACCACTTCACGTATTCCCGCCTGAACGATTTTTATTGAACATGTTAGGCAGGGACATGTGTTGCAATAAACCGTAGCCGAGGATCCTATTCTATCTCTACCGGCCTCTAAAAGGGCATTTTCCTCTGCATGTAAGCATAGGCACGTGGAGAGTCCTACCCCACATGCATCACCATTATTGCACCTTGGACAGCCACCTTCATTACAGTTCTTAAATTTTCTAGGTGTTCCATTGTAGCCTGTAGCTATCACCCTATTATCTCTCACAATAACGCATCCAACTCTTCTTTTCATACAATTTGACCTTAGGGCTGCTAAGCTCGCAAGTGACATGAAATAGGAATCCCATGCCGGACGCAGCCTTTCTCTATTTTTAAGATTTAAATGATTCAATTGCTTGAGCATTGACTGCTTCTCTTTAGATTGATTAATGATCTTAAGTTGTGCTCTTTCTACATTTTTTAATAGATCACCATCGTTATCATATTTCAAAGCTTCTGACTTACTTATGAACTGCTCCAGTGTTATATCATTATGTAATCTTCTGTAGTTATTGAATCTCGTTAATGTAGGTGCATCCACCGAGATAAGTAAGTAAAATGGCCTCTTCATCAGCCTATCCAATTCCGTCGAACTGATATTTGTTAACATGACAAAATCGTCCAGCCAATGGCTTGTTGCAAACGAGTTCATATCGTTGATATTATCGAAAGTTTTGAATGGTTCAAATGCATTAGATGATGATGATGATGATTGATGATCTTTTACCATCAAATATTTGAAATGCAAATCATTAATCAAATAATCCGCAATCGCTTCAATGCCGGAACCAAGGGTTCCTATCAATCCAATGAACATTTTGGATACAAAATTAATATATTGGTTTATACTAACGGTGATCTAATTAGAAGTTTAAAGATCCGAACTTTGTTGATATCCTTCGCGCATTTACAATACTCCAGAAATATACGCGTCACATTAACTCTCTGATAAAATAGATATCAATCACTCTAAATATTATGATTGAAGACTATCATATAACTCGGTATGTGGGATCATCTATGCCAGATCAAATTCATTGGTCAAAAGATGGTAATCTACTCATAATTTTTAAGAAAGATTTAATGTTATTGAAACCTAAAAGGGAGATCCAACAGCCCATTACAAAATTGAAAGATATATATACCAGCACCGGATTTTCGGGTTCACTTCTGAGCTGGGAAAATTACATCATGTCAGTAGCATGCAATAATGAGGTTGTTCGTGTAGGGCAATCGAAGCGTCACGCTCAAGGCTTACAGAATGATAACAATTTGACTGAAGTGGCATTTTCCGAACAAGGTATTATATCATCGGGTGAGTCATTGATTACTGCAGTGACAGATTCATTTAATGGATACATCATTAAAGAAGTACATGGAGAATTGAAGTTGATATGTTTGTTGAATCAATATATAGCGGAAGATAATAGTGTTGACATTTCAAAAATATTGAAAATGGATCAGCTCTCTGAAATTCGTATTCATTCCATTGCATGGACTCAACAGATCGATCAGAAATTGATAAGTCCACCGATTTGGCCTATAATTCCTGAAAACATATTTGTCGTGCTTACTGAATCGCCGCTTACATATTTCTACACAATTGATTCCAATAATCATCCAGTAAAATTGACCAGTTTTGATACAGGTTTAAAAGTCGAAAAAGAAGATGATGAGTATGGACGTAAAGCTCTTATTTCGGAATGGATTGATGAAAGAAATGGGACGCTTGTCTCCTATTTGGCCATTCTCACGACATATAATCGAATCGTTATTAAGCGTTTAACTTTTTGTGGTAGTACATTTGCAGTCGATGATCACTTTAATTTCGAAGAGGATAGTTCTGATGGGGCGATTTCAATCCTTAAATTTAAAAAGGTGGGTAACTCTTTTACTATTCTATCTGTGGTATCAACCAATCGCATTTCATTCGTTGTTTTCGACTCTAAAGGGGTTCAGCAACAAATTCATTCTCATTTGTTTGGTATCAAAGTCCAATTTAACTCAATAGCTCAAGGGTTGACAAATAGGAAAGGTGATGATCATACGATCTTCCATACTTTATTATCGGATGAAGATAGAGATCTTATACATTTAAAACTTGATCTTCCATCTCTGACTTCATTTAAGAATTGTGGGCCAATATATGGCAACAGCTTTAACTACAGAAAGAAAATAGATAGTGATGAACTCCCGATTTTTGATAAATTGAATGAACTATTGAATGATAGCGTATTCAGGATCTTATCAATTTCGATAGATCCATCTGAAAGTTTTCTGGGGTTATTAACATCCAAGTTTGATCCTACCCAATCGATAGATGGAAGGATCGTATCACACCATTCAGATGTATCATTTAGTATCATCCCCTTCTTTAGTGATCTTAGATCTCCCATGCCAAACTCCGAATTCAATAGTGTGCAATATTCGCCTAATTACATGATTCAGAGGTCTCGATTATTCCAATGTTTCAGTGAGGAAATCAAGTCCGTTGATAAGCCAAGCCATAGTGAGAAACTGGTTATTAGGCATGAATATTCTGCACCTTCAAAATGTCTGCAAGCAAATCTTTATCTTTCACCAGAATCTGAGCGTACTCGAACCTACAATATATATCATAGAGAATCTATGGATAACAGTAATCAGAAGTTGTTAGCGAATTTGGTTGTCGAATTTCTTCATAACAAGCAAGTGTCGATGACAACTTCATATGACCAGTTATTATACCTGCAGTACCTAAGACTAATTAATGGTGATGTACTTAAAGCTCAAGCAAGGACAGGAAAAGTGGAGATTGAGATCCCAGGAATGAATGGAATTAAAGAGACGTTCTCCCTTGATAAAGATAAACAGATAAGTAGTCAGATAGAGTCTGAAGAAGGACACGTTTGGAAAGTATGTGACTTAACATTACTACCGCTGATGACACCAAAAGTTAAGATATGTGAAACCTGTGGATCCAGAGTACTTGATAGGGGATCAAGTAATAAATCGTTTGGTGAGCTTACAGATATGATCCTCGATAGTTTACAACTCTGCATTCACTGCGGTGGAAGATATACGTAGAGCACGTGCAAAATTATGTTGAGTCAGCATTCGTTATGAATTAATAGTATATATGTACTTAATATAGCAGAATTGTATATTACAACATTAGTATGGTCACTCAATCGATCCATACTCAATGATTTCCATCCTCGTTAATTTTAAGACCCCACTTTGTTAGATACAATTCGACCTCGAAAAAAGGAAAACTGTTGGTACTCACCCGTTGGGATTGTTCCTAAAAAGAAACGGATATTTTATTTTCATTTTTTATTTTTTTAGCCGGGTTGTGTTTTCTCTTTGAGTAATTTTCTCGTAACGCATTCATATATCGCTTACAGTGAGTAAATACTAAGTACGTTACGAGCAGTAGCTCTTTAGAGAGTCACTTAGTTAACTCGAGCAATTGAACGTTCTATACAAGTTTGTTATTATAGAGGTATTCTTTATAAATCTATAAAGTTATCTGTACGTTCGCCAAACCCTTCTACACACATTTTGAACGTACCCCACCATCAGTTTCGCATCGATTGCACATCATTCACATTTAGAGTTATCTTCAAACCTTATTAACGTCTAAATTTTGTTACATCTGCATCAATGGTTAAGCATGAAAAGCGTGACGTCCTGCCTGGTGATTCCGAAGGAGACCATATGAATAAAACGAAAGTTAAGGAATCTTCTGCTGAGGTAAAAAGAGGTAGAAGATATTCACATAGCAGTGATCGAAGAAAGCATGATAGACGCAAGAGCGGTAGTAGTAATAGAGGGGATGGACAAGAACGGCAAAGAAGATCTAGAGCATCCGGAGAAATCTTAGAACTTTTGATGTCGGAGTTCAGCAAATGTTCAAACCCTTCATCTGAGGTTCGAAAGTTTATAGCAGGAAAGACTGGTATGACTGAGAGATCTGTTCGTATATGGTTCCAAAATAGAAGAGCCAAACAGCGGAAGCTGATGAAGATGAAAGAGAAGCAGCAGGCCGATATGGGCGAATCTGGTGCAGGGTTGGGTGCATCTTCAATCAATCGTGGTTCGATACCTTCAATATCAGGACCTCTGGAAATAAATGAAAAGTATAGCCTGATAGATTGCCGGTCATTATCTGTTGGCCAGTGGCAACGAATCAGATCTGGTTCAATCAACACGGACTCTCTGTCAAAGTTACATAATCTTTCTCCGCAGCTGGTAAATCACCTCATGGATTCAACAGATCTTGTGGTTATATTATCTAAAAAAGATCATGAACTCAACTACTTCTTTTCTGGTGTTTTCCAAAATGAACGTGTGTTGTTCCGAATATTTTTCCCATTGGTAAATGTTGCACGAACTTCATTTATTGATAATCAAACACAAAAAGCAAACTCTACAACGCATACCAGTATGACTTCATCCTCACATGCTCAGTTACAGATGGAACTTTCGGCACCTCCAAAATTTGCAGTTCATTTTTTGAAGGATCCAAGTACGGGGCATGAAAATGCCAATAAATGGTCAATATGTGAAGATTTTAGCGAAGGTCAACAGGTGGCAACCGCTCATATAGGAGAAAACGGTACGGGTATTCCTCATATCCTTACGGGAAGTCTTCTACATCTTCAATATTTGAACACAGCTATTCTTTCATGTTGTCGAGAATATGCACAATCTACATTTCCCGGTCCTTCAGCTGAACCACAATTGTTCCAACCGACTCCCTTGGCTCAGCAGCCTACTTCAGTGAATACATTGGTTCAAACTCCCGCAGAAGCAGATAACATTCTTGGAATTGGGACTATGGATGTTGATGGTCCTGCCGATGCTCTGGGTATTGGTGGTGAAGCATATCAACTTGATAATTATCAATCTTCAAATGGGATACCTTTGGTTCAAGATCCTTCGCCATTTCCTGTTTCCCTTAATGTGGATGTCAATGGAGGTAAAAATCTTGAGTCATCTACTAACACAAGTTTGAGTTTGGATAAGTCAAATACGAAATCACAATCAATGTCTCCTGGATTGGACATATTTCAAAGCCCTGTTCAATCTACGGCAAGAGAAGGTGACCATCTAACACCGTTCAGTTTAATGTTAACGAGTGAATCACCGCTTTTGGGTGATCAACCTTCTTCATCGAATCCTGGATCAAGTGAGGCATCATCAAAAAATCCTCAAAAAGATTATCCTAATGTCCACAAGGTGGGGTCCGAGTTTGAATCTACAGAGTTTTTTATGGATGACAATGGTGCCAACGATGTCCAAGGCCTTGGATTCTGATTTCTATTATATGTATCTCTATATTTCAATGTAATTTAAGCGTCTCTCTCTCTCTACTTTTCTAATCAACTGAATTTATTAGTATTGTTAATAGCGAATTTTTGTATTTGAAAATAAGGAACATCAAGGACTCTAAAAAGCGAAGAATAGTTAATTAATAATAATCCGAACTGAATGCATTTCAAATTTCAATTCTGAACTGTCTTCTTGTCATTATTACTGCTGTCAGAGCTGTCCACAGCCTTTCCACTTCCTGTTGAAACTGGCAGTTTTTCATCTTCAACATGAGTCACATCCACTTTGTGAATCTCATCCGTTATCATCTCCTTTAATTCTTCATCCTCATCATAACCTGGAGAGAGTTCGAAGGAGGCATTCATGTGCTCAGGTCCAATAAATGTCACAATAAGAACAAATGCAAAGACAGCTCCACTGAAAATAGCCATCACTTTTGCGTAATCATAAATCATTTTACCGTCATGTTGCATAGGGAATCTCTCACCAATGGTAGTTTCGATAGTAGAGGAAGCAGAAGAAACCAAGTTACCCAACTGATATGAAACACCGACCACAAATGATCTGAAAGTTGGTGGAGAAAGTTCGGAAAGATGAACTGGAACAACACCCCATGCACCTTGAACACAGAATTGTAAAAAGAATGCACCTGCATCGGTACCTGCACCAGGACAGAATGCCCATGGATAAATCAATGCACCACCAACAACACAGCAAATCATAATAGATAATCTTCTACCACAGAAATTTGACATGTGACCAACAAAGATACCACCGACAATGGCACCAATATTAGCCAAACAGTTGGTAACTGTAGAACGATTATCTGAATAACTGTACCGGACAGTAAGCAAGGTTGGATACAAATCTTGAGTACCGTGAGACATAAAGTTGAAACCAGACATAAGAAGAATCATGTAAATAATTGTAAGCCAGTAAGCATTCCAAGCCTTGGCAGCTTTCTTATAGAAGGATGGCTGCTTAACATGGTTAGTGGCATTGAATTTTTCGACCTCTTTTTGTCTTCTATAACTTTTAGTTTCTGGAAGAAGCAATATACAAATGACAATGAGGAAGCAAACACCTGCACCAAACCAATACATGGCCTTCCAGTGATATTTACTATTATCGCCAATAGCTCTCTTGAAAACAACAGCCATTAAATAACCAAATGCATAACCTTGTTGAACCAATCCTGAAATGAAACCTCTTGGTTCCACTGGGCAATCATCCAATGCAAGAGCAGTAGCATTACCATAGACACCACCAAGAAGAATACCGAACAACGATCTCACAGCCAAGAATTGTTTGTAGTTCTTAATGAAACCAGTACCGATTTTCAAAAGTGTAACCAAAAACATATTAAGTGCCAATGGATATTTCCTACCATAACGATCACCGAGATAACCAAAGGCGATGGCACCAACAGAACGAAGCATCAAAACAAGCGTAATACCCCAGGTAATACTCTTGACACTGACCTTAAGATCACTTGCAAGCTGTGTAATATTTAAGGAAATTGTAAAGAAATCGTAAGCATCCCAAGCCCAACACCAGAATGCAACAGCAATGTTACACCATTCTTTACGATCAATTTGCTTAAGACCTGGTAATGGATTAAGCATGTGCATATTTTCTTGAATAATCTCTTTAGAAGGAATAAGTTCAGTAAATCTAGTCACACAATAATGCTTAATAGAAGCTTTAGAGAAATCTGGTTTTGCTGCATCATAAATTTGGTTTTGATAGTCCTCAATGGCCTTCAGGTCCTGCTTAACCGTAGCAACGGTAGTAGTCCTTTTCAGGTTGTTATTAAGAGACGTAATAGTCTTTTGTCTTTCTAAATCAAGACTCATAATGTTTATGTTTAATTTTTGGATAGAGAGAAGAAGTTTTAAACTAGGTTCGGGATACAGATGAGCAGGGGAAAGGTTCGTCTTATATATAGGTGGTCATTCGAACAAGTGAAAAAAGCACATATCTAATGTTCAATGATAATCGGAGTTCACAATTTTTTGTGGGGAAAAAGTTCAATAGATGAATAAGAATGAATGCATTATCTGGATACACGAGGTGGTTCCTCTATGATTCTTACCTGAGAGGGGCGGGGAGACCAATGCAGAAATCAGCAAGGTTTGAACCATTCCTTCATATGAATCTCGGTCTGTTGCCCTTGTTGGTCTCAAAAATTTTTGATTATTATGCTCCCTATTGTTCTAAATTATAATAATTCTATGTTCACTCTATTATCAACAAAGTTATAATCAATTTTCCTTTGTATTATGTACAATGCATTATTTTACTGCGGCTGTTAATAATAAAATGGAATTAAATGGGTGAACGGAACACGACCTTCACTTATACTCCAGCCAAAGGAAACTTGAAACCCAACATGCAATTACTATGCATCAAAAAAGGATCTACATGTTTAGCTCTTGAGCAATCTACTTATGAGAAACTCCATGTATGATAAGAAGGTTTAACATCAATCAAAACGTATTGTTCTCAGTAAAGAATCTCGAAATGCGGGGAATTTAGACTATCTTTAACATTAATTGCAATCACAAAGAATTAGAAACAGATTCGAATGTCTTCTCTGTCTTAAAGTGAATCATTGGTTTGTCATTTGTTGTAATAATAAGCTCTCAAATGATGTAGTAAACAAAAGCCTTAAAACATTGTATAATACGAAAGAAAATGCATGACCATTTCTATGGGTTAAACAAATTTAGTAGTTAACCAAGTGATGATGTTCCAGGTTTGATTGTTTATACTCCGAGAATTATAATTTTTCCATGGCTTCTTAAATTTCAAGTTTGATTGTTTTTTTTTCTTACCAATAAAATAGTTTTGTGAATCAAGTGGAGTAACGGAAGTTAGAATTACAAATTCAGCGCCACTTTAGTAAGATGATGACATCTTGACGATCTTATCTATTAAGCAACCCAAATAATATGCCTAAATTGTGCATAATCGCAGAAATTTTTCCGTACTAGAACGATAAAACGGAATTATGAAATACTAAAAAGAATATCCGTTTACATAACATATGAAACCCAAATTTAAAGGACTCTTTATTTTATCATTACAATTATTGACATATAGCAGATGATTTGAGCCTCCTAGGCCATCTAGCCGCTCCATATACGCGGCTTAATGGAAACGATGCGGGTCAAGGGAAAAAAAATGAATAGGTAAAATAACTTTTTTTGAAAGATTGTCTCTATTATTGGATTTGATCAGCCGGGGTTTCAAAGCTGAGACAAAATTTTTACAAACAATCGATCGCGCTCACTATTCGATCAATTGACAGATAAGGGAATATTCTGTTACTCTGGCCGCATATTGCTCAACAACCAGATTATTTTGTAGACGAAATACCTGTAACGTTAAATTGTGGTATCATTCTCTGGTAGTGTTTTTGTCGTTTGCTTGAAAGATGTTTGTCATCATCGGAAGTTCGGTCTCAACTCGGAGTATATTAAAGAAAAATAAAGGATTGACAATCTATTGTTAATTTTGCCAAGTTTTTTATGAGGCAAAGTTGCTTAAGTTTTTCCTTGAAGTTTATCGCATCTTTACACCTTGTTTGAAAGAACGAAAAAAAAAAAAGGATGCAGATGCATAGGTGAGCAAAGCCTGATTTGAATTGTTCAAGAACCTAGATGAATATTAGGAGGAAATCTAGAGAAATTGCTTGAAAATGTCCGAAAAACGGTCTGCAACACCGGATAATTTCCATACGAATAAAAGGCAGCGTACAATTGAAACAACATCCATTGCTGTCGATGATACATTAATCAATAACGCGTTAGAAGTTGGGATAGATGAATCAAAAAGTACAAGAACGCATATTAGAAGGAATTCAAAGAGAATATTTAGTAAAGGCAGTGATCGGGAAGACCATACCGATGGCAGCGCTAGTGGAAGTGCCAGTGAAAGTGATAGCAACTCCTCAGAAGCCTCATCTGATTATGATGATGATGATGATGACGTTAATGATAATAATAATAATAATAACAATAATGATGATGATGATGTTAATGATATTGACAATAGGAAAAGCTTCAGTGAGAAAGAACAGTTCGAGCTTCAATCACGATATAGAAATTTGAATGAAGAACTTCTGAAACAGCGGACCAAGATCGCACTAGATGGAGGTGTCAAAATGGTGTCGAAATCTTTGGCCAAAGCAGATGATTTGTTTGCACGGACTAAGATGGGAATGGAAGCCAATATTGTGGCTAAAGATTCTTTTACACTTAATGAAATTGGATATCAAGCAAAAATCGCTACGAAGAGTATGAAACTGGGGCGATCAGAAAGACTTCTTAATTTTGATGAATTCGTAAAATGTTTCAATTCAAAATTTGGTGATGATAATGAAGATGAGAATGGTGATTTTGTTAGTCGAAGAGATGAATTACCAATGATAAACTGGTTAAAATTGGGCGAACTGGCTACCAATTTATCTGGTAGAGCTGCAACATGTGAATTCTTATTGGGTCCTTTAGAACTCTCTAAAAAGCAACATCAAGTTAGACAGAGACTGCATGATGATTCTCGTTCGAGTGTGATCAAAACTGCCAATTCTAAAAATGCAGATGATATTTCTAAAAGTCAAGAAGCTGATGTTACAACTAAAAATTCTGAACGATTATTCAGAAAACTTGTATCATGTGGAAATCATAAAGTGTTACTCTTCAGTTTCTTTATAGATCCACACTCGTTTAGTAAATCCGTTGAGAACCTTTTCTACACTAGTTTTCTCGTTAATCATGACAAAGTTCTTTTCACGAGAGATGAAAAAACAGAATTACCATATATTCAACAGGCTAACCGATCTACATTGGCGCATCAACGTCGTTTTTTAGAAAGAGACGATTCCAAATCACATATCATCATGAGTATTGATTATGATACTTGGAAGAAGTTGGTTAAGAAGTATGATATTCGTAAATCATTTCTAGAGTCATAAATACATGTATATTATAAGGGATAATGCCATCCATAGAGATCCAAAATTTGATCTATAGGCCATTTTCGTATTATTGTAGTGCAGAGGTCGGTGGTAAGTCCCTGTTCATATAATTCAATTCCGGCCCATCCAATCATGGTTGCATTATCAGTACAATGCTGTGGGTCTGGGAAGTGAAATCGGTCAATCCCTAATGGTGTTAACTGATCTTTCAACATTTTTCGAAGCAATAAATTTGAACCAACACCTCCTGCGCAAACAAAATCT
This sequence comes from Brettanomyces custersianus, assembly GCA_012295335.1. Taxonomy (NCBI): domain Eukaryota; kingdom Fungi; phylum Ascomycota; class Pichiomycetes; order Pichiales; family Pichiaceae; genus Brettanomyces; species Brettanomyces custersianus. Next base: position 521,920 of record JAAVTW010000006.1, on the reverse strand, counting down.
TCTATAAAAAGATGACGTTGTTTAATTGCAAGCTTAATCTTTGTTATCATATGTTGGAAGATAGACGTCTCTATTTTGTATGCCAATCTAGCAATTATCTTAGGATCTTCAGGAAGCCTATTATGATAATACTTAATTATTGATCGACGCAATTGTGATATGAACGATGAAAATGAATATGATAGAACATCTTTACGATGACTCTCATTTTGCATTGGTTCTTTTATATCCAAGTCAACTGGTTTTCCCCACTCATCTTTATATTGTTCAAGGAATTTTTCCATTTCTTTACCAATCATAATACCTTGAATGCCTAATTCACGTCCGCATTTATCCAACGCATCACCAGCCGCTATATCAACTGTATTGACAAGAATTTCATGTTCCGTTACAGAATGACTTAACACACACATTGTATGGCCACCACTAACCAAAAGACTTAAGAAGGGGAAAGGTGGCATATTACCATTGGTAGCCATCCTTACCATAAGAAGATGTCCCAACATATGATTCACACCGACAAATGGCACTTGCCAAGCAATAGATAAGCCTAATGCAAGTTGATATCCCCCAGCTAACGATCCGACCATTCCAGGTCCCCTGGTAACACAGACGATATCAGGATGAGTTGTTGAAGTATTCCATCCCTTTTCCACTATAGCTCTATTAGCAAGAACCGATATACTCTTACTATTGTGTCTTGCAGCATCTGCAGGTATTACACCACCTTTCCCAATAGAATTGAGTGTATCTTTAAATTCACCAACAATCTTTGGTGGGTGTCTCTTTGAATATCTGTCTAAAAGGGTTACGCATGCATCGTCACACGAAGATTCTATAGCTAAAACATGGTAATTGCGAGTCCCACGAAATTTATATAATACATTTTTTAGGGACTGCATTAATAAATCTAGTTGAGATTCCCTTCTAACGTCTCCTATGTTGACAGAAAGAGATACATACAGATCTTAGTAACTCTGATTTGATAATTTTAAATTTTTTTTTTTTKCTTCAATCCATCTCTGGTTTAATTTCTCGGGGATTGAAGCAACAATCATCACTACATCATTTAATATATTCCTCTCATTTATTCAAATACCTTTTGAAAATGGCTGGAATAGATGAAAATGATCCCAGGTACCAAGAGGCGAAGAAAAGAGCAATTGCCTTCTATGACAATGAGCATAATTTAACCCCTACACAGCGGAAGGACCTCTATATCTTCTACGAGGAACTTTTCAGGCGTACATTATTGGTTTGCTCGTTTGGATTTGCTACAGGTGTGACACTTCCGTTTGTATTACGAAAAAAGGGTACTTTATTGAACCCATTGATCCCTATGGCTGCCGGTTTTGTTGGTTTGACGGTCACTCCGGCTATTGCATCCACACCACTCTATAATAAAGGTCTCAAATCCCTACATCAAAAATATGGAGAGGGTTCTGCTGTTGATAAAGTCATTCAAGTGACACCTGAGCCTTTTGCTAAATCATGGTTTTGGTCGAGTTATTTCAAAAGATCATCTGAAGATCCAAATATGAGAATTCGGGATCCGAGAGATCCAAATGCACATTCTTTATCCTATGTTGGAAGGCCGAAAAATGGTGTTCCCGGTTTCGGTAACGACAATTCGACTCCTATAGACAACACTTCACCAAATACTCCATCTAATCCAGAATTGGCTTCTGCCTGGGGTAAAATCAGAAAGGGTGATGATGTTCAGTCACAACAATCAAATTCAGATCAAAGCTGGTCCCAAATAAATTTGGGTGATGATTCAAATGCTTCTTCTAATTCGTATTCTTCCTCATATCCATATCCAATTGTTACCGATAGTAATAATGATAAAGAACAACCTAAATCCCAACCAGATGACTCTTATGCCCACAACCCTTCATATGCAAAAAGTGATGAACCAGCCAAAAGTTATCTCGATAATTCCAATGATTCCTATTCCGATATTGATTCTCATAATCCAACTGATTCTGCATGGGAAAAGATAAGATCACAAAGCAGCGATAGAAGCTAAGCATATTTTAGTTACGATATATTTCAATTATTATTCTCATATTCCATAGAAGTAGATGTAATCCTTAATTTGAATAATTCTCTTAGAATTCAATTGTACCTTATATCTGGACATATAATAGGATATGTACATTATACCAACTGTATATATTGATGAATTCATTATTTACATTTATTATAAGGGATAACCTGAAAGTATCTTGAAACTTATTCACAACAAATATATCAGATATGATACGTCTATTTTATGAATTTCTAACATTCCCGTATTTCAGCATCAAACCAGTGTTAGAAATATCATTTTAATCATATATATCCTGATATGGAATACAATATACCATCAATTGTCTATAAAACTCTCTGTTCAAGATTAACGTGATGACCAATAGAAGAGCTCTCTAAAGAGTAGTTAACTGTAGATAGTCGTATAAAAAAAAAATTTAGTTGATACGCTCGCTCTTCCATAAAAGGAGGAGAGAAATCCGTTTACCTTTGATCGGTAATTCTATCAAGAAGGATCATTTCGGGTGTTTGTCATTCGGATTACAACACCTGACGAATACCTTTTGGAGTGGTTATATCTTTGCATAAATGTTCGCACTTCGGAATCTGGCTAGGCATGCCACTAGTAAGAGCATTCCTACTCTTACTATTGGTCGCCGATCATTTAATACCACTGGTTATCAGAAACCATTAAAAGCAGGATTCTCACCTGGTGCCTTATTATTTATTGCAGGTGTGGTTGGTATCGGATTATATTCATTTGATGCCAGATCTGCCCTTGACGAATATATTTGGTGTCCATTAATTCGGTTTTGTACAAGCGCTGAAACTGGTCATAAATTAGGTGTTACTTTGTTAAAATTAGGTTTGAATCCAAAAGCAATGGGTGATTACGATGATCCTCGTTTAAAGGTGGATGTATTTGGAAGAACTTTGTCGAACCCAATCGGAATGGCTGCCGGCTTTGATAAACAAGGTGAATGTATGGATAGTCTTTTCGATCTAGGCTTTGGAAGTGTGGAAGTTGGTACTGTTACTCCAGAACCTCAACCTGGTAACAACAAACCGAGATTTTTCCGTTTGAGTGCAGATGAAGGTGCCATAAATCGGTATGGTATCAATTCCGAAGGTCATATGCAAGTCTTATCGAGGTTACGTGTCAGACTACATAACTTGATGAAGGATGCGAAGACTTCGAAGGAGAACAATGCTTTTAGAGAGGGTAAATCGCTTTGGATCAATGTTGGTAAAAATACTGCTGCCAAAGGAACTGATGGTTATGTTCTTGGCATTCAAAGATTCGCACCTTATGCTGATGGTTTAGTTGTTAATGTTTCATGTCCTAATGCAGCAGGTATTAGAGATTTACAGGAGAAGAATGTCTTGACAGATTTATTGACCAAAGTCAGAGAAGAGAGAGATAAATGTACCGGAGAAATCATTGATTCAAAGCGGAAACCAGTTATTCTCGTTAAAATTTCTCCTGATCTTACAGAACAACAGTATGCCGATGTAGCCAAAGCTGCCAAGCAATCTAAAGTGGATGGTATTATTGTCTCTAATACTACCACTAAGAGACCCGATACTCTCATTACTAAAGGTGATGTTTTAAACGAGAAAGGTGGCCTTTCAGGACGTCCATTGAAGCCACTTGCTTTACAAGCTTTAAGAACAATCCATAAGTATACACAAGATTCAAATTTGATACTCGTTGGTTGTGGAGGTATTTCTACAGGTAAAGATGCGCTTGAATTTGCTAGAGCTGGTGCAAGCCTTGTTGAAGTGTGTACTGCATTTGGATATAAAGGACCCGGATTGCCATTTAAAATGAAGCAGGAAATTACAGAGGAGCTTGAAAAAGAAGGGAAGAGTTGGATGGATATCGTTGGCTCAGATTCCAAGAAATCGATTGTTCGATCCGTTCTCTGAACCCATATACATATATACACATCTAACCCAAATTTAGAAATACATTCAATTAAAGGATAAATATCAACTTGAAAACTTATTTAGTTGTGAAGTATGTAATTAAACCAAGCGCTACGATAACCAGCGAAAAGTCTGAAATACACAGTCCAATTAATTCTGACTGTCCCATAACAGCAGTGATAATTCTGCCATATTTTGCGGGGATTACTCCAGTAAGAATTGATACCAGCATATTAGGTTTAGGTCTATTGAATTTGGAACGCATCAAATAAAAACAAATTGACGCTATCACCTCAAAGAACACAAAATAATTCCAAAAACGACAGGTAGTTGCATTCCTTAATATTAAGTCACCATTCTTCCAGAATTGTAACCGGTGGAAAAAGGACCTTTTAGAATCTTGAAAGAATGGTCTCAAGTTATCAAATGATGGAGTATATGATTCAACACCATAGATATTCCAATAGACCAAAAATAGAGTAATTAGGTATCTAGCAAAAGTAGTCCAAATTTTCAATTTGGTAAGTCTATATTTGTTGTATTCATTGACGATATTTTCCTGTTTAATCTCTTCTGGTGTTTTTTTCTGTTGTTCATCCTCTGCCTTCTGTCCTGCTTGTCTTAAGTTATTGGCAAAGCTGGAAAACTTATCAGATTTGTCACCATCACCTGCATTCTTTAATATGGCAGACATTTTATTCATCAAATCCTCAGGCAACGGATTTGAACCATTATCATGAGAGTGTAGTTCAGAATGATTCAAACTTCCTAACATATTCTTTAAAAATTGATCCATTTCGGTCTCATCTTTTGTATTGCCAAATGGATCTATATCCTCTTGTGGACCATTACCATGTAAAGGATCAGAAACTTTCAAATCGGATAAATCCGTGGTATATTTATCGTTATCATCATTCTCCGGCACTGAAATCTTTGGATCACTGAAGCTTGGTTGCTTTTTTGTATCTTCAGCATCTGTGCGCTTTATTTCATCATCAAATGGGCTGTTAATACCAGCAATTTTTGTTAACCTATCTGATGCACTTGAAGCAAGCTTCTTGGCTCTTCTTTCTCGAAGAATCCGTCTCTTATCAGCAGCACTTAGTTTAGTCATGACCCTAACTTTTGAACTTCCCGACAATTAAATAATTGGGGAGTATACTTATATACAATGAAATTGTAGGGGGGAAAATATTATCCTTTATTATATAGATAGATTTAAAACTGAACTAATGATAATTATTAGTGAGCAAAGATGATTAAAGTAAAGGACATCCGTATTAGGATTGAGTGGAGTGAAAATAAAAAAAAAAAATAGAAGGGAAATCTATTTTTCAAATTTGAATTTCATATATATCTGTTATCTTTTAACCTCCGTGCACTGAAAAGAAAACGGACTTAATCACCAAGATATCCTAAATCACCAGTTGAATTCAGTCGGTACCTGGCTACATTGAATAGCGGTTTCAATCTATCGGGGTAACAAGCAGATATCTCATCTTTGATCATGTTAACATTTTTTAAATTTTCCATTGTTGTCCAGAAAGTTAGACACACCCGATTAACATCATTAGGATCCTGTCTCCAAGAAACAGAATATATTGTTTTACCACCATCGTACCATAAAAATTCATCTGTAAGTAATAAATTATTCGTTGTAATCCACATCTGCTTGAAATCATCTTTAGAAATAGAGAAAATAATAATACACCCCTTGTAATATTCAGGGCTTTTCATGGGTTTTATTCCGTAGTGACATATATGCACGGTTTGACCTTGAGATTCAATGCAATCACTTGGGAAAGATTCGAAATCCTTATTTAATTCTCTAATATGCCGCTTTTCCCAAATTGACTTATAAACTTTCCATGAAATACAATATTTGGGACTGGCTTCCAATTGTGAGCTCATAGTACGAGAACTTTCAATCCAAACATTCCATACGCATCCAAGCGTTATTTTTCCCCTTTTATCTGCACCTTCGAATGCTTCTTGCTGAGTGTCCAGTGGCATAAAAAAGCGGGAATCATTAATCATATATCGATGAAATGGTTGTTCAATCGAATCAATGGGAGAATCTGGTGATGCTGTATCTAGATGTAACTTTGTGAAATCGAAATTTAGAAGAGGATCGCCTGCAGCTTTATAGAGCATCTTGTTAGTAGTGTATGCATTTTCTTTGTCAGTTTCGTAGTTGTTGTTCTCACTATCGTCGTCATGGATTACCTCTTTTTGAAATCTAATCCAATTTCGTATGGAAAGAGTATGAAATATTCTATTCTTCACTTTTTTGTCCTTAATATAATTGTCTCGGTGTTCTTGTTTATTGTAATCAACACGATCACTTCTTTCTGGTTCACAAAATGGGGGCTTTGTTAACTTGATAGATGACTGCTTTTTTAAATGAACTTTATCTACATCTGATAAGATATTATTAATATCCTTTAAAGCATATTCTGAAGTAGAGGTTTGCCTTTTTAAATGATGAAAATGAAATGGTAGTCTGTTAGATAGTCTTAATTTGAATGTTGAGACATCTTCATGATGAACATCACTGGAATCATCTAAGGTTGCATCATTGGCTTTGGAAGAAATATTATCTTTGCTCTTCAACTTATTAAACCAATTTGCAAACCAGCTGTGGAAGGGCTTATTTTTTTGAGGTAGTGGCATTGCTTGTAGTACCAAAGGCGAGGTAGGTTATTACAATCCCTTTTTACTTTAGCGCTACAAATAAGGTAACTCAGGGAATCTCAAAAATTTCTCTTGTAATTTTTTTCAGGTACATTATCAAAAATTTTCAAGTTGGGATTTCAAGCTTACTACCAACCTACTCAGAATCGTTGGCATCTTCATAAAGTAACCAATTCCATCATGGTAAACGGGTCTAACTCTCACAGGACTTCCAAGAAGTCCAAAATTCCTAGAAGAAATAGACTAAATACTAAACTTCATGATTTGGAAGAAGAACACAAGTTTGCCGTGAAATCGGCCAAAAGTACAAAGGCTCTTCTTCCCGAAGAGCGTGGCTATTTGGAGGCTGAAGGTATGGAAAAAACGTATAGATTTAAGCAAAATGATATTAAGGATGCGGTTGACAAGTCTACAGCAAGGAAGAATATCAACCTAAAGTTAGATCAATATGGTCCTTACACTATAGATTTCACACGAAATGGTAGAGAGCTTGTTATTGGTGGTCATAAAGGTCATGTTGCAGCATTCGATTGGCAAACGGGGAAACTTGATTGTGAGTTGTTTTTAAATGAAACAATACATGCAGTAAAGTTTTTACATAATGACCAGTTCTTTGCTGTTGCACAGAAGAAATACACATTCATTTATGATAAGACTGGTTTAGAACTTCATAAACTCAAACAACATCTTGATGCTACTTTACTTGATTTTTTGCCTTATCATATGCTTTTAGTGACAGCAGGTGGATCGAGTCGTTTACAATATCATGATGTTTCTACTGGTGAATTGGTCGCTGATCTTAGAACAAAATTGGGACCAGCTCTCACTATGCGTCAAAATCCATGGAATGCTGTAATGCATTTAGGCCATGGAAATGGCCAGATATCTCTTTGGGCTCCAAGTATGCCTGAACCACTTGTAAAGATACAGGCATGTAGGGGACCTGTTCGTGGCTTGGCTGTCAACAGAGATGGCCGTTATATGGCAGTTTGTGGAGCGGATAAAACGATGAAGATTTGGGACATTAGAAAGTTCAAACCTTTGCAAACGTATCATACTCCTACGCAAGCAAATACTGTAGATATATCCGATACAGGGCTTATTTCTGTTGGATGGGGACCACATATCAGCATATGGAAGAATGCATTGAATAGAAAACCGAAAATGCCATATATGAGCCATCTCATACCAGGATCGCAAGTTCAAACTCTAAGATTCGTACCATTTGAAGATATTCTTGGATGCGGACATAAAAATGGTGTTCAGTCTTTGATTGTCCCAGGTGCAGGTGAAGCTAACTTTGATGCCCTTGAAATTAATCCATATGAAACTTCGAAACAGAGACAGGAATCTGAAGTTAGGGGATTATTGAATAAGTTGCAACCAGATATGATTACGCTAGATCCAACTGTTATCGGTACGGTGAACAAGAGGAAAGCACAGGTTAGATTGACCCCTGCTGATCTTGCTTCAATGAGAGCTGATACAAAGCGTGAAGCAACCAATGGAGAATCTATTAATAATATGATTAAACCAGATACGAAGGGTAAAAATTCTGGGTTGAGAAGGCTCAAGAGAAGACAGAGAAAGAATCTCATTACAGAAAGATCTAAAAGGATTGAAATTGCTCTCGAAAAGGAGAAAGAACTTAGACAAAGGAAGGTTGAGGCTAAGAAAGGCATCAAACATCCGAAAGATGCTGCTTCCCAAGCACTTTCCAGATTTTCCTAAACATATAATTGTACTTTTAATACATACATTAATTTTCTATGGATTTGCAATTTGGCAATGGTTAATCATTCATCATCCGGAATATCGAACAGACCCTTATCCACGGCTGAATCAATAGTGAAAGGCTCTGGAACAGGTGCATCCGTATTATTCTTTTCCCTTAAGGTCTTTATCTTCTCAAATGGTTCATCGGGGTTCAAATCTTTCAAAACCACAATTCCACTAATCCCTTGGAATTGCCTCACAGGAACAAATCTTTCCTCCTTTGAGAAAGTTATATATTTGATCTGTGCCGGCACAACTCTACTCATATTGGTTATCTGATATGGCTCCTTGAGATAAAGTGTCTTCAAATTTGGATCTTGCAGTTCCTCATTTTTAACTTTAACATGCTTTGGCTTTTCTTCGTCTATCTTATTCTCGGGTTTCTTCTTTTCTCCAACCTCGTCCAATTCCGATTCTTTGATAGCACCTTCATGTTTCTCTTCAGGTTCTTCTGCTTCATCATCATCTTTTTCGTTATCCACATCCATTTTATCTTCGTCATTAGTAGCTTCATCTTTCTTTTCCTTAGCTTTCAATGCAGCACGAACCTTTGCCCTCACAGTAGTAGACAAAACTGCAGTAGTAATCCTTTCTACTTTCTGCTTGAGAACCGATTCCGCCTTTGGTGGATAAACAAAGATATCTTTGCTACAGTGACAATCAATTTGGAATTTAGGAACCTTCAAATGATCTGTCACTCCAATAATTGCGGTGGGCGTGAATGATAGACAAAGGAAATGTGATAGAGGGAACCAATGCCAGAATTGAACAAACATTATCAATCCAACAATCGCCTTAGTGTTAAGTGTATTGGTTTGATTGTTTTCCAATTGAATTGTCACATTTCTTCCACCGGCATCCAAAATACCCCTAGAAATCGTGGCACCAAAGCGAGCAAGTGATTCTTCGTGCTTATCACATACAACATCATCTAATTGTTCTCTAAATTCTTTCATTCCCGGGAATGTTTCATCTGTTTGTTGAATCAATATCATAGATTTGGCAATGGTGGCACCTTCACGGACGAAATCAACATCATCCTTTGTTAATGGATCTAGAACTTTCACAGCAGACTGTAGAGCACGTCCAGCACATGAAATACCTAAAGCCATGGCAGAACCATACCTAACATGGGCATTATGAGATTGAGACAATAGCTCGACTACTGTTGGAACACTTTTGTAATCCATTAGAAGAACAAATCCAAGCGACATAATGGCGACACGACGCACACTATCTGAGGAGTCGGAGACACCAACATGTAGTAATCTCTTAATGGCATTTTTATTAGATGTACCGCAGTAAGCAAGGGCAAGAACGAAGCATCCACCATAACGTAAATTGGCATCTTGATTGGCTAAAAGCTGCTTTATAATTGGTTCTGCGGCATCTTCTTTTCCACAGCAGATTAAGGCTATACCAACGACGAGACCACGAACAATAGTTTCATGCTGAGTCTCTTGAGCATACGTAAACATATCATGAATGGCCTCATTATTACCAGATCCCAACATAACCAAACCCATGGAAAAGGCTGCAGCCTCACCTGAAATAGCAGAGTCAGAATATAAAACTGTCTTAAGCTCCTCATACAATTCTGAATCCGCTAATCCCATTGCTGCAAGACCCGCTCCCAAACATGCACCATGAAGAATAACATCCTTATCTTTATTGTCAGTACTGTCCGAATTATCAACGATTTGCTTTCTGAGATATTTGAGTACATCTTTACCATGTCCAGCATAAACCAATCCCAATGCATAGAGCGCACCACCATTAGCATAAGCAGATGAAGTACTTCCAGGTAAGTAAGGTTGTAATACGTTTCGACCTTGATCTAAACTTCCACGATGGATCACACCAAAAGCTGCGGTGGCGGTAAACTTTGACCATGCAGATGAATGACCTAACCATTCCAGATTGGAGCGGAAGAATGAGTCATCAGTGGTGCCAGAATACATAAAGGCATTGCATATCGAAACTGCTGAATGATAAAGTGAATTTCTACCATCCAAAACTTTTCTTGTTGAATTCATGATGTCGGGATCGGATGCGTTACTATCTGAAAGAAAAGTAAGATCCAAATCAGAAGTTGGAACTCCGGAAAGTATTCGTAACAACATAGCACTTGCATTACTTTTCGAACCTTTTGCCTCAATTCTTGATGTCACTTGGGTCAACAACTGTTGGGAGGCTGCACCGACTAAATCAAAGGCAATTTGATATGCAATTGGAGCATTCGATGACACAGCCAACAAACCATCAAAGACACGAACAACAAGCTCTGAGTCATTCAGTTGAACAACAATTTTGGTTAGAAGATAATAGTCTGGATTATCTAAAGAAAGAAGAATCTCGGCTATAGTGTGTAAGCATTCTGTTTTAAGTTGAATATTACTAGAAGTGGTAGCAGTTACTGCACTAAGAACATAACCAACAAGGGATCTGGCCTTTTCTTCACTTTTCACTCTTGCATCTTCAATAATAGATTTCACAAGGTCTAACCGATAACCTTCCAATGCAATTCCTAGAGCAAGTTTAGAATCATCATCTGCAACCGATTTCTTAACCATTCTTTCAAAGATGGAAACCAACTGTGGATTGATAGGAACACTAGAATCAGTAAAATGCTCTTGAGAAACATGAACATATTGTTCAAGACACTGAGAGACAACAGTTTGTACATATTCAGTTTTACTTGACAAATCCAATTCAGATCCAGCTAACAACGCATATTTCACCGCCGACTGGTAGTCACCTAAGTTATAGTAAACTTTGGAAGCTAAAAGAGCGGCAAGTTGACGTCTTGTAAAGCTCTGATCTTCATATAATTCTTCGATTTGAGCGATGTCGTTAGCGATCTCTGCCCAAAGTTCATCAACAACTGAATTGAGCGATTCTAGAGCATATGCTTTTAACTGAGGATCGGACTCATTCAGAAGAGAGAGATAAGGTGCAGCAGATGTTATTGTAGCCATCCTTAAGATCTTGTTCTGTACTAGTTGATATAGTTAGTCTACCAGTGCTAAAGCGATAAAAAGGAAACAAACTTCAGATGTTGGAACAAAAAAAAAAGCTTGAAAAAAGACAGGAAGGCGAAAACGGAAGGTAGGAGAAACTAAAAACCAAGGCTAAAAACCGAATAAGGAAGGACATCCTTACACAAGCAGAGCTAGGAAAAGGGATTCAGATTTTTCAAGAACCATCCATCTACAATTCATATTCGAGTAATAAAATTGTTGAAAACTATGGTATATAGCCGCGAGCAGAGAAAGATAGGCGTAGTTAAAGATATAATAAACAAAAAAACAATGCAACCAGGCCCATGGTCATTAAACACATTAAATTGAATAGTAGGGGAAATTAAGAGAGAATAAAGGCGAATGTTCCATCCCCATGCATGTTGAATACAGGGATTGAATAAAAAAATGAGTTAATTAATTGCTCAATATAGAATTCTCGTAATAAGTCTGTAAGGAGTATTCTCCAATTTCTCATAGATAGTCTTGATATCATCCAAGTTCACATTCGAGATATCGGCCATCAAGTAGGCAATATTACCACGAGAATCAGAGAATTGCTTCTCAATATTGTGATCAGCCAAGATTTGGTTAACCGTCTTTAAAACACCAGGAACATTCTTGTGAATGTATAAAACTCTGACAGCATTCTTCTGATCCCAATCCAATCCTCTGAGAGAGACCTCTGGGAAGTTGACAGCAGCAGTTGAAGTTCCTTCGTTGATATAATTACTCAATGCATTAGAAACTTCAATGCCAATAGCCGATTGTGCTTCTTCAGTAGAACCACCGATATGAGGAGTCAGAATAACATTCTTCAACTTCTTTAACTCTTCAATACCTGGGAACAATCCATCTTGGAAATCTGGACCATTCTTTCTTGGTTCCTTTGGATACACATCCATTGCAGCTCCTGCTAACTTACCAAGCTTTAAAGCTTGAACCAAAGCTGGAATGTCAACAACTGAACCTCTGCAATTATTTAATAAGTAAGCACCATCTTTCATTTCTGCAATTTGTGGGGTAGAAATCATAAGCTTTGTCTCTGGAGTTTCTGGCACATGCAAAGTAACGAAATCCGAGTTGCTCAACAACTCTTCCAATGTTGGAACTTGTTCAGAAGTACCCAAAGCCATCAATGACAATATATCATAGTACAAAACATGCATACCAAGGGCCTCAGCCAGCACGGACAATTGAGAACCAATATGACCATAACCGACAATACCCAAAGTTTTGCCTCTAACTTCCCAACATTTCTTTGAGGTCTTTTGCCAGTTACCATTGTGCATTTCAATGGATCTATCACCCATTTGACGAGACAAAGTAATAACTTCAGCGAGTGTCAATTCAGCAACAGAACGAGAGTTACAGAATGGTGAGTTGAAGACACATATACCATGCTCTGCAGCATATTCCAAATCAACTTGGTTAGTTCCAATACAGAAGCATCCAATAGCAATAAGATTCTTAGCATGGGACAAGACCTTTGCAGTTAACTTAGTTTTAGATCTGATACCAATAACATGGACATCCTTAATCTTTTCGATCAACTCATCCTCAGGCAGAGAAGTCTTATGGAATTCCACTTGATAACCCTTTTGATGGAAAGAATCAAGAGCGGTTTGATTAATATTTTCAAGAATAAGTATCTTGATATCACCAGTAGAGAAAGGTTTCAAAGCTTTCTTAGGTCTATTAAGGGTAGCGGCTCTTGGTCTCAACGCACTATCAATATAAGTCGAAGTAGGTGATGCAGAAACCTGCTTTTTTGGCGAATTTAACGAAGCCTGTTTAAAAGATTCACTTAGCTGTGAAATTGGAACTGGGGAAGTCATCTTATTGCAAATAATGAAAATCTATAATGATTATGGAAAACTGATGGTAACAAATGTATACTTCAATTTAACAGGATCTGGGAATAGTTTCTGATTTATAAATGTCTCGGGGTTGAAAATCTCCGAGGGGTATTTAATTCGAGATGCAATAAAATAATAATAGAAAGAGTCAAACTAGGTGATAGATGCGTCATAGCTAAAATTTTTTGTTTGATTATTGTGTCTTTTTAAATCTATTTTCTTATTGGACTTTTTTTTCGTATGGGTATACCAGTATACATGACCGACCAATATATTGACCCCTTCACAACATTTATCTACTGTAAGTGTACTACCATATTAATTACCTGAAATCACGTGTAATTACATTGGATATGGGGTTTGAAATCCTAATATCAACACCAATTTCAAAGCTTTAGGTTAAAGCCTAGTGTATCATATTCTATTATTCTCTTTCTTTTATAATAACCAATTTACGAAAAATAAAAACGGTTAGATACTGGTTTAAGGCATTCGGATTATCTTTGGTTGAATCCTTTTACGATGAAGGTAACTAAATGGAAATATCCTATTGAATCAATTAATTGAGAATAGTTTTAACTCAATAGATATGTTAGTCATTTGGTTCAATACCTTTGTTCAATTTCTTAAACACATGACCTAATAAGAATCACCGAACGTACCGAGACTCATATGTTCGATGAGCTTCGGAATTACTCAAGACCCTCAACAGCCTCGTGTGTAAAAATGCCCTAAGAGGGAATAGTAAGAAAGGCCAAACAATGTAATTATAATATATCTACATTACTGAATTGAGTATAATTTAACCTCAATCACGTGACACAACAAAGGGTTAGCATAATATTTTTCGCTTTTCACAAACTTTTTTTTTCAGATTTTTCAATATATCGAAATGGGAGGTAAGAAATTAGAGTTTACCTTAGAGCTCATAGTCTACTCTTTCCGTTCTGCATCTTCCGTCGATTGAAAACCATATATCCGGCTTTCCACGTAACATCCCGACGTTATATCAATTTATCTTTATTTTTACATCTGAATAATCATGTCTGGCGGTCCAAGAGGTGCTSCAAGAGGTGGTGCTAGAGGTAGAGGTGGCAGAGGTGGCCCAAGAGGTGGCAGAAGAGGTGGTAGAAGAGGAGGAAGAAGAGGTGATGAGGCTAAGGGCTGGACTCCAGTTACCAAATTAGGTAGACTTGTTAAGGCTGGTAAGATCGGTTCTGTTGAGGAGATTTACTTGCACTCTTTGCCTGTTAAGGAATATCAAATCATTGACCACTTGCTCCCAAGTTTGGATGAGAAGGTTATGAAGGTCATTTCCGTTCAGAAGCAAACCAGAGCTGGTCAAAGAACCAGAATGAAGGTTGTTATGGTTGTTGGTGATAGTAACGGTCATGTTGGTCTTGGTATCAAGGCTGCAAAGGAATTGGCTACCGCCATCAGAGGTGCTGTTGTCATTGCTAAGTTGGCTATTATTCCAGTCAGAAGAGGTTACTGGGGTTCTAACTTGGGTGCTCCACACACTATTCCAAACAAGACTTCTGGTAAGTGTGGTTCCGTCACTGTTAGATTGATTCCAGCTCCAAGAGGTTCTGGTGTCGTTGCTTCTCCAGCTGTTAAATCCATGTTGCAGATGGCAGGTATTGAGGATATCTACACTTCTTCATGTGGTTCTACCAGAACTTTGGAGAACACTTTGAAGGCAACTTTCGCTGCCCTTGGTAACACTTATGGCTTCTTGACTCCTAACTTATGGAAGGAGTTTGCCTTGACTGAATCCCCATTGGACGTTTATGCTGATGAGGCTTTGGCTGCTAAGAAGAGAGATTAAATTTGTTAGTCTTATTTAGAGACTGACTGCTACTTTATGTAATTACATAATTTAATAATCTTTTTGTCTACTATACACTTTATTTTGGGGGTCTCCTGCAAAAGCAGGAGTGAAAAAATCTTTGTATTAAACATCTATCTATCTATTTATATAGGGATGAGATTTTAAAGAACGCTTCTTTCGTTCCAAAAAAAAAAAATTCAAAAAGCAATATCAATCAAATATAATACAATTCTTGTTACCGTCGTCATTCATTGCTGTTGCGGTGGAGCCTGTTCCATAACCTGATCTTCTGGAACGGCAAACTGGCGTTGATCAGTATTAACGAAGCTACTTGCACCATCACCAACATTATTAGCCTGAGTATTTACCCAAACCATATTCTTTTTACCGGAATCCTGTTGTCTTCCGTCCGGATGCCTGTATGGACAATTAGGATTCTTACAATTAACACCAAATTTACAATCTTCATCAATTGGATGTTGGAAGTAACAATCGATCCGTTTACAATTAGCTCCATCACGACATAGGACATTCGTAGTGGCATGTCTTTTAGGACAGTGAGGATTCTTACAATGACGTCCGAATTTACACTGTTCCAAACTTCTCTTCATACCACCAGCAAATGCCTCACCAGCTTTTTCAGGTGGCTTATAATTAGGGGAGGAATGTGCCTTGGTACAGTTTGGATCCGTACAATTCTTGTTATCGGGACACCATTCCATGGTTAGAACTTTTGCATCCTTATTTGCAGGTGTAGGATGGCCAAATGGACACATTTCTCGTTGACACACAGAACCAAACTTACATAGTGTAATACCATTCGTTTGTTTCAATAATCGTTGTTCGACCTGATGAGACACCTTACGGATCATATTGTTATTTCTTTCAATCTTATGAGCCATCCTCTCTTGTTTAATTTTTTCCACTTCGGCAATCAAAGCGTCATCTTCACCTGGATGTAAATAGTTACAGGTTCCTGGAGGGTTTGGACAGTTTGGATATGCGAAACAAATTTTCATTGGATGTGCATACCGACAGTTACGATCATGACAATATGGGAATTTTTTACACCTACCAAGTGGCTTTCTTGGAATGAAATGAGTTGTTCTCACATTAGTGCCGTTATTCAGCGACTTATTCATCAATTGGGTAAAATTTCGTTGATTACGCATAGCATATGATCTTTTACCTCTAATATTCCCCTTTTTACTAATACCTTTTGGAATAAGTGTTGATTTTGAAAAAGCACTCATTGGATGGGTTGGTTTATCACCTTCCATAGGAACATCATCCGAACCAGGAGATGGCTGAAATGGTGAAGGTTGGAAAGCAGAAGCTTGAAAGGCAGAAGCTGGCTGCTGAGGAATATTTGGCTGTGGTTGTTGTTGTTGTTGTTGCTGTTGTTGCTGTTGCCGAGGCCGTTGTGGAATATTCGACTGAATGTTAACCTGCGTCTCTTGAACAGCTGGCACTTGAACTTGCTGAGGGGCCGGAATAGATTGAGATTGATTTGTTTCCTGTTGTTGAGTATTCGTCACTGTGTTAGCATTAGACTTTACTTCATTTATGACTTGGTTGATGAAATCCGGAGTCACCGTACTTCCAAACAAGGTCTGAAATTCTTTGTATATATCTTCCGCAGTTCTGTTGTTTGATATGAGAACCAAGAGGAATTCTGCGACATATGCAGGATCATCCGTTAAATTCATGGTTTTAAGCTTTTCAGCTATTTCGACCTTCAACTGTTGCCCATAGGGACTTTCGGGATCAAAATTAACACTTGACATTGTGATACTATAGAATATAGGATATAACCCCGACTGTTTCACGTAAGATTTATAATACAGTGGTTTTGAAAGATACAATTTAACGCCTTGGATGTTTAAATGTGAAAAATTCGAAGAAAAGTTTTTTCTTATTTATTTACGAAACTTTATTTTTTTAATTATGAGAGAATCCTTTGTTCCCGAAAGGATTCTTCTTATCTATGAACATTTACAACCCACAAATTAGATAATAATATAGCTGCCGCAACAACAGAAGAAACTGCAAGAGCAGTAAAACCAGGATTTACTACAATATTCACCGGGAATTGGGTATCATCCGGTATTGAATGACTGGTTGCAGAAGAACATCGACTTATTGTTTTCTCCTTAATATTAAGAACAATCACTAATTGTTTCAGATTAGATTCAAATGCAACGTCTAAATCTTCCTTTTTATCAAGTGCGATGTGGTCACCATCAGCATCAATGTATGAAAAATCAAGTAAAAGATTAGGATAAGTATGGAGATCAAGCTTTCTGGAGACTTTTTCTTTGATAATGGTCAGCAGATCTGAGTCTTCAGAATTGATATTTTCAGTGGTGACTTTTACTTTATATAATTTTCCATCCAAATCCAAATTTAAAGATTCAAATACCTTTAACTTGAAATTTAATGTCTTACCATTATTGTTGATAGAAGGCGTAATATGTACGGATTGTGTACCAATTTCAGCTGATGTATAAGATATCGAAGGAATTGATTGGAAACTTTTATTTCCAACTGATAAATTGAATTTGGAATGATTATAAGAGGAACTTCTTCTTGAAAGATGATCCGTAGAACTGACAGATCTCAATGGTTCATCTAATGATTCCCAAAACTTATTCCAAGCAGGTCCGATACTTTCTTCATTGGAACTTGAATTTGATTGCGAGTGGAAAACATCCGAATTTTTCCTTGAAGGGAAAGTAGATGACTCCACTGTAGCCAAATCTAATGTCTTAAGAAGTGCATTTGTCAAATGCAATACATCCACTAATCCAGTGACTATACCATGCTGATTAACAATAGGTAGGTTTAAATATTTTCCCTCATACATTAATCTAAGAGCATTTTGGATTCCCATGGTCTCTTGCGCAAAATTTGGACGTGGTGTCATAAATCTGGCAACTTTCATTACAGCAGGATCATAACCATCTGCTAGTACTCTGAAAAGGATATCTTTTGTGGTTATAATACCAATAACGTCCGATGCCTTTATTCCTTCTTTAACCTTTTTAACTTTGCAAATCAATGCAGCAGTGACATTCTTCTTACGAAGTAATACAGCGGCATCCAAAATTGTAGTTGAAGGACCTAAAGTGGCACAATGTGAAACGTCTGAATTTTTATCAACCAATAAACTTTCTAATTCAGGCTGCTTTAAAATATCAATTAATCGTTTAAGATCGTTGGCAATACACATCTTTCTTTGTCTGATATTTAAATCAAAAATCTGTTCATTAACGGCGACAGAATCCTCTGGCAACATGTACATAGATCCTTTGTTTTCAATTCCAGGATTATCCTCATTTAAATTCTCAAAGGTACATTGCAATCTTCGTGCACCCTCGGACATTTTACCTAACCTGATCATGGCATGATAGAAACATTTGTTAATATTTAAAAGTCCTACAACTATACCATCTCCATCGACTAAAGGTAGATGCCTTATCTTTTTATTGACCATCAGTCTAAGTGCATCATTTGCTGATGCGGAGGAAGACACAAAATAAGGATCCACTGTCATAACTTGTGTGATAGGGGATTGTGTATCAAGATTACATGCCACGACTCTAAATGCCATATCTTTTGCTGTAACAAAACCAACCATTTTAGGACTTTTCTTTCCAACAATAACGATACAATGTGCTCTTTTAGCGCTCATGAGCTTTGCGCAATCGAGAATAGAGAAATCAACTGAACATTTTACTGGCTGATCTGAAATCTTAGATAAGGACTTACCCTGTAATAAGTTCACAGAAGTTGATGATATTCCCCCCTTTTGCAATCGTGTTCGATTCATTGTTTACAAGCCATTGACAGAGAAACCTCATGCAATTGTGATCTGGGTTTTTATTCCTATATCTATCAAAACATGAGCATCATTTTTAAAGATAAGGGGGAAAAAAATAATATTGATAATAAATAAATCAGTCAANAAAAAAAAAAAAATAAAAAAAGGCATCGATATCGATATCAAACTACCCTCTATCTATCTACCTACCTAGGCGCGCCGGATATCTATCGATATTATCTAAATGTATCAACCTAATTTTTAGCATAGAGAGGAGTAATAATTCATTAATACTTATTACTAATACTTTATAATTTCAAGCTGGAGGAAGTCTCGATTCTTGAAACTTTTTTTATGCGCTTTAAGATACCAAGGATCTCATGGTGCAAACACTCGTTAATAATGACTCGTTCATAATATTCTATCTGTAACGCTACCTATAATAGTTGAATAACATCAATAATTTTATGCTTAAATTTATGTTGGTTGGAAAGCTTATTGGTGGAAACCGGAGGGCCGTTTTGGTATTGCACGACCGTTTCGCCTCTTTAGAGAGATGATGACATAAGCAATGAAAGCCAATCGAAAAGTTGCTGAAAAACCTATTGTTTATAAGACGCAAGCAATTAAGCCGAATTGAAAATTAATTTGTTCCTTTATGCATACATCGCATGAGGTTGCAGTTGATCACCGAATATGGAAATAACGATCTACCAGAAACAAATTTGAATATTAAAAGTGATTTAGTATTAACGTCATCAATCAGAGCTACATCTTTTTCACTGCATTGACTCGTCGATAATTAATTTCATTTATTTAGCGTTGAATAATATGGAGTATAAACACAACTATAACGAGCTATATATTCCTTTAGTACATTGCAATGGTCTCATAGAAAATTCTCTTCATCTGTTATGCTATGTTAAAACTATTAAAATTACCGATTAATCATATTATGACGTAGACCAACATGTGATCCCTAGATTTATTTGAAATTGCATATATTGTGATATGCACAAAACATAATTTACTAAGGGTACAAACTTTTTTTTTGAGTAATTTTCGCCATTTATGTTTGTATTACCGATATGCACGAGGACGTTATTGAGGTGAAGCCAGTACAAAGGCAAAGCTTTGAAAATTTTTTTGGTGGGAAGTTCAAAGCCCTAGCGAATAAAGAGAAGAATTGAAGCGATACTATTTGGTTGCGCACGCAAAATATGAATCTTGGAATTGCCCTTTTTCACATTATCCATAAACAATAGAATGGGAGACATATCACACTACAATAGGTAATTGTAAAACAAACCCTTGAATTCAAATTGAGATGGTTTCGTTTACAATTTGGGTTTATTGTAAATAAGAAAATCTCTTCAAAGGTTGAAGGAGAAACATTAAGAATGGCTTTTGTTGAATGAAGATAATGAATCTATGCATGAAGAGTTGAACAGTGGAGGACATACAGTATAAATATTTGAATTCCCCCCTTATAACAAAAATGATCCTTTGCAAAATATGAGCCTAAGTTTTCTCTAGTTATTGATTTATAGTTTCTGAACAGTGTTCTATCATTCCTTTAGTGACCTTCACCAACTAACTTTCATTCCTTATTATATACTATCTGATATCATAATTTCATTCCCTTCATTATGAAATTTTCAACTTTTATCTCCCCTCTACTGATCATTTCAGCAGTGAATGGTGCTCCAATTGCCAAAAAGCATAAACATGTTCAACACAAGGATCCTACCACCAATTCTAAAGAAGCTTCAGTGAAATCTCTCTTAGCAGGAGATTTGGACAGTTTTGCCGATCCAACTGATAACTTCAAAGACGGTGTTATTGCTTGCTCTGACTTCCCAAGTGGAAACGGTGTTATCTCACTTGATTGGCTTGATTTAGGTGGATGGGCTTCTATAATGAATGCCCAAGGTGAATCATCAACCTCTTGTAAAGATGGTGAATACTGCTCGTATGCTTGCCAACCAGGTATGGCAAAGACTCAGTGGCCATCCGATCAACCTAATGATGGAAGATCTATGGGTGGACTTTATTGCAAAGGAGGCTTTTTGTATAGAACAAATACAAATAGTCAGCATCTTTGTGAATGGCACAAGAAGTCCGCTATTGTTAAGTCCAATACCGGTAAAGATGTGGCCATCTGTCAGACCGATTATCCTGGTTCTGAAAATATGGTCCTACCAACTATTGTGGAAAGTGGATCGTCATCACCTCTTACCGTTATTGACGAAGATAAATACTTCCAATGGCAAGGTAAGAAAACTTCTGCACAATTTTATGTTAACAATGCTGGTGTTTCTGTCGAAGATGGATGTGTCTGGGGTACTTCCAGCAAAGGTGTTGGAAACTATGCCCCACTTGTTATTGGTGCTGGTTATACTGACGGAAAAGCTTATATTTCCTTGATACCAAATCCAAACAATAAGAATGCCGCAAATTTCAACGTGGACATTGAAGCCAGTGATGGATCTACAATCGTTGGTGATTGCTCGTATTCTGGCGGATCATTTTCCGGTGACAGCGATGACGGATGTACCGTTACTATCACTTCCGGAACTGCTGTGATCAACTTCCATTGATTCTCTTCCGTTCATTCATTCAATCAATTTTGGTCACTGCTTTACTAAGTTTTTTTTCTTTTACGAATTTGACTGGGGTTTTTCTTTGTTTTATTGCGCTACGTCGTTGCCAACCATCTCATCTATATAAACTTTTTTAAATTTTTCTGGGGGTACACTTGACATGCAGATTTCAGCATATCATTATTATTTTTAAAGGATTTAGGATGGCTCATTCTTTTATATTCCAACCAGCAATACTCCACCAACTATGCATTCATTATATGCGGTGCAGGCCTTTTTTCAAATGTTATAGAGAATAACTAAGATACCTAGATGATGTAAAAGTCTCATTCAATTGTAGTTCTGTGCTTTTAGGGCCGTTGGTTTGTGCGGCCAATTTTTGAAAGAAATTCATAAATAAATTGTTGTAAATATTCCAGTACTACTCAAACTTGCTATCTCTCCAATACACTCGACAACAACTAAATGTCCTCGTTTCAGGAAAGAAGGTCGGGATATCCGCAACGGACGGATCAATTGACATTCAAGCCAATTGATTCCATCTACTTGGATAGATTACGTCAATTCATTGCTAAAGATGGTCATTACAAAGATTTAATGCTACCAAAGTTTTACTACAGGGATGTCTTAAGATACAAGGAAAAGAAAGATGATGAAAGTTCGTATCTTACTTTGAAACATTGGGCAGCTCCAGGACTTACCAAACCCTTCTTCAAAGAAGTTATTCCTTCCAAATTGGATCAATTCAAGAACTTCTCTACAGGTGATAAATTCGGACCTGCATGGTCTTCACATTGGTTTGAAGTCGAGATGAAATTACCTGCATCTTTTTTGAAAGAAGATGAAATTTGGCTTGCCTGGGATGCAGGATGTGAAGGCATGGTATTCAATCATCAAGGACTTCCAATGCAGGGGTTGACTGGTGATGATGAAAGAACCAAATTTATCATTCCAAAAGAATGGTATGCTGATACGGGGAAGTATACATTCTATTTGGAGATGGGCTGCAACGGTATGTTTGGTTCCACTAAACCTGAATACGTTGTTAAAATGTTTGAGATTCAAGTTCCTAATCTTGAGGCACATGCTTTATACTATGATTTCTGGATCATTAGTGATTGCGCACGTGAAGGTAATTCTCCACAGAAATTTAAAGCTCGAGAGATTTGCAATCGGATTATGGATACTTTCGATCGTGATGATATCGGAACAATTGTTAAATGCAGGAAGATTGCTCAGGAATTCTTAGGTCCTAATGTTGATTCTGAAAAAGTATTTCAAGAAAGTTCCATTCCAAAAGTCAATACTGTGTCCGCTATCGGAAACTGCCATATTGATACTGCCTGGCTTTGGGATTTTGCCACTTCTAAGACCAAAATTGCACGGACTTGGTCATCGCAACTTCGCCTTCTCGAAAAATATCCCGAATATGTCTTTGTTGCATCTGCAGCCATTCACTTCAAGTGGCTCTTAGATTATTACCCAGATCTCTTTGCGAAAGTGAAAGAGGCCATCAAAGGCGGTAGATTTATCCCTCTTGGTGGCTCTTGGGTCGAAAACGATACCAACGTTCCTAGTGGTGAGGGATTGGCTAGACAATTTATCTTGGGTCAGAGATACTTTGAACATTTACTTGGCGTGAGAAGTGATATATACTGGCTTCCAGATTCTTTTGGATATTCGAATCAGATTCCTCAACTATGTCGATTAGCTGGAATGCCTAATTTCCTTACCCAGAAACTTTCATGGAATAATGTTGATGTTTTCCCTGATAGTTCTTTCAATTGGGTGGGACTCGATTACTCACAGGTGTTAGTACATATGCCTCCGGATAATACTTATACTGCTGAAGCACATTATGGAGATGTTTTAAGATCCGTTCAGAATCACAAGAATCTCTATAATGATCAGACAGGAATGTTGCTATATGGAAAGGGTGATGGTGGTGGAGGTCCAACATATGAAATGGTGGAGAAACTTAGACGGATTCGTGGATTGGCAGATCATGCTGGTGGAACTACTCCAACAGTAGATATGGGAATTACAGTAGATCAGTTCTTTGAAAATCTTAAGAAACGTACACATGATGGTAAAGATTTACCATGCTGGCGTGGGGAGTTATATTTAGAGTACCATAGAGGTACCTATACAACTCAGGCTAAAGTAAAGGATTTGATGAGAACTTCTGAAATGCTTATGAGAGACCTGGAAGTTATCGCTAGTACTACTTCTATCATTGACAAATCATACAAGTATCCACATGCTCAGATTGAAAAGCTGTGGGGTGATATCTGCCTCTGTCAATTCCATGATGTTTTACCAGGATCTTGCATCCAAGAGGTGTACCACAATGATGTTTGGCCACTATTGACTAAAACAATTGAGAAGGAAAGAGCTATGATTAAGAATCTACTCTCGGTAATTGGCTTTTCTTCGGAGACCGCATCCCCTGTGTCTCTAGTTAAGATCAACACTTTCCCATGGAAGAGAACTGTCGTTTTGCCGGTGGCTTCAATTCCATTCGAACTCCGTAATAGTAGTCAGGAAGAGAAGTATATGGCATTCAGTGGTGAAACTATCATGCTTCCAGTAACAAAACCAATGTCATTCGAATCGAAAATTTCAAAGTTGGCTAATGGTTCCTTCGTTATGCAAAATGGTAAATTGAAAGCCGAGATTGATCAAAATGGTATCATCAGAAGCCTCATTGACTTAGTTCATGACCGTGAAATTATTGATACAACCAAATTTAAAGGTGGTAACCAGTATGTTATGTACTCAGATACCCCATTGAATTTCCAGGCATGGGATACAGAACTCTTCTCGTTGGGTAAATATAAACTCATCGATACCGCTCAAACCATTAAAGTTATTGAACGTGGACCTTTAATTTCATCGTTGGAAGTGAAATATAAACTTTCTGACAAGAGCTCTTTGACAACAGTTATTTCTCTTGAAGCGGCCACAGAAACTGATGAAGAGCTTCCACAGCTTAAATTTAAATGTCATGCTAAATGGGGTGAAACATACAGGTTCTTGAAAGTTCAATTCCCAGTGAATATTTCAGAGGAATATGCTAGTTACGAGACCCAATTTGGTATTACAAAAAGGCCTACTCATTATAATACCACATGGGATGTGGCCAAATTTGAATGCTGCTGCCATAAATTCATCGACTTTTCTGATTTCAACTATGGTGTTTCAGTTATTAACAACAACAAATATGGTGGAGGTGTTCATACTAATGTGATGACTCTTTCATTGCTCCGTGCACCTAAGTATCCAGACCCAACAGCCGATCTCGGTGAACATGATTTCAATTATGCAATTGCTCCTCATACAGGTAGGTTAGATTACAGAACAGTGAGAGCCGGCTGGACTTTCAATGATAGACTTAATACGCCATCAAGATTGCCATTAGTTTCAGGGAAAAGTACATTATCTGGAATTTCTGATCTAGTGAAAATCTCTGGCGATAAGAACCTTATTTTATCAAATATCAAAAGAGGTGAAGATGATTTTGATACCGAATGGAAAGGAAGTTTAACTGAAAATCTACCAAGGAAGCATGTCGGCTCTCAGACTTTGATTTTACGTATCTATGAATCACTTGGGGGTGTGTCTAAAGCCTCCATTAAAATTTCCAAGCCAATTAAGAAAGTTTTGAAGACTAACTTACTTGAGGAGGAGATGGAAGAAATTCCATTTGATTCTAAGACGAACTCATTCAAGATCAAGTCAAGAGCTTTTGAAATATCTACGTATCAAGTTATTCTTGCCTAACCACCCTTTCTTTTTATATATATTACTTATTTACGAAAATATGAAGATGTTGTCAAATTAGAAATTTTATTTGAAGTTCTGAAAAAAGATTTAGTGATGGACAGATTAGTATGCATTTTGGCTTACACTTATACCTCCCCAATGGAGAAGCTACTCACAAAAAGGCATATCAATTATTTCAAGCAATGCTTGGGGATTCTTCCAGTTCAATTTCAGAGCGAAGACTCCGATATGGTAGCTGTAGCATACTATTCGCTGGTAGGATTAGACTTATTAGGAGGATTGAATAAGGTATTTACGAAGAAGGATATTAGTCAATTCATAGATTGGTTTTATGCGCATGCAGTGGAAACAGATAAATACTATGGATTTAGGGGGTCAATGTCATATAAAGGTAATGGCAAACTCTATGATCCACCTAGCTTGGCGGCTACATTTTTTTCCTTGATGTGCTTGATCATATTGGGAGATGATCTTCAAAGAATTAATAGGATCAAAACGATGAAATATGTGATTTCATGTCAACTAAGCAATGGCTCATTTACACAAATTCTTGATATGTCTTCAGGAAAACCTTTGGGGGATGTAGATAGTCGATTTTGTATGATGGCTTCTGCCATTAGACGGGTATTAAAATGGAGAAATATGAACGAAGATATCAACATTGACAAATTAGAACATTACATAAAGACCTTAAAGGTATTCGATGGAGGGTTCGGTATGAGCTCATTTACCGAATCTCATACAGGATTAATATTTTGTGCCTTAGACACACTCAAAATGATAGATCGATTTCCCAATGAAGGCTTTCAAGATACCTTAGATTTCTTAGTCCATAGACAGGTCTATTACGGTAAATACAATCAAACCGAAGTGCAAGAAAGTCAATTTGCTGATACATCGGATAATGGTGGATTTAATGGCCGACTAAACAAATATGCAGATACATGCTATGCATTTTGGACAATTGGTAGTTTGAAATTAATGGGATATCAGGATTTGGTAGATTCCACGATGTGCCAACGGTATTTACTTAATCAGACACAAAATACTATGATTGGCGGATTTACCAAAACGAATGATCCTGACGATACAATACCTGATCCATTACATTCTTGTCTTGGGATAGCCACACTTAGCATTTTAGGAAATAATTCCTTAGATGAGCTAAATGAAGAATTCGTTATTTCCAAGAGAGCTTATAAGCATTGGATGTCGATAACTTATTAATATGAGATGATTCTATATAAAATGTATATATGTGCATTATGATACAACAATTCCCTTCCTAATATATACAGGAAAACAGAGGAAGATTAGTATACAACATCAAAGTCGAACAATTTGCTCATAGATACACCAGGCGATAGCAGAACTTCCAGCCTTTCTGAGAAGTCGCAAAGAAAGTCCATCGAATAACCTTCTTGGATTCTCCTTTATAAGTGTCACTGTAGTTTGACCAAAACTTTTGTACTTCTTAGGATTCAATTGCATATTCGTTTTTATCGTATCGAAAGGTCCAGTTATAGCGGTGGCAAAAAAGGCGGCAAGAACTGCTGATAAAGAATTAATTACAGCAGATTTCGAAGCTGACATAAGCTTGGGTTTCGAATTATTTGCAAAATCATCAGTCGATCTATGGAAATTGGCAATTCTTGGTAAGATAATTTTGTTTTTTTCGTAAAATGCCATATAGAGACCTGCATAAGGAGCATCTCGAAGACATGTAGCACCAAAACCGGTGAAAAATGATCGAAATCCTTCCTTTGTGTACATAGAAACAACAGCATCTGTCAGAGATTTGTAATGATACATATCTGATTCATATCTAACTTTCACAATTGTTATAGGCATAGTGATAAATCCGACGACGGCTCGAGCAAACATTCCTGCTATAAGGTTATCACCAACAGGCAATTTTGGAAGCTTGGAAGAAGAAGATATATTATTGTCTTCTTTGGCAAGTTCTGGATACTTCCGTAATCTATGTATAGCCATCTGCGTTCTTAGAGAATTTAACAGTGATAGATAGAGTGCACTTCCTATAGAGGTTCTTAATGCACTTGGTAAAGTACCACGCCAAAGTTCTTTTACACTAGTCATCTGACTTAGTACCGATCGAATCGAGTTGTTTTTAGATTGCTGTACCCTAGTCTTAACTAAATCAAGTGGTTGAAGACATACGGCGGAGGCCAAGCCTCCAGCGAAACCAGCCATAAGATGGCGAGATGTCGGTACATCTTTCGTCATCTAAAAAAACTTATATGACGATAGTAGCCAATGCTATGAACAGGTATAATGGTATATACAAGTTGAGACAGCTAAATATAACCGAATCCTGAACCCGGTTTCATTTCGGGATACAATTTTTTGGAAAAAAAAAGGGGGGGGGATGGCAGCTAAGAAAAAGAAAGAAATTATTACGATACTGAAATGACATCTATCCGATTAATACAAAAGTAAAAAGCGACCATCAGAAGGTATTTTCGGCAAGCACCCGTCCTACTTAGAATCCACCATCGAAATCACCACCATCGAATCCACCACCATCGAAATCATCACCGTTATCGAACCCATTATCGTATCCGTTGTCGTAACCTTGTTCGTAGCCCTGTTCATAGGCATCACCACCAGGCGGTGGAGGTCCATACATCGACGGTCCAGATAATGCACTACCGAGCATCATACCTCCCACAGTTCCCAATGCAGCTCCACCTAACACACTTCCCATACCATACTTTCTACGACTCTGCTGCTGCTGCTGCTGCTGAGGAGGGTATTGCTGATACCTCTGTGGAGGATACTGCTGATATTGTTGTTGTGGGGGATACTGCTGATATTGTTGTTGAGGATATTGCTGCTGCTGAGGGTATTGCTGCTGCTGAGGATACTGCTGTTGCTGTTGCGGCTTATGATGATTGAAAAGCCCCTTATTCTGATCGTTTGGAGTATATGGGGGTGGTGCATCACCCTGACTCTTGGCATTGGGTCCCCCATTCGGCATTTTAGTACCATCTGGTGCCTGCCATTGTGACTTATTGGTATTTTTATTAACGTAGAACCATTCCTTATACTGCTCATCCCAAACGGCAACCCATCCGTTTGGAACTACTGGCTTATTATTCTTATCACCCATGTAACTTGATTATGCTACTGATCACATCTTTATTATAACTGAATCAGTGCGACCAATTCGCCAATTTCCACACCTATTTATACATCATACAAAAAAGTTAATGGTTGAATTATTTCCAATGCCTGATAAGCCTGTGGCCATTCGCGGGAAGAAAAATTACTGATTTGATCTGATTTGATTTCAGGGAGGGGAGGCTGTGCACGGAATGTGAATGACCAGCACAAATGAAATAACTGAACTCCTATTATTGTTATTATATATATATTTTTTTTCGATTTTTTGCATTACTATGTACAAAACGGACTGTAGCGAGAGTTTTCAAAGCTCCTCAGTTGACCAATTATTCTGGTCGGTTCCAGGATTGTTAGAACCAGAGCTGCCAATTATGGCATTCGATCTAGTCTGTGAAGGTGTGAAGTATTTTCCAACAACTTCTTTTATGTTGTCAATAGTACAATCTAAGAGGGCTTCTCTTCTTTCTTGACGCATATCGTCATCGACGCCATAGTTGAAATTGGCTAGACCTTCTTCACGAACACTTTCAGGGGCATCAATCTTCTGGAAAATTGTTAATTTTGCTTGTTCAAGATCTTGATCTGTGATTTCTTTATCGGCAATCTTATCACAGAGAACCTTAGTAGATTCAGCAAATTTCTGTTCTGATTCAAATGGTTTAGGATCCCTGTAAGAATAGAATGAAAATAGGCCATTTAATGCATCATACATAGCACCTCCTCCATATGCTCCACCTTGTTCACGAATCTCTTTGTGTAGATAGGTAAATGTAAGCATTTGCGATAGAAGTTGCAATGAAGCTGCATCTTCAGATATGTAACTATCACCACGAATAACCGATGATGCAAAGTTAGTTTGACTTGGAATTTCAACGAATGTACCATTTATATGTGATTTGTTTAACTTTTCTAATTTGTAAGAATCAAGTGTGAAAGGCTTTGAAGCATTAAATTTATCATCAAATTTCAAAACTGAGCTTTCACTGGCAATTTCATTCTTTCTAGAGCAGGTTAATCCATACTTAAACTTTGGTGCACGAAGAAATAATTCAGCAATATGTTCTAATTTGGGAACGATCTCTGTTTCCAATTCATTATTTTCCGTAACTTTGCCCAAATAATTAAGGAAGCGAACTTGTTCAATACCACTAAGCGATTCTTGAAGCTTACCAACAGATGAAAGTTTGGATCCTGCAAATGATGAGGCAAAACTATGTCCACTTGACACAATAGCACTCAAGTTATCACTAATGAGTGACTTAACCAATACTTGCAACTTTTCAATATTACGGAAATTTGTTTCCAACAACAATTTCTGCCAGATTTCAAGCATCTTTGGCACATTCTTATCTAGACAGGCACTATTGATAGAAAACTTCAAATATGCCTCATCCGGATTTAGAGGTGATGAATGAACAAACGAGCCAGATCCTAGCCCTGCAGTATATAATTTGACCTGATCTTCGATCTCAGAAATAGATTCGGTTTTTGTACCAAGATTTGTAAGACACGTGGAGAATAATGGCAAGTACTTAATAAGATCATATGGAATATCTGATTTTGAGAGCGTCTTCAAAGCACGGAAATAAGTAACACCATTTGCCTTCGGTGAAACTCTAGTTTGCAGAGGGACTCCTGATTTAAGGATCTCTCTCACACGAGGGTATCCTCCTTCTCGGTTTATATCATCTATATGAAGGGTAGGTAAACAAGACAAATTTTCTTTCTTACCCTTTTGCAGTTTTTGAAGATCCAACCCATGCTTATAAATGATTTCTTTATCAGAAGTAGTCATCTTAGATTCCCTTTCCTTAATTGTTTTCTGCTCCTGCTTAGCTAATCTATCCGGAACCTTTTCATCTGGACGCATTACATACTTGAAATAAGGCTTGGAAACAAGATACTTCTCAATCAAATTTTGGAAAAGCTTGCTTCCTTGAGCAGCATATTCCTTTCTGAAACGATCTAACACTTCACCCCATTTAAGACTAACTAAAGGATCAACACCATCTCCTAATCCCGGAGCAATAGAGCTAAGAAGACCTAGTCCAAAGCTGGCACTTTCAATCTTACGTCCTAATTCTAACTGATGAAGAATTGCATCTACTCTATTTTTAGGGAATCCTTCAGCTTGGACTTTCTTAAGACAGGATAAAACATGATCTTCCAATTGATCGGAATCTTTTTTGGTCAAACCATTTAATCCAATAGAGAATAAGTTAACTGCAGCCATTCCATCCATACCTGAATTAGAAGAAAAGTCTGAACCAATACCACCCTCCACTAATGATTGATACATTGGTGATGAATGACCATCCATTAATAATGTAGAAAGAACCTTCAATAGGAAACTTTCATAGTTGTCATTTGGTGTCCCGGTATACCAAGTGAGGGATGCTTTATATTGCTTCTCTTTTGGATGCATAGGATCAACTGGTCCTGCTATCTCAACCTTTTCAATGTCTTCAAGTTCAATAGGCTTTCTCACTTCCAACTTACGGTGTCTTTTACCAAAGGTCTTGATCGTGTCTCCAATTTTCTCCAAAGAAGGCTCTAGGGGGAAACTTCCGTAAGTGTAAGTCCAACAATTCGAAGGGTGGTAATGACGCTCATGGAAATCTAGCAAATCATCATAATAACTGTTAATGATTTCCGGTGGATTACCACCGGAGTTATATAGAGATGGATAAATGCTTTGTTGGAATTTGATCCAAAAATAGTACGATGGATCTGAGATTTGACCTTTCATTTCGTTGTAGACGACACCCTTAAATACCAAGGGAGATTTTTTGTCCTGAGGAATGGCATGCTCTAATCTCCATCCTTCCTGAGAGAAATCTTCTCGTTTCAATAAAGGATGGAAAACAGAGTCTAGATAAATATCCATCAAGTTATTGTAATCAACTTTATTGGTAGTAGCAAATGGGAAATATGTATAATCATACCCAGTCATGGCATTCATGAAGTTTGCCAAACTCCGATTGAGCATTTTGAAGAATGGATCTCTGATTGGATATTTCTGAGATCCACATAGTGTGGTGTGCTCTAACATATGAGGAAGACCAGAATTATCAGGTGGATTAGTTTTCACAACAACACCAAAGACATTATTTTTGTCTTGACGATCAATATGAAGATGCTTTGAACCACTGAATGAGTGTGTCAATTCCACAGCAGTCATATTAAATTCCGGAATTTGTTCAACCCTATCGACAACATATCCCGAGATTTTTGATCCTATTGGGTATTTACTTTTAGGTGGGGCAGAGGAATAATGGCGAAAGCCACGTTTCAGCTCGAACCTGAAGGTTCTAGCATTACGTGAAAGCATTTTAAATGGTAATTACAAAACTAATCTATGTAACCGAAACTGAAGCCAATGAGTTAATATTATCCAGAAGAATTGCTTTTTTATAACGATGTCATCTATGTGCGAATTTTAAAAATTCAAGTTTGCCGGATTGATGAACATTTAAAATCCTTTACACAGACAATTGAACAATTAACACTAAAAGAGCCAGTATTAATTCCACATAGCATATTGTATGCTATTCTAGCGGACATAAGCATAGATATATTTATTATCATTTTCATAGATCTATATTTATCTGACTGTAATTCATATTAAGCCTCATTTGCAAAATTTGTCTGCAATAATTTATTTGCTTAAAATTTCCTTAGACATTTTTTGAGGCAATCTTAAAAACCTAACACCTATGCAACAGCATATTAATTGGGTTGAACAACATCTTGATCGATTCAGCAATCATGAGGTATAGATTGGTATCTACAATACTGACGTGCATATTTGCGTGTGTGGCATTTGCACAAAAAACCGAAATATCTGCAGATGCTTCCGAGCACTGCACTGGTATGTACAGTAAAAGAGATTGGGGTGGACCAGGTGATTCCTTTATCAAAGTTGACCTCAAATCTTTTACAGATTCAGATCCATCTACAGGGGATGCATTTATTTCCCTCCTTATATTTGAATATCAGGATATTGAAGGACTTGGTGTTTACGATGAAAATTGGAAGAGGAAAAGATATATTTGTACATCGAAGATGATTGATGCTGGACTCTGTACAAAAGATCAACTCAATCATTTTATTGTTGACGATAACTACACTTCTTATGCACCAATAAAAACAACTGTTTTGACGAAACTTGGAACCAACGACTTCAGTTACAAAGTTAGCAATACTGGTTATTACTGCGTTGCGGCCTATAGTCCAGATTTCACAAATAAAGAAAACAAATTTAAGATATTGTTAAACTTTCATAACGCCTTTGGAAGCTTACCAGCATCTCAAATTCCGCTCCTTCCATTATACGGGCTCTTGGCTATAATATATGCCGTTTGTTTATGCATCTATCTATTTCAAACATTTAAGCATAGATCAGAGCTTTTACTCTTACAGAAATATCTAGCGGGATTTTTCATCTTTTTAACTGTTGAGAATATTATGACTTGGTCATTATATGACCTTGAAAATAATACAAAGAAGTATCCGTTACCTGGAGGTATCAAATTCTATATTGTGGTTATTTCACTTTTGAATGCCTTTAAAGTGTCGTTCTCATTCTTTCTACTCCTTATTATTGCATTGGGATATGGCGTGGTTTATCCTAAGCTAGATAAAAAGAAAATGAATTGGTGTAAGATTTTAGGGCTTACACATTTCGTTTTCCTTGCCACTTTCACTTGCATTAACTATTATAGTAGTGAATCCCAACCCGGTGAATCTGCAACTGATACTTCTTATTCGGTTGATACATATCAGGCAAATTCATGGTTGATAGTGGCAATTGGTTTGCCATTAGCCATATTATTTGTTGTATTCTACTTTTTGATTCTTAATGAAATGCAAAAGACGGTCAAAATGTTGAATGAGCAAAGGCAAATGGTCAAATTAAACATGTACAAAAAGCTTTTCAGATTGATCTTTGTATCACTGCTTCTAATGATCTTTGCACTTATCATATCTACAATAATTCTCTTCAATGATAACATCGCACAATCAATTGAAAAGTTATGGAAGTTCGATGCAGTGCTAACGAATTTCTGGCCAGAATGTCTATATTTCTTAGTATTTATTGGTATAGTTGTGATTTGGAGACCAACCGATTCCTCATACCTTCTAGCAGTTTCCAGCCAGATTGCAACATCTGAAGAAGATGCAGGTCAAGATGATATCGACAATTCAAATGTTTTAAACAATGCCGATCAGTCAGGTAACGATTTCGAATTTGATGATTTACGCACCTTGGATAGCAGTGATGAAGAAGAAAGAGCTAATCCATTCAACGACCCAAGACCAACAACTAACTCAAAATCTAATAGCGCAACAAATCCATTCAATGGAAGTAGTGAACGAATTGATTATGACTTAGAATTAGAACAACAAAAGATGAAGGAAAATAAGAAGAAAAGTGGCAACGATTCATTTAAACTTGATGATGAAGAAGAAGAACACGTTAAAGATGAAACTTCAAAATCTAAAAAGGATTAAAAGAGAAAACAAAAAGAGGTTATGTACACAATACAGTTTTATACATATATATCTTCCTAATTTAAATTATAGGTTAAAAAAGCTTTAAGGATGTCCTCTATTTCTATCTGCTGTTCTTGGCTTTGCCTTTATGATATCATCAACTCTTAACAACACCTCCGCAGCCTCAGATGCGGACGAAACAACAGCTTTCTTTAACTTGTAACTTTCCACAACACCCAATTCTCTCATATCTCCAATAGTACCTTGATTTAAATCTAATCCAGAACTAATCAGGCCATTGTAAATGCAGGATCTTAATTTGGAAACCAATTCGCTTGAATCATAGCCTGCATTATCACACAAGATCGTAGGTAATTGTCTTAGAGCTCTTGCATATGATTCAATAGCTAACGATTTCTTGCCTGATTCATTTTGAGCGGCCTGTTCGACAGCTTTAGACATATTCATTTCAGAACATCCACCGCCTAAAACAGTTCTTGTTTCTATAGTGGCCTGAGTCAAAACACATAGTGCATCATGAAGCGATCTTTCTGCTTCATCTAGCACTTGCTTAGTAGAACCTCTCAAAACAATTGTACATGCTTTACCCCCTGCAGTGCCAGTGAATTTTGTCATCACATCTTCACCTATCATTATTTCTTCAATAGATTTACAATGTCCCAATTTAGCCTTTTTAGGATCATCAAATGTAGAAACAACCTCACCTCCAGTGACTAACGCCAATCTTTCTACACCATCGAAGTCAGCATGCTCTATAGAATTAATGCCCGCATCTGAGAATAGCTGCTCTGGCCAGTCATATATTAGTTGTCTGTTAACAAAACAGTTTATATCAAACCTTTTAATCTTTTCCACTTTTGCCTTCATCTTTTCTCTTTCTGCTTTTTCTAAATCAGCTAACTTACTGGTAGAGTTTACTTTGAACTTAGCACCGAAGATTTTAACTTTATCGGTGTCCATCGGAGTATTTGCAATAAGAATTCGTGCATCTTCAATTTTCTTTGGCTGACCGACTCCGAATCGATTATTCAAAATGAAACCCTCTGCAAGAAAAGAATCTGCAAGTTCACCACCAGTTTTCTTAATGATTTGAATATGATCCAAATTAGTTGATCCTTTAAGTCTTAATACTGCATCTACTGCTAGTTTAGCAAAGTAATCACGATCCTGTGAAAGAATTTTCGATGATAATGTAGTTCTGGCAATATTAATTAAATCCTTTCTGAATTTATCGGAATCTGAAGAATCATCCACAGCCAAGCTCGCCAACTGGGCCAAGGCAGCTTTAGCTGCAATTCTGTAACCTTCAATAATTGTTTGTGGATGAATTTTTTGAGAAACAAGCTTTTCAGCTTCCCTTAAAAGTTCGGAAGTAAAGACCGTGACAGAAGTGGTTCCATCACCAACCTGATCATCTTGCACCTTGGCAATGTTAACTAACACTTTAGCTGCTGGATTATCGAAGGGAATAGCTTTCAAAATTGTAGCGCCATCATTCGTAACCATGGATTCAGATGATGACATACTTTGAAGGAGTTTGTCCATTCCTTTGGGTCCTAAAGTTGACTTCACCAAATCACCAACAGCAATAGCACCCACAAAGGCAGAAAGACGAGCATTCTCACCCCTTTCTTCCTTCACTTGATCACCAAAAATGTTCATAGACATGATTAATGATTACGCTAATAAAATAGGCTATATGAAGAGATACTGTTACGATAAGTCAGACTGTACAGGCACACCAGTGATAGAAATTTCAAATTGTTCCCTAAAACTTAATATGAATAAAAAAAAAATGAGGGTGCATCGACGGGTCGAAAGTCCAAGGGATCTTCACTGCAATCTCTAAGATTTATCAGAGCATCCTCGCTTGTGAAATTTATGACGTTCTTGAATGAAGTATTGACTTCTGTGTAAAAAAATCGTGATTATTACAAGGGACCTCCAACCCAATCTGGCACAATAACTCAATTGGGTAGAAACTACCTTCTGAAGTAATTTATTTTCAGTTCTGGCACATACAACTTTTTTTTAAAGATTTCTTTTTTAATACATCTTATTTCATCTATCCCATTGTGTGGTTTTCATTATAAGGATAATTTTTTACTTTATTTTTTTTTTTTCATTTCCTCCATACAGATGAGCTGGTTTACTCCTATCTGACACCTTGATTTCATAGCTTGGTTGTATGCTTAGTGAAGGAGAAAGCACATATAAAGACATATCTTCCATTCCTTTTGTTTAGAATATTTCTTTAAGAAAAGAAATATAAAGGAACGATTGTGATTTAAAACTCGGGTTCAAATCATAGCTTCCGAATCTAAGACATATAGAAATTGGTATATTTGCGGTCTCGTTGAAAGGTATATCAAAAATATATCACGAGAAAGATCCGTGGGGAAGAACTATACACTAATGGCATCTTATTAACCAAATATTTAACGAAATCATGATACCGCCAGAACAATCAACACAGAAGCAAAAATTGGATAGACATCGTCGTTTATTCAACCAAATAGATACTTCACATAATGGTAAAATAACACTTCAGGATTTTGAAAAGGCTATGGAGCGTACAGATCACCCATTGAAAGATTCTACCTTTGCCATGTCCCAAATATACAAGGCATTTGTAAATACACCCGGATCAAAACATGAGAAAGCTGGAGTTCCTAAATCAACTGGATCTGATTATATTGATTTTGTTCAATTTAATAATTACCTGATGACAGCAGAGGAACAGATAGAAAAAGGATTTGAAGAAGTAGATAGAAACCATGATGGGAGAATCACCAAAGATGATGTTAAAAAATACTTGATGAGTATGGGCATAGAACCCAAGCCGGAGGAAGTTAATGTTTTGTTCCGGAGTCTTGATGCCAAAAATAATGGATTTATAACGTTCGATACATTCCGTGATGGCCTTCTATTTATTCCAAGAATCAATGGCTCACGTATACGGACAGCATTCAAATTTTTTAATGATGATCTGGAGAATATCTCATCCGATGGTGATGTTACTGTTGGAAGTGATATATTGAAGAATGTCGGATATTTTCTTGCAGGTGGCCTATCTGGAGTTGTTTCCAGAACATGCACAGCACCTTTAGATCGAGTTAAAGTGTTTCTTATCGCTAGGACTGACCTTAATTCAACGTTATTAACTCGCAAAACAGCCATTCAAAAAATGGCAGAAGAGAAAGAACATCGTCGTATTCCTAAAAAGAAGATTCAATCTCCACTGGTCAGGGCCGCACGGACCATCTATCGTCAAGGTGGCATTAAAGCTTTTTATACTGGAAATGGATTAAACGTGTTTAAAGTTTTCCCTGAAAGTGCTATGAAGTTTGGTACATTTGAAGGTGCCAAAAGACTGATGTGTCAAATCGAAGGAGTAAAGGATGAAAGTGAACTTTCTCGTGCAGGTACGTACATCAGTGGAGGACTTGGAGGAGTATGTGCTCAAATTACAGTATATCCTATTGATAC
Source organism: Brettanomyces custersianus (assembly GCA_012295335.1). Classification (NCBI taxonomy): domain Eukaryota; kingdom Fungi; phylum Ascomycota; class Pichiomycetes; order Pichiales; family Pichiaceae; genus Brettanomyces; species Brettanomyces custersianus. Next base: position 484,415 of record JAAVTW010000006.1, on the reverse strand, counting down.
TTTGAAATATAGGATTCAATGCGCATCTCTAGACTCAAATTTGAAAGGTAACAGTTTACTTGTTGAAACAGCCAAAGACATGTACAAAGAAGGGGGCTTAAGGATATTTTACAGAGGGCTTCTTGTTGGTTTAGGTGGAATGTTTCCTTATGCAGCAATGGATTTGGGAACTTTCACCAGTTTAAAGAGGTGGTATATTAAAAAGCAAGCTATTGACCAAGGCATTAGGATTGAAGATGTACAACTTCCTAACTACATGGTTCTCACTATGGGTGCAACGAGTGGAACTTTCGGTGCATCGATGGTTTACCCAATAAATTTGCTTCGTACCAGACTGCAAGCCCAAGGTACCTATGCCCATCCTTATACATATAATGGGTTCTTTGATGTAGCCCGTCAAACTGTGAAGAGAGAAGGCTTTCAAGGTCTCTACAAAGGCTTGCTCCCAAATCTCGCCAAGGTTGCACCAGCTGTTTCTATCAGTTACCTCATGTATGAAAATCTTAAACAGTTGTTCGGGCTTGAATGAACAACCATCACTTTACTACTATTCGACTACTATATCGGCAGTTACCTTCTTTCTTTGATCCTTCTTTTCCCCTTTCTTAACGCCTTCATTCTGACTTTTACTGAGATTATCCATGCATCGCCCCTGTCCATAGCATGGAATGCTTTTACTCCAGTATGTAAGCTACCATTCAGCTTCATCTAATGTATAAATATTAAATATAATAGAACTATATCGCATTCGTTAATGATAAAGCACACCTCACACCACAATTATTTGACAAAAAATTTTCTACCGATTTAATTTTTTTCATCAATTTTCACTTTTTTTTTTAAAATTCCAAAAACTCTCGACTAATACCGTTCTAATCAATAAGAACCTTCTTAAGTTCTACCAGTTAAGGAATTAGTCTGCAAATTAGTTTGCTTAAAAGTGATTATTCCAAGTATTGTGACAGAATGTCTACATCTACTGAAGACGAACAGCAGGCACTCTCTTACGCCGCCGTCATCTTGGCCGATTCTGACTTGGAGGTTTCTGCGGATAACCTTTTGAAGTTGACATCAACTGCTGGTGTTCAGCTCGACAAGGTTTGGGGTACTATCTATGCCAAGGCTCTTGAAGGCCAGGATTTGAAGAAGACATTGATCAACTTCAACATCCCAACCGGTGCCGCACCAGTTGCTGCTGCCCCTGCTGAAGGTGCTGCCCCTGCTGAAGGTGCTGCCGCTGATGGTGATGAAGAGAAGAAGGATGAGGAATCCAGTGAAGATGAAGAGGAGGATGATGACATGGACATGGGTGTCGGCTTGTTCGGTTAAGCGTATGAGATGTCTGTATAATTATAGTGGTAATAAATAACTAACTATTATATATGATGTGGTAGCTAATTTAGTATATAATGTAATACTTACGAACCAAGTAGGCAACTATGCGCTTGGGTGGGTATATCCGATGCCGATCCTAATAATAATTTACTCCTACAACGTTTCAATATAACAGTAATTAAGAGACTTTAGATGATTTATATATACTAAATCTGTAATACAGTCGTACACAAAACTGATCTAATCATTTCTTCTTTTCAGCTTCAGCAGCAGCTCTCTCAGCGGCTCTCTTTTCTCTGATACCCTTGTATCTCTTCAACGATCTGGCGAGTCTAAGAGTTCTGTATGCAGTCTCCTTTGGAACTTCGACAGCCCTTGGAGCAGTCTCTGGTGCATCCTGTTCAATTGGGAAGGCAGCAGCGACAGACACCTGTTCACCGGTTGGTTTTGTGTTCTTATCGAAAATAATCAATGACTTCTTGTACTTCTGCAATCTGGCAACATTGACATCGAAAGCTTCTGTAGATCTGTTGATTCTTCTGTGGTCAACAGCGATACCAATGGTCTTGGCATACTTAGGGTTCAAACCAGCAGCCTTCAACTCGGTATAGGTGAAACCTCTACCAGCTCTAACCTTTCTGTTGTACTTCAAAGTTGGGCATCTAACAATAGGTCTCAACAAATCCACAGGCTTTGGAGCGACAGCAACAGCTTTAGCAACTCTTGCTTGTCTTCTGGCATATTTCTTACCAGCCTGGTCCAAGTGGACTCTGACCCTTCTTTGCCAGTGCTTCTTGAAATGGTTCCTTTGTAGGACGTAGTTCTTTCCAATAGCTGAATAAACAATGTTAGTATACTGCGAGAATCTATAACCATCATATGCATTATTATTTACGTACCCATTATGTGTAGATCTTAGAGAGCTTGGTCGACGAATTTAATAAGACCTTCTAAGTGATAGAGGGAAAGCTTTGACTGAAAACATCATTAAAAGCTCTTGCCTGAAAAAATTTTTAATGATTTTTCTTATTTTTTTTTTCATTCAATTCCCCATTATTCAGATACCCAGAGTATCCTCGCGATTTTGAAAAGTTTCATAGACTACACCTCACACCGCCTGGAAGTAAAAATAAGGGAAATGAAAAATAAAAAAATAACCATGGAGAGGGGGAAAAAAAAAATAAAAACTTTTCATGCACAAGGTTTAGTTGGACTTCAGATCCTTTTCAACTCGACCTTACAAGCAAAAGTCTTAGCTGATATAAACCAACTAATTATATAAACGATGACTGCTGCATCTGTTCAGACTTTTGGAAAAAAGAGGAACGCCACCGCCGTTGCCCACGTTAAGGCTGGTAGAGGTCTCATCAAGGTGAATGGTGCCCCAATCACCCTTGTTGAGCCAGAAATTTTGAGACACAAGGTCTTTGAACCTTTGCTTTTGGTTGGATTGGATAAGTACTCCAAGTTGGATATCAGAGTTAGAGTTACCGGTGGTGGTCACGTCTCTCAGGTCTACGCTGTTAGACAAGCCATTGCTAAAGGTTTGATTGCTTATACTGCCAAGTACATTGATGAGGCTTCTAAGAATGAATTGAAGAAGATCTTCACTGCTTATGACAGAAGTTTGTTGATTGCCGATTCCAGAAGAATGGAACCAAAGAAGTTCGGTGGATGTGGTGCCAGAGCAAGATACCAGAAATCTTACCGTTAATGGGAACTACATTGTGGAAGTTGTTTGCAAGTGTATCTTTTATATACTTCCTTTGGTGGCAGTCTAGTTAGGCTTTTCTGCGTTAGAGGAGTGGCCACTTATGTTCAGAAATACATAAACTGCTAATATTGATGATTGTTGTAGAATGATAGTAATATTACTTATTTGTTAGTAGTATATCTCTATGCCGACTCTACACTGCTGGAGGGCTGACTTTTTTTTTTTAGGAAGGAGAAGTCGCGCTGACTCCTTTTCAAAATCGGTTCCGTTCTTTTCAATGCCTAGTTTTGTAACATTAAATGGTAACTAATTTACCATAATTTAACATGGCTCAATGTTCATTGTTAAGAGATGGCTCTTATACAATGCAAGATACGAAGCGGAAGGGACTAGTAACAATATATTATAGTATAGTCATCGTAGTTCCCCTTTAAATTGCCTTCTATATATTACTCAGGCATGTCCCTACAATTTTTTTTTCTCCCTCTTACTGTGAGTTAACTTGATAATCCATACTTTCAGTGTCAACTTATCTGTTATCAATTAATTAACTATGAGTCGCGACGCTCTATCAGAAACGCATCGTCAGATGCTTACCGGTCATCTTAAAGAAACCGATCCTGAAGTGGCAGGTATTATTGAAGATGAGATCTCTAGACAGAGACATTCTATCAATCTAATTGCTTCTGAGAATTTTACTTCGACATCTGTGTTCGATGCATTAGGATCACCAATGTGCAATAAGTATTCTGAAGGTTTGCCTGGCCGTAGATATTATGGTGGTAATCAGAATATTGATAGAATGGAATTGCTTTGCCAGTCCCGTGCTTTAAAGGCATTCCATTTAGACCCAGAGAAATGGGGAGTTAATGTTCAAGCACTTTCGGGATCGCCTGCCAATTTGGAAGTTTATGGTGCAGTCATGAAACCTCACGAAAGATTGATGGGTCTTGATTTACCGCATGGAGGTCACTTATCTCATGGATATCAAACTCCTACAAGAAAGATCTCTGCAGTTTCGGTTTATTTTGAAACAATGCCTTATAGGGTCAATTTAGAAACCGAACTAATTGATTATGATATGTTGGAGAAAACTGCCAACTTGTTCCGTCCTAAGGTTCTTGTTGCTGGTACTTCTGCTTACTGTCGTTTGATTGATTACAAAAGAATGAGACAAATTGCCGATGAAGTTGGTGCATATTTGATGGTCGATATGGCACACATTTCTGGTTTGATTGCTGCAGGTGTGATACCTTCACCTTTCGAGTACGCAGATATCGTTACTACTACTACTCATAAATCTCTGAGAGGTCCAAGAGGCGCTATGATCTTCTTTAGAAAGGGTATTAGATCTGTCAATCCAAAGACAGGTAAAGAAATCTATTATGATTTAGAGAACAGAATTAATTTCTCTGTTTTCCCTGGTCATCAAGGTGGTCCTCATAATCATACTATTTCAGCTCTATGCACTGCACTGAAACAAGCAGCAACACCTGAATTCAGAGAATATCAATTACAAGTGCTTAAAAATGCTAAATCCCTTGAATATGAATTCAAAAAATTGGGTTATCATCTAGTTTCCGGTGGTACGGATTCTCATATGGTTCTTGTTTCTTTAAGAGATAAGCATATTGATGGTGCACGTGTGGAAGCTGTCTGTGAAAAAATTAACATTGCCCTTAATAAGAATTCTATTCCCGGTGATAGATCTGCTATGGTTCCAGGTGGTGTCAGAATTGGCGCTCCCGCTATGACTACCAGAGGTGCCAATGAAGAAGATTTCAAGAAGATTGTTGACTATATTGATAGAGCGGTCAAGTTCGCCAAGAGTCTTCAAGGTAGTTTGCCAGCCGATGGTCATAGACTTAAGGATTTCAAAAGAAAACTTGCTGAACCTAATGAGCAGCTTGCTCAATGGAAGAAAGAAATCTATGATTGGGCTGGCGAATATCCACTTTCTGTTTAAAGAATGATATGCTATTTGTTTTACACTTTCTCTGTGTACAGGGGTGTCCAATACATTATATATGTATACGATATTTGATATTGAAGTATAATAAACTAAAAATCATATTTAAATATTTTCTTAGTGCTTGTAGCCAAGTTCTTCCAAAGAAGACTTGATTGCATTGAAGCATTCATCAAGCTCGTGCTTTCTGGAACCAATGGCAGTGACACCCATATGACCCACTCTGAAATACTTGCTTGCATAGTCCTTGTAAATGCCCGAAGCAATCGTGAAACCTTTACTGCCAACCTTATTCAAGAACTCTGAACCATTAATTCCCTCAGGATAGTAAACAACAGTCAATCCGTGAGCGGAAACATCATTGGAAATCGGAACAAATTTCAAGCCCAAAGATGAAATTGCATCTTTGAATCTCTTGGAAGCCGCGTTTTGAGCTGCGAAATGTTCTTTGACTGGCTGAGCCAATATCTCATTAAGAGATTGGTCATAAGCATGAATCAATTGAACAGAAGGCGTAGCGAAATAGGCAGCTTTACCTGATTCGTAGGCACGCATAATTGGAATCCATCTCTTGAGGTCGGTAAAGTATGCACATGGATGTTCTTTGGAAAATGCCTTTTCAATGGCCTTTGCAGAAGCAAATGAAATTGATAGACCTGTTGGAACGCCAATTGCTTTCTGTGATGCTGTGAGAACATAATCAACCCCCCAGTTATCAAACTCAAGATCTTCGCATGCAGTTGCGCAGACAGCATCAACTGCTATCAATGTAGATGGAGAAACCTTGTGAACCAATGTACTAATACCTTTAACATCTGATAAGACACCAGATGATGTATCAGTTTGAGTGATGGTGATAACACTGTAAGGTTTACCTGCTGCAACAGCCTTTTTCAAAGCCTTTTCAATTTCTGCATTTTCCACAGAAGCACCAAACCGTTTTGCTTGTAAAAAGTTAACATTTTCTTCACCTGCGTAGATCTTCAAGCAGTTACCAAATGAATCCGAGAAAAAACCTGTCGAAAGAACAAGAACTTTCTCTCCCTTATTAAGTAAGTTGGCACCAACAAGATCCCAACCAAGAGTACCTGAGCCGCAAACCACGATACCTTGTGCTTTAGGATCAGTGGATTGGAACAACTTTCTAGTCTTCTTCAAGACCCGTTGGAAAACGGCAACAAATTCAGGAGACGTATGTGCCTGTGAAGGAGTTGACATCTCCTTCAGGACAGAATCACTGAATTCAATAGGACCTGGGATGAAAGTTAATTTTCTGGCAGCCATTATAGAATAAGAAATAGATGGATGATTAATAATAAGTCCCAACTGATTTCAATCGATAATACTAAAACCAAGATGGGATTAGACGTCTATTATATACAAAACTGTCGAAAATCAAGCAAATTCCCAATTAGTATTATAAAAGATTCTTTTGCATGCTTCCCCCATCTCCGGTGCTCCACATCTACTCTTTTAATCAGTAATAATGATCCTTATAGCCGAATGATTTCTTAATTTTCTCATTATTTAACGCGATGTCCCCCACAAATATACCGGCTGTTGAATCATCGTAATAATTGATTGGATATATGCAATTTATTACCTAATTTTGAAGCATTCTATGGTCTAAAATTGTACATCATTAGTAAATTATATGCTGAAATACACGGAGTTCACCGTAATTAATGGAGCAAGCATATTATTTACAAGCGATATCTGTGTGCTTGTATTCGCAAAGTACAATGGCGTGGGGAATTTAAAAAAAAAATAAATAAAAATTGAATTCCCTTGATTTTTCAAGAGTGGATAAAAAAAAATAGAACAGTAAATCAAGTGAAACATGAGGTACTATCTCCACTTAGTTCTGACAACATATTACTGGAGGCGAAGAATCAGGTGTGCTAAAATCCAAATATGATCACTGATTCGCAATTAAATACAATTGCTATATCTTTCGGGCTTTTATCTGCGGGATTGATTCTTGCTTACACGCTGTTAGAAAATAACACAAAGCCAAAAGATGAAATTAAAAAGAGTGAATAGGTAACTGTGTCTACTTTTCTAGTTAATGGCATGTTTATGTGAATTAAAAGTAGCAATACATTAATAGTTGTGTCTTATTAGCAAAAAAAGGTTAAGAAGAGTTATTCGACCACCATCTCATAGTGGTGAATTGAAGTAGTCTCCCAATAACGCCTTACTTTCGATATAATATTTCTCGGTACACCCTAGTGCATCACTACAACACTTGTACCAATCTCGAATGTTACTGGCAGCACCTGCATTGATATCATTATCGAAATTATTCATCTTTCCATAATTTTGGATCCTCTCGCATTGGTATTGAACTTTCCGTAGCCCCAACGCTGCGGCAGATCCCTTTAGGTAGTGTCCAAGTGCAGATAACTTTTCTAGTTTAATATTTGTTTCATCCGGATCGTTTATTATATCAGTCATCTGTTGAAATATTCCTTTGGCTTGTTCAACAAATGTCTTCACCAATGATAGGGCAAATCCGGCTTCATCTTCATCCATAATTAATAACTCCTGGAAAATTGTCCAGTTAATCAAATCAGAATGTTGTAGTACTTCCTGTGTTACTGTCATGACTTTCTCACCGTATCTTACATATAATTGACCTCAATCTAATTTAGTTACCTTTTCATGCTAGCTGCTTAGAAGATTTTTCCCAGTCTTTTCATGGAAATATACTCAAAAATAAAATTGAAGAAAAATAAATTACTTGAAGGCCAATTAAAAAATGAAAAAATAAATCATTGTTACCTATCAGAGAGATCAAAAATCCTTAATTTCTAATCTATTATATTAATGCTCATTATAAAATTCACTTAAATCTCCTAGCTTAGATGCATAGTATGTTGGAGTCTGATCATCTGGTGCATTATGCATTGCATTTTCAGTGGTAACACCGGTAAGAACCAAAAGTGAAGCCATATCATTACCAACACCGAATTTAATATCCGTATCTAATCTATCACCAATCATAATTGAACGTGATTTATCAATCTTATTACCAGCAACAATTGCATCCATCATAGCTTTTCCTGGTTTGCCGCAAACATAAGGCTTTCTTTGGCTGGCCGTGACGATGGATTCCACAATAACACCAGCACCCGGCAGAAAGCAACCATCGGCAGGGAAAGTAGGATCTTCGTTGGTTGCAATAAATGCAATTGATGGATCAGTCAAATACTGCATTGTCACTGCTAATCGATAATAATTGATAGATTTATCTAACCCAACTGCAACTGCGCCCACTTCTGGATCCAATACCTTGATTGGTCCATTGGTGCTTTGAGGATTAATAGGTCCATCTTGATATTCAGGTTGAGTTCCACCAACGGTTTGATATCCTAAATCTTTAAACTCGTCCTCAATTCCACTACCTCCCAAAACCCAAACTTTTTTATTTTGTGGTATCTTAAGAACTTTTCTGGCAAATACCGCTGAAGCATATGAACTACCAAACACTTCATCTTTGGATGCACTTACACCAAATGATTCGATCTTCTTAACGTAGTCATCTCTCGATTTCATAGAATTGTTAGTCACAAAAATCAATTTTTTACCATGCTTCCTGAGCAACTGTAAAGTTTCTGTGACTTTAGGAAGTAACTTATTGCCCAACCAAAGAACCCCATCACAGTCAAATAAGAAGTTATCGTATTTATCAAGTAGCTGTTCAACTTGAGATTTATCGGATATCTTCACAGGCATAACTAGATTCTTTATAAAATCAAATAGAGTCCTTCATTTACCAAGAATAAAGAGAAGAAAAGAAGGTCATAAGTGATAATATAATAAAGATCTTATACGTTGCGCATGAATCTATTCCGAAACTTCCTACTGCTTTATGGATTCCAGTTTCGACGGGTCGATCGATGTGGTGGATTCAAAAAAAAAAGTTGAGAAATATGATCGAAAGAATAGTTCAGTTGAAATAAAAAATTTTGGAAACTCAATAATGGTCTATTATTAAGTTAGTTTGGGAAAGCTTATCGTTTGTAACGTTACCCAACACAACAAAATGGCATCGCAAGATCTACCACCAATCAAAGGATATGAGCCCATCCAATGGAAGAGGAATATGCCTTCCAGAGGCTTCCGTCCAAGTATTTGGTTGGGAATGCTTATAGCATTGTCGTCTTATGGATTTTACCGTTTGATTCAAGGAAACAGAGAAAATATTGAGCTTTCAAGGGAAAAGATGTGGGCTAGAATCAATCTCATTCCATTATTACAGGCAGAACAGGACAGAGATACTGTTAGAAGAACATTCAGTTACTATAATAGGGAGGCCGAAATTATGAAGGATGTTCCATGGTGGGAAGTCAGAAACACATACAGTGATAAGAAGGAATTCCAACCTCCACATACAGTTCTTGTTGGCAAACAGTTAGATAAAGATCACGGTATCTATGAGGGACACTCTAAAAACAGATGGGGAACTGATGAAGTTGTTGAAAAGAAGAATTAAGGAGAAAGTGCATAGGGCATAAACAACTGATGAGTGTTTTTCATTGATGCTTGATGGAATAAGGCTTGATAATCATATGCTGAGTCTGACACAATGACTGCTCACACTGGAGGGTGTCTAAAATTATATTTATTTATTTCATCTATTTATTCGTTAAAATCTATTTTGTAAATCTATCATTATCATTCTAACATCGGCCATTTTCATACTTGATTTGTCGTTATCAATTGCAAATGAATGGCCTATCGATTTTCCAATTTATTTTTTTCTGAATTTCTAATTTTTTTTATCAATTGATGGATCGATCATCATATCATATATATAGAACCGAGTGCCTTATAACATCTTTTATAACCTTGTGGCTGGACGTTAATATTCGGTAGTATCCGCGTAATGATTGATCCTAGCTTTATATTGACGTTGATACTTGTTGGTGTTCGTCTTTATGGTGCATTCAATAGCATTCTATCGGATTGTGATGAAGTGTACAATTATTGGGAGCCATTGAACTTGTTGACCCGTTATTTTGGTAAGAAAACTTGGGAATATCAACCGGAATATGCTATTCGATCATGGACTTATCTTTTACAATATGCCTTAATGAAGTATCCAGTGAAATGGATTCAAAAGTCCCTTGAAATATCGGGTGCTTTCAAGAAAGGTATAATTCCAGCTTATACTTTCTTCTATTTGGTTAGAGTTATTCTAGGTGCCACTTTTGCATGGGCTGAATGCCATTTAGCAGACACAATTACTCTCATTTCTCCAGAGATGTCAAACTGGTTCTTACTGTTTGAAATTTTTAGTCCGGGAGTTTTTGAGGCTTCAAATAGTTTATTGCCAAGTAGTTTTGCTCTTTTGATGGGTATGTTGTCTACAGCTTCTATCATCAAGTATTTCCGTTATGATAATTTTTCTTTGAAGATCGAAATGGATACTATTAATAACAAGATCAAAAAGGCATGTAATGCTGCCGACAAATCTGTTGATCTTAGTGCCGATTTAGAAGAAACTACGATTTCAGACACCACCTGTGATTTTTCTGATACCACAATTGCTGGAACAGAAGCCGAAACTGAAAAATCACCATCATCATCATCATCATTTAAGGGATTATCAACAGCTCAGATATTCTTCTGTACTTTGTATAGGGATGCTCTTGCTGGTCGTGACAGATATTTTGCCATTGCAATTGCTACTGCATCTATTGGCGGTTTAATTGGTTGGCCCTTCGCACTTGCTTTAACAGCACCCTTTGTATTTTATGTTTTCTTCAGCATATTATTCAGAAAGCCAGCACCTTCACCACTCAATAAGATTGGTAACAAACGTTGGATGTTATTCATTTATTTCCTTTCTGGAGTTTCTTGTGTTTATATGGTTGTCTGGACAGCCTCACAAATTGATATGTTATTTTATGGGAAAAAAGTGTATGTTCCATTTAACATTGTCCTCTATAATGTTTTACATGCTACAAAGGAAACCGGCCCTGGTATCTTCGGTACTGAGTCAACAAGTTACTATTTCATTAATTTGTTACTCAATTTCCATATCATTTTTGTTTTTGCCATCTTGGATATGTTTACATTTAAGAGTCAAGCATCCAGAATCAGTTATCTACAATCAGTGATAACTTATAAGGCACCTCTCCTATTATGGTTATTCATTTTCACAGCTCAGCCTCACAAGGAGGAGAGATTTATGTATCCTGCATATCATCTAATTTCTATGAGTGCAGGTGCATTTGCGTGTAAGTTGGTTAGGTTATTAGGAAACGAGCATAGGAGAATCCTTTTATATCAATTCTCTAAGTTGGTTTTACTTTTAACCTGTGCTCTTTGTGGTTCTTTACGAATTATAGGTGTTGTTAAAAACTATGGTGCACCTTTAGTGACTTTTAAAGCGCTTTCCAATCAACAGTCTACCGGTGAGTTAGAAAATGTTTGTATCGGTCGTGAATGGTATCATTATCCATCATCATTCTTTTTAACATCAAACCAAAGGCTCCGTTATGTGCCAAATGGATTCCGTGGAATGTTACCTGGAGATTTTGAGGAGCCATCGGAAAAGACTCTTTCCGCTTTAATGAACTCAACACGGAAGACTCAGCCTGGATTCAATAATAAAAATGACTATAATCCTAACTTTGTTTTACCCAATATGGATTCTTGTCAATATTATGTTGATATCAATATGCCAGTTGACGTATCTCAAGATGAAATATCTGTTTTCAATAAAGAAGGTGGATCATTGTTGGATTACTGGAAAACTATCCGTTGTGAAAGAATGATCGATCCGGATAATTCATATGGTTTGGCAAAACTTATATACATTCCTTGGAAAGAAATTGATTATTTGAAATCAAGCTTGGAAACTATCGCACAATCAGAACAGGTTAGAAGGCTGAGAGACTCATCACTATATTTAGCACTCACTAATTCGTCTTCATATGAACCAATTATGAGGAATGGTTTTGTCCAGAAACTTTTGGATCCAGCTACGTACAAGGTGATAACAAATAGCCCAACCATTAATAAGGTACACCAGGCAATAGAAGCTAATATAGTTAAAGTGGCAAATGAATTGCAGCTTTCTAAGATGCTTCCAGGTAAAATTGCATATCATGATTTCTGTATTGCCAAAAGGCGTTAACTTTTTTTAATATTTAATCTAATGTATAAGTTACTTGAATGTTCGAAGACTAATATGTGGTACAGGATTATCATTTGATTCTTTTTCAGTAACATCACTTTCAGTGTAATTCGGTCTTTTGACATCCTTTTTGAACCTAACCAATTTACCGATCTTCTCCTTCAATAATGTATCACAATATTGGTCAACATATTCTTTGAAAACAGTTGAATTCTTCTCCACTAAACCTAAAAGCTTTTTATGCGCATAATCTGCATATTTTTCACCATTCTGTTGAGCAAACCACAAAAGAATTGGGACTATCAACTGTCTGGATGCAAGTGCATCTTCGTGTTTATCCATTACTTTAGCAAATGAAGTTAGTAGCCCTATAATTAGTCGAGGTTCTTTGACATTTGGTTTACTAAGAACTTCAATCAAATCTGGAACAAGCCATATTAGTAGATTCTCCTGGAACTTAGATGGATGATGCAATATTAGGCTCTGCACTGTCTTCGTAGAAAGTGCAGCGAGGTTGGTATCCTCACATACAAGTCCGCGCATAAGAAGGTCTGATATTTTTTCTCCATCGACGTTTTGCTCTATATTGATATCATCCAATGTAGAAATTAGAATCAAGATGGTTAATAATGATTCATCAGTTTCAAAGTTCAAAAATGGTTTAATTGAGAGGTAAAAGTTCTTAAGGTTTGGGTTTTTACTATCAACATCATTAAACTGTGAAACGATTCTCTTCAACGTAGGGAGAAGTGTAGATACCAATTCTTTATCCTTCAATCGGTAGATCATTGTGAAAATGTAGAGAATGCATGAATATAGATCAATCACCATAGCTTGAGGGAAAATCTTAATCACATCAGCTACAGAATCAAAGGCATGTTTCAACACTAATAAATCATCAGCGTTAAGATTGATTCCATCAACAGGTTCTTGCACTACAGAAATGATATTGTCGACAGTATGAATATCAACTCGAAGAAGTTCGAATAACTTATCAATATCTTTAGGATCAATTTTACCGCCATGATAATTGAAATAACCTTCTGCTAATGCTTTCGTAAACTTAATCACTGCTTCTTTCATCAGATCATTTGAAATGGATACCATTCTATCCAATAGATCTATAAGTTCAGTGAATATAACATCTTTAAAAATAATTTCTATGCCAACATCCAGATGAAGGAGTGCTTGTAAACAGTCCAAGATTACAGCACCACGTTTACTTTGTTTATCACCGGATGATATCCCAATCAAGCATTCAATGCATTCCCCAAATACAACGAAGAAGAAATTTGCAGTTTCATCCCCTAATAACTTATCAAACACAGATGGCGTCTCTCTCGAGAGCTTACTTAAAGCCATTAAAATGTCGAGCCAACAATCGTCTATACCTATACTGCTAATGGTATTCTCTGTGCCATACTTATTTTCAGCATAATCGCGAAGAGTATAGAACCAAAGAGGAATAAGTACATCATTGTATTTATGCAAGAGATTGATAAGGGGTTTATCCTTAGCCTCGATCTTCAAGGATGCCCATGCTCTCAAGATGTACGCACGAAGCATTAATTTAGAATCGGACGTTGGTACACTAATCTTTCCCACTCGTACCGCATCCCGATAATCAGTATTGGCTATCATCTCAAGGGAGGATGTTAAAATATTCAATCCCCGATCCACCCTACTTAATGGAATGATGCTAGAGGTTATAAGCTTGGAAAGAAGCATATATGCTTTTGATGCAGTATCCACGGTCGAGCCTTCTTCAAAAGCAGGAGATATTGCACCCATGATTTGCGCCTGTTGCTGATCCAATATAGAATGATTGTGAGATACCGGATCTCTCATCTTATAGAAAATATTGATAACTAGTTGCAACATATTAAGTGAGCATATTCTTAATGTGATCATGCTTGAAGTGGAGCAAACAAACGATATTCTAATAAAATCCGGAATGCTGGCGGCACAATGGGTTCTAAGCCAATCATCATTCACACAGTAATCCAACAATTTTGTAAGCATTCGTACAATAACAAGTTTAAATTCCCAATGAGTTTCAGCACTCACAGAATTTAATCCATCCTTAGTCGAGCTATCACTAGTATTTTGTTTATCACTTCCATTGCTCTCACCATTTGAACCATTTAATGCTTCTAGATTCTCACCGAATCCATTATCCTCGATAACTTCTTCTTCTTCCCCTTCAGAGAGCCTCTTAGATACCTTCGACCTCTTCAACGCATCAGCAGATGTATGCATTACAGATTGTTGTGAAATGGTGTCCTTGATCAAAAGACCTTCATTTTTGATCCGGGTTTTATAGATCGCCATGATATCAGCCCAAATAGCGGTTTCGCTCGTGTCAAATGATCTAATAAGTCTTTTAATCCACACATATTTCTTATCCCTATTTGATGAATCAATAATGTAATCTAGAATATTTCTTATCGATGCCGAGGAAGGATGATAGTCAAGGCAGGTCCAAATATTTTTGAAATCAGGAAGATCTTCATGAGAAAGTTTAAGTAAATGTTCATAGGAATCGAGCGCCATTGACCATAATGAATCCGATGTGGTCAACGGATACAATTCATATGAATCGCCTTCATCAATAGGTATATAACTTGCTGTACCCGAACTTATACCAACTCTAAAGTTATTCTCAATCAAACAATTGATTAATCTGGTTAGTGAATTGATAACAAAGGTTGATGAATCAAACACTGATAACTCTTCAAAGCTAATCATTAATTCTCTCGAAACAGATGGAAAGCTAATAGTAGTCAAATACAGCATTTCAAATAAAAGATTGTGAAGAATATCTTTTTGATCATTTGACCATTCATGAATCAACGGCCCAGTCGCATTAATCAACGTCTTCAATGCCTTTGCTATAAGCGTAGCTGATGATAAGTGCGACCTATAGTTCATATTGCAAGACACCGTCGTAGGAGAGTAAATTCCATAATCATCACTAATCCATAAGTTCCATAATAGCTTCAACACACCAGAAGTAAAATGCAAACCGTACTCTATTGGTTGCTGTGAGAAAAATAATTGCGAAAGGGCATCGATCGCAGAAGCATGGACCACGGGATGCGGATCACGGCAAAGAGTAGTGATGGTTTCAAAAGCTCCCTGAGGGCATCTTACTGAAGTATACTTAAGTACTTTGACAATAGTATCCACATCAAATGCTCTTGAAAGTGGCGTTGTGCTGCTCACTATAGAGTTGATAGAAATAGAAATCTGATTCAATGCAAGCTTTGGGGAATTCTCTACAAGGGAACAGCAGAGTCCAATACTGGCAGCATTTAAGCGTGATAAGTAGGCGTCACCAAATCCGAAATTCTTTAATGATCCAGCTAAAAGTTGACAAATAGGTTCTGTAAGTTTTTGTTTACCTCCTAATGAATTCATATAATTAAGCATCTGATAGAAGGAGATTGATGAATTGATACGCACTGCTTTCTTTCTCATAAGCGATATTAATGGCTTGGGTTCATCCGATGCCTTTGAATGGGTTAGTGCAGAACTAAGAACACTTTCAATGATAGATCGTTGCACGTTTGCTGTTAGAAATGGGAAAGTAAGAGAAAAAACTTCAATAGCCCAATCAACAACCATAATTTCAGTACAAACAGGGTAATCCTTCTTCCAAATAATTTCCAAGGGATCATTAACTAGATCACGAATATGAATACGACTAAACCAGTCCTCTACTGTGTCATCAAAGCATGTTAAGGGAGCAAGGTTTGTATTTTGATTATCATATTTTGCAATATTCTCTCCCTTAATATTAAATCCATTCATTCGGCTGGTCATCCCGTAGCATATTCCATCACATTGCCTGTAAATTTCATACCCATAATATTTATCTTGGGTATTGTTTTTTGATAATGTGGAACTAAATTCAGTCAAAGAGCTAAAGTCTTTAACAGCTTGAAGTAAAAGCGCTGAATTCATCTCAGTTCTTTTGTCCAATGAGGGGAGTAATTGGGCTAAGGCTTGATACATTCGCACTTTACTCAAAACTATTGTTGACTTTAATTCTAACGGAATTGTATCATGAATCATATTTGAGAGCCCACAAATGAAATTGAAATCTTTGATTATGAGACTATTCATTTCTGCAGCAAAATTAGTGGTCATTTTCAAATGCTTTTTTGTGAACCGCAAATACATAGTTAAGCACATCAGTGAGTAATTTTGAATATTCAAGAACCGAAGGATATCGTCAAGATTTATGATATCACCGTTCAACCCATAAATTACAAAATCGGATGGTATCGATCGCCCAAGTAAAGATTTCCAAATAGGTATAAATTGAGCACCATTAACCCAAAGGGAAGTAAGATTATCATGTGAACCAAGATTGAATAACCCCATCATTAGGACCCAGCTAGATTTCTGTATATCAAATGTTTTTTCATCTATTTGAAAACTAGCTCCACTACCAAAAAGGTTAGTAGAGATCAAAGAAGAATCGAATTTCTTTAACGAATTTGTGCACAAAGTCAGTGTTGTTAGAATAATGTCTTTTGAAATACATTCAAATGGACCGTAGCATATAATTAGTGACATCAAATAGGCCAGCCCGTAGCTATTATCTTCATTTGCTTTGGACCTGTTGCTCAATGATTTGGTAAGACTCTGCATGCATGACTGAAGGATAGTTACTGCAAGTTCTGGCTTATATCCAACTACTTGAGAAAGAACTTCTGCCGCTTTAAAGCCGATTTTATCATCTATGCATTTATGGAAAAGAACATCAGCAATTTGCAAGCATACACTTTTGGAGGAATCAGTTGTACCTTCTTGGCGATTAAGTATATACTCACCAAGATTAGAGATCAAAATCTGTGCAAAATCTAACAATGAAAGAGCGTAATAAGTATTTCCACCTGGTAAATTCTTCAAAGAAGGAAAATCTGTAGAATTCTCTGAAAGAATGAGCTTGGATAAAATAATCAACTCGTTAGCATCACTATTTAATTCTCTCACTAAAAAGGAATATAGAGTTTTCAAATCATGTAATATTTTCAATGCAGATGCTTTATCACTAAATTTTGATGGACCAAATATGGTAGTATATATATCATGAAGGATTAGCGATAAATGTAGAGCCACAAAATTATCCTGACCATTAGATATTGTTCCAGATTGATAACATAGGTTTAATTTAGAAATCAGTTGAATTACTGTCTCCATCACTCCTATCTTTATGCATTCATCCTCAGTTTGATATTTTTGTAATAGAAATACCAAGTTCGAATGTAAAACATCATCAGCATGGCCGAAATTAATACCTAGGGATATATAGTCAAATACCATTAGTTCAGCAATACATCTAGCGGAAGCTAATCTAAGCTGTTTATGATCACTGTTCATCGCATCAAATAATATTGTTAAATACTTATCGATGGTATGTAAATAGTAATCCGGACGTGCTCTGACCTTGCGTTCAGATAATGAAGACATAAACTGATCCGACTTCAATAAAGCACACATTATATTGATCGAGTGTACTAATGCTGGGAGAGGGTAGATAAATGTACATTCAGAATCCCTTGCCAATATATGCCTGGATAATCTTAGTAATTTCTTAAAATACTTATCTGGTAAAAAGTTGATACCACCAGCAGTTATGATATCAATAAGATTAACCATATCTGTGAAATAACTGGCAACGAAGATCGAATCTTCAATAGCTGTATTATAATTGTTATTGCATTTGTCCAATTGTTGATATAGAGATATTACCAAACCTTCTTTATATGAGCCAATGAACCCGCTAAATTTGTCGAAAAGAAATTCAAGAATAATTAGAGCTAAATGCTTTGAGCTATTATACCAGTTTCCATGTAATGTGATTCTTTTACCCTGTGATGTAATGACATCTGAAAGTCGTCCTGTCAAGTCAGATAATTTGGTCGAAAATTTGGGTTCACCTCGCCTTAACAATTCACTGAATATATGAGTGTACAAATGTCCTAGCGCACGATATAGTTTGACAGTTAGATAATCAGTATCTTTAGATTTTTTATGAACGAAATCAAGTAGAAGTTTCAATTGATCAAGAACTGTTAATGGATCTTTACTGGCATATTCGTGGCAGCTAGAAATAAATGTACCTATTGACAGTTGAGCCGATTCCAAATCATTACATAGCTTGGGCTCTAGCCATGAAAATGAAGCTCTCTCTGTCATGTCTGTTGAATAATGCAAATACTATATGGTGTATAAGTTAAAGGTCCATCTTCCTCGTTTAATACTCTTTTCTTTATTTTGTGGATTTTCAGGCTGTGCGAAAAATAGATTTTCAAAAAGTTAATTAGCATCGAACTATATTTCTGGTTCTTCAGCCTTCTTATTGTCATATTCAGCGAACATAGCTTTATGCAAGATCCTTCCAGTTATTGGTGGGGTGAATTAGTAAGCCCAATGTTATATATTTCTAACTCTAATTATAACGATCACCGACAATTGGATCTACAACATGAATAGAGATCTGAAGATTCATTGAAACAGTACTTTATCTCTATGGCTGGTTCTCACCTGCGTTAAATACTATACTATGGCATCAGAATTTAGGATTTTAACCTTTTGACTTTTATTTTGAAAACTTCTGCATCAATACAATCATTAGGGTTTTATTTGTTGGAGAACAAATATATATATTATTGGTATGGTCTCTGCACATATAAGTCAGATAAGATTCTACAATAGGTCTGGGAAATGTAATTACCTCTATGGCTAGTTTTAAGTTACAAAGATGATATCATATCATACACAAATGATATACAAAATGTAGTCCAATTGTAAAGCACTCTTAATTGGATAAAGGTTGAAATAAAAGGAAATAAAAGCCGTGTTGAGTAGTGAGATAATTCAAAGGATAATGATATAATCACAATGCATATCTGAATTCAGGGTTCTGAATGTCTGTTAGATCTGCAAAGGCAACATTGTCAGGTACATGATACTTGTCACCTAATTTTTCGCGCTTTCTATCTTTTTCTCTGTTTCTCCTAATATAGATAATCATCAAAGTCCCTATAAATATAGTGCCCGCAATGAAAGAGACTAACATTGCAGTCTTGGCACTGATATAGCCAGGTGATTCACTTTCTTTAAAAGTAAAATTAGCCAAAATATTTCCTGTACAGTAACCAAAAAGATACATAGCATTGGCTAAAGCCTTCTTGCTGTAACCAGCAACATTCGAAGACATCGTGCTTAACACACCTGCTGATGATGCGGTTGCAACATAGAAAGTTAAATACCCGAATAATTTGGATCCCCTATGGGTAGAAAAATTGAGACAGCACATTCCAATAACAACAAAGAGATTGACAAAAACACATGTAAGTAATCTCCTTCCCTTCATGACATAAAAATTGAAAAATGCAATGCACATTGGAAATATGATATCAATAGCACCACCTGGCATATTCATTAATAGAGCATCTTCAGTGGAAAATCCAAAATCGCCATGAAGAAGAATACTACCGAAGTTATTAAATCCCCCATTTGGAATAGCGTATGACATGCCATAAAAAAAGAAGAGATATAACGTTGGATCTTTGATGGCCTCTATCACCTGGGTTTTTTTGAAATGATGGTTACCGAAACCTTGTTGGTTGTCTCTTGCTCGTTCTAAGCAATATTTTTTCTCCTTGTCATTAAGAAACCATGCTTTTGCCGGGGAATCAGGCATATGTAAAAAGGAAATGACGCCTAGTACCAAAGTAATAATACCAGTAATGATATATAGTAATCTCCAAGAAGAAAAGGAATATTCACCTGATCTGTTCTTTGCCAAACCATATGCAATTCCTGCACCTAAAATGGTACCAAAGCCTTCAAATCCCCACCAAATACAAACCCGTAAGTAATTCTCTGATTTTCTATACCATTGGCTGGTTATTAGAATGTAAGCAGGATTCATAAATCCTTCAAACGCACCCAATAAAACACGGCATAAAATAAAGGTTGCAGGGGTTTTACACGCAGCATGACACATGAGAATAATTGACCAAATAATAACAGCTGTTGACAATGTTTTTGATAGTGGAAAACGCTGCAAACAGAGGTCGGCAGGAAATTGAAAAAATAGGTAACCAAAGTAGAAAGATGAACCAACCCAACTATACTCTTTTGCGGTCATATGTAGATCTGTACGCAATCCCATAATGGCAGCATAACTATTTGTTGTCTTATCCATTAATTGGCAACTCATAAGTGCAATTATAACAGGCAGAATTAACCAATCGATCTTTCTAACCAATTTCTTCTCAAATTCGGGATTTAGACGGATATTTTCTATTTCATCGATATATTTCATGGCATCATCAGCATCCTTGGCATAAACATTTATTTTTTTTTTATCAAGTGAAAGAACTGTTGAAATCACTGGATTGATCTCATCAATCTCCACTTTGACAGGATTTTTATCCTCTGTTCCGGAAGCCATCTTACTTTATGAATAATCGCTACGATCTTCATCATTATTTAAAGGACTCTCATCACGCTTTATATACTTCAACTATCTTATCTTTTTGCTTATCTCTATTTTATCTAAACATGAAAGATCTTAAATAGGATTTGGAGTGTCGAGTATTTTGACAGTCCATCAATAATTGATAGACAGTATTTTTGTCGAGTATTTTGCAAAAAAAATCGAAAACTTTAGTTTGAAAGGATTTTCAATATATAAACCAGATTTAGGAGGCTATTTTGAATTACTCGATATTAAGGTATACCAACGATGATGGATTCTGCCGTAAAGCATGAAAAGCGAGATGTTTCATTTATAACTATAGAGGAGAGGGATTTTAACTTAGATAATGATGGTATATTAACCTTCGCACCGAATAGCTCTTTTAGACCAAGAAATTGGCCCACTAAGAAGAAGCTGATGTATACTATACTTTATGGTATTACTACTTTTGCTGCTCAGTTTAATTCTACTACAATGGTATCCAGTCTTTTTTTAAATGATATGCATTCCCTCTATAATATGAGTAGAGAGTGCGCGTTATTGGCTACAACACTCTATATTCTTGGAATCGCTATTGGGCCGATGATATTTGCACCTATATCTGAAATGTATGGTAGAAATATTGGAGTGTTTATTCCCTTCTTGATTTCAGCACTTTTCACATTTGCTACATCAATATCTTACAATGCACCTAGTATACTCATTACTAGATTTTTTGCAGGTTTTTTCTCAGGAGCACCCATTGTATCTGCGGGAGGTGTTTTGGCAGATATATGGAGCCCTGCTACCAGAGGTGCAGCATTTGGATTTTATGCATGCTTTGTATCAAGTGGGCCGTCATTTGGCCCAATTCTTGGATCATTACTTATCAGCAGTACAGATAGTTTACAAAGTTGGAGAATACCTCAATGGTTTATAGGTTTAGTGGATTTGGTTCTCTTTTTTCTTTGTATGTTTTCATTGCATGAAACTTATGAACCCGTTATTTTAACTTGGTATGCTAAAGATAAACGATTAGAAACAAAAAATTGGAGAATACATTGCATTCATGATACTTGGAAATTTGATCTTAAAGAAACCATTACAGTTCACCTATTAAGGCCATTTGCTATGTTAGCTACTCCAATAATCTTTTTAATGGCTTTATTTGCTAGTTATGTCTATGGATTATTTTATTTGATTATAACAAATGTATCCGAAGCTTTTAATATTGCCAAAGGTTGGAAAGGAACGCAAGCTACGTTGCCATTGATATCATTATTTGTTGGTGTTGTTACAGGTTGTATCTTCAATATGCTTTGGGCTCAGAAATACGCGTCTATTATTGCTAAAAATAATTCCAATACGATTCCTGAGCAAAGACTTCCTATTATGATGATGGTTGGCTGGTTAATGCCAGCAGGTATTTTCATATTTGGTTGGACCTGTCAAGACAAAATTCATTGGATTGCTCCATGCATTGGAATTTTATTGATCGGATGTGGATTTATCACCATTTTTCAAGGTTCAATAAATTATTTAGTTGACGCATTTACAAAATATTCTGCATCGGCAATAGCCGCAAATACATTTCTTCGTTCTGTGTTTGCAGCGTTCTTCCCCTTATTTGCCAAGCAGCTTTTTGTTAACATGGGGATCGGTTGGGGTTCTAGTATTATTGGATTCATTGCTTTGGGAATGATCCCAATTCCATTTTATTTTTTTAAATTTGGTTATCGTATTAGGACGAAAAATCCTTATAGCAGCCGCATTATGTAGAACTTTCTTATCACATTCTAAAAAAAAACATATATATATATATATATATATATAAAACTTACGATGATATGCAAAATATTCGAAGTTACCTATTCTTCAACACTATTCAACCAGTAACATCTATGAAAGTATTGTGCAAACAGAAACGAAAAGCATCCAAACATCAAATGGCAGCATGCTGCAATTGTAAAAGGACCAGAAAGAAATGTGATGCTCATTACCCTATATGTTCGAACTGTGAAAGGATTGGAGCACAATGCACTACAATATATGCACCAACCGGAAGAGAAATTAAGAGAGATTATATTAATACATTAGAAGATGAAATTAAAAATTTGAACATATTCTTACAAAAGATCGATGATAAGGATACTAATAATACTTCGCCAAGATATATCGGTGAAACAAGTGCATACTCAATTGCTAAAGCAATTTCTAATTCAATTACTTCGAACCATATTGCACCTACCACTGATGTTAACTATGGTTATATCAAAACTGTAGGCCATCATCATGTGTCAAAGAAAACATTTGTTAAGGCAACTAGCTCTGTGGTACATACATCACGTTCTGTAGGGAAGAAATATTTGGATGCATATTATAAAACAGTGCAATGTCAATATCCATTCCTGGACTGGAAACAAGTTCAGTGGTGGTTCGATCAGGTTATGGGTAAATGGGACAGGAAATCGGTTAATGGAAAAATGGTAGAGGATGGTCATTTGGGAGTACCTGGTTGTCCAGAACCCGGAACCTGGGAACCAAATTTTTTCATTCATATGATCTTTGCTATAGCTAATCAGCTACGACCTGCCGAGTTAAGTGATGTTAGTGTGACTAGAGCATACTATGAAAAAGCTTTCGAATCAGTTGGTCCGTTAGTAGAAACTATATCTATTCATACTGTACAAGCGTACCTTCTAATGGCAATTTTTTCCCAGAAAATGCCTGATGGTGCATCTATATGGCAAACAACGGGTCTTGCTATTCGTACTTCGGTTGCTCTTGGATTACATAGAAAGCCTTACCGATGGAAAAAAAATTCATCTGCTGGATCAGTCGATAAGGCAAAATCTCGAGCAGAAGATTTAAGAGCTAGAGTATTTTGGTCAGCATATGGTATAGAAAGAATCAATGGAATTGTTCTCGGACGCCCATTTAGTATATCTGACGTTGATATTGATGCACCATTACCTCAAGACACTAAAGAAACAGAAATCGCATGCCATATTATCAGACTCCGAAGAATACAATCCAATATCTGTACTTTTATCTATAATGATCTTCTCGAATCATCAGAAGATATAGAAACAACAAGAGAACAAATTATGTTAGAGCTTAATGACTGGATGAATACATATCCATCAAAAGCAGATGCAGCGAGTACATTTGAAACCAATAATTGGTCCATAATTTCATACCACAATGCAACTCAATTGCTACTAAGACCAGTAATTCTTGAAGTAGTTGAAAAGAGGAAAGACTCACAGGATATTGAGTGGTTCAAAGTTTTTACAGAGAGTTCATCTTCAGTTTGTTTCAATTACAAATATATGTACTTGAAGCATAAGTTGGATTATACATGGTCAGCATTGAACTGCTGTTTTATGTCTGGAATCTCCTTCTTATATTGTTTATGGATTGATTGTAGTCTTCATGTTTTAAAATGGAAGCATGAGAGAGTAATTTATGATACGATACAAGCATGTTCAACAATCCTCTATGTTTTTTCAGAGCATTGGAACCAAGCTTCCGTATACAGGGATTCATTTGAATTTCTATCCGGAAAGGTTAAGCAATGTTTAGGAAGTAACAAAGTTGAAGGTGTGAACCAATTTTTAAAAAATGGAATATTTTTAGATGGGAATACTGATTACATTAAAGAACTTCCGTTTCATGAACACTCAGATTATTCAAAAGAATATTTAAATAAGTTGTGGAAGTTCCTAGATGGAGTTGGTGATAAATATGTGAGAGAAATCTTTAAAGATATGGAAAGAAGAATGTGTATATAAGTTACAATGCCATTGTTAACCAATCCAAATTTTTATCCTTTGTATCTTCCGAACCTGCAGAATTTGGGGATTTTTTATGAATCTCATTACCAGATGACTGTAATTGTTGTGAGATATGGGCATCCGAGGAATTCAATAAACTGTCAAAATTAAAGTTATCTAATGGACTCTGTTGATTGGATGTAAACGAATCATTTTGATGTGCTTTATTTTGATTTGGACTCTTATGTACAATTTTCCTTTTCACATTAGTAGTCCGTTTTGCGCCTACTTTCCTTGTTTCACCACCACGCTGTTTCCCTGTCATCATTGGTGTGGGATGTAAATCATCTCCGTCATTTTTCCTTTTAGACTTTTTAGAGCCACCGTTTCTTTGTCTTTTCTTGATCACATCTGTTTTCAAGGATAGGGGTCGAACAACACCATGTAATTTCAGGAATAAACCACATGCATTACATAACGGTTGACCTTCTGGATTTCGACGCCAAAGTGGGGTGGTTTTAGTATGACAATTTGCGCACATTATTTCTTCACCATCATTTCCATGACCTCTGCCATTATTTGATCCATATCGGCTCCTACCACGGGTACCTGTTGATTTTCTTTTCGTTGTTGTTGATCTTCGTCTATTGGATTTTGTAGAATGATTGTTGTTTGATTTCTTCTTGGTGCTCAATGTTTCTAGTCCAGCTGCAGAAGTTCCATAAATGTTAAAATCATCATCAGTATTGAATTGATGACTACCAACAGCAAATTGACTACCGAACGAACCGAAGCTTCCCGCTCCAGTAGCTGGATAAATGCCACTGCCCATAGGTCGAATTGAAAATGAATTTGGTACTGATTGTGAGATAGATGGACGTCGTAGATCAAGATCATTTAAATATGGTGGCACTGCAGATGATGGTGTAGAATCTGCGGTGCCAAGAGGAGAACTTCCTGCCATTGGTGTCTCCAAACTAAGTGGATTAAATTCCAGATTATAATCCGTGGATGCTGATGATTGTCTCCGACTATGTAAGCGAGTTTCACTAGTTATACTAAAAGTTTCTGTTGATTTACCAATTTGCTGTCGCAACGATTCTGAGAGTTTGGATGGTTTTGGTTGTAAAAGGGGAGATAGTACTTTTCTTTTCATTCCAGTCACTACCGTAGAATCCATTCCATTTCCTAGGTGTTCCCCGTTATTCCCAATTTTTTTAAGATGATTCATATAACCATGGGTCAAGTTATTTATACTAGCTTCTGTGGATTGTTCCCTTGTGGTACTAGATAAAGGATCAAGATCGGGGAACTGCGGCCAAGATTCTGTATTATTAGAAAGCGATAATTCTGATTCAAGATTAAAATCTGGAATAGTTTGTGCTGGGGGTTGTTGTAAGTTGGTCATACTGTCAGCCTCACTAATTGAACTATATGCTTTCTTGGATGATTGATTTGGTTTCATTTCATGAGATAACCCAATCTGATTCTCTGTTGACATATCATTTTTATGCATATTCAAATACATCAACCTCCAAGTTAAATTCTCCATTCTAGATTGATACGGTAGACCCGCTTTAGCCTTCGAATACATCTTCCATAAAGCTGTGGCAGAATTGTCATCGATCATATCCTGATGTCGAGTTGGGAGTTTGGTCATATTTAAACACGCTATTTCTTTCAATTAAGCCAATTTCTGAGGATCTACTCACAGATCGACTAGAATCTTGATCGACCTTGTTAAAGAAAGTGTATAATCAATAGTTCAACTCAAAATTAATAATTACATTTCACTTCAACTTACCTGGATCATTGGCATTTCTATCCTATAATCATCAATTTTCCACTATTCATTCCTTTATTAACTATGATAATCATAATACAATGGATCTTATTAATTCAGAAGCTCAAAGATGTTGATTGGCCCGATAAGCTCGCACTCTGTAATCAGTTATGCCCAATTCAGTAATTTTATAAATTTTTATTGTCAAATGAAGATAATTTTTTGATCGATTTTACATTGATAATAGAATATATTACCATTTCTTCATTCCCTTTCATTTAATGAAGTGAATCTGATCTCTATCCTATTGCAATTCAATATTCATCCATTAATAATTATATCTTTAGCTTATGTAATGAATTGTTCACTGTTAACAGAATTCCCTAATGTAGCTACCTTGCACAAGCACATAGGGCTGTGTTGGTATAAGAAATGATTGATATCAAAATCATATTGAATGTGCATTAATCTTCAGCATCAATATGTACAACGCTTTATTAGAATGAAGTTGTGATCGATCCATACGTAACAAAAAAAAATAACTGCAGCTGTTTTCGAACTCTGTGATTAAGTTCCTAACATCAATCTGTGAAAGCATTTAATTGCTATTTATCAGCTGATACATACTTAACTAAACGCTTTGCAAATCACATCTCATTTACAATGTGGTGTAATATTGGATTTCCAACTAGTAAAAGGAAAAATAGGAGTATATTATACGAATTTAATATTTTGGCATTCGACTTTTTAAGGACTACACCGATGTAAAAAATTAAAGTAGCCTTCAGACGAAAGAATATATCCCTAAATGTTAATTCCTGAACCACAATATTGTATCAGTCATATCTTAACACTTTGTTAATATTTCGATTTAAGTCCTGATACATAATCACATGTTAACAAACTAAAAATGTAGATATGTAGCAGGTCCCGGCAAGCTGCTCTCTTCTCCGATTTATTGACTTTATGAATCATAAAATTAAAAGGTTCTTGACACTTTCCCCACCTGATATAAGCATCTTTTGCCGAAGCTATGGATCGATGGTATTAATGATATGCATTAATCATCATCGAAAAGACTGAGAAAAGTATCCTGCCAGCTTCTCCGGTTATAAGCAATCCCCAGGTGATTCCCCATGAGGAATACACATAAATCAACTAGTATTAATAAAGATACACGATTTCATTTAGTTGCTTGTCACATATAAAGAGATGTTGCTAACTACCGCCCAAATTAGTAACAAAAATTCACAATTAAAGTAAAAGGTATACAGTAATAACTTAAAAATGAAAGATTCTTTGCCACACATCTTTGTATATGAACCCCATTAAATTGAATAATGAGTTTGGATTATGCAAGCCCCCAACAGATAATGAAGATCCCCTATAGAGAATGGCCAAGATGCAGATATCATATTATATGGGATATTCATAAAAGACAGATAAATTGCTAATATAAAATCCTAAAATCCCAATTCTAAGATATATTTAGTAGCTCTCTTGTTTCTAAACGTATTAGATTATGTAGCGAGCGAATTGTGGAAAAGAATCCTTTAATAAACATAAGGAGATATATTGGTGTCCATGTTTCATTGTTCTCCTAATTCTGCACCATAACAACATATCGAACTTCAATAAATTTCATGAGTTACACTCACCCTCATTGCTATATTCTTCCTCAATCAATGATAAGCCTAGCAGGAGGCGTGGAGTCAGACGTATATAGGATTGATATATATTTCGATAGATGCGGTTACTTGTAAGTGATCCGTTTCCTTAATAACCTTAATAACAGTCGGTCAGGCTATTATTCCACGTACTACCAATAAAGAACCATAGTTTCGTTTAGTTGCCACCTGCAGGTGGAGGCCCGCTAGCAAATAGCTAATTTACTAATGACACCCTATACAATAGTAACCTTAGAAAGATAAGATTCAATTGACACAACTGGAGGGAGTGATCCATTGAGATCTGCATGTGAAACATTTGTCATAAAATAATTCCCACATCTAGTAATCCTAATAACGATAATCCCTGCTACCCAATAGTGGGGAGGAATATATCCAGGAATACACACAACCAGAGAATATAGTGTCTGCAATGACCCTATATAATCTCAGTTGCGACATATTCACACAACATCATATGCAATATGATAACGTGTAACTAAAATTATACAATATTTATCCAATTAAACATAATATATCATTTACTGCGGCAAATTTACCCTTCCATGAAGTAAGACTATAAAAATAGTATATTGACTCTATTATTCAAACATTTATTACGAACGGATAAGACTGGGTGGCCAAGCTGGTTAAGGCGTGTGACTGTTAATCACAAGATCGTGAGTTCAATCCTCACCCCGGTCGGTCTTATCTTTTTTTATTTATTTTTTTTTTTTCATGAACGTTTACTCAATTTTTTTAGCATGCTCATGTCAGGAAAATCTTTAAGACCGATGAACTTTTCTTGTTTTTTTTTATTTTGAAATTTCCATTTTGAGTTAAACGGTATTTACTTGGATCCTATAACAGAGAATCCAAAAATTCCGAACTTGTCCTCTGAATATTGATATAGATATTGATAAAATAGGAATGCACTTAGGTTGTTCAAGCTTTATTGTCATTATAGTTTGTCGCCCTATGCCATCGATATATCATTAGAGCTAGTATGGGAGTTTTGACTCGAAGTCCACATAGATCGGATAGGCCACATATTGGTGATGAAGAGAATGAATATCGGGTAACAAGAAGTTCACATGCTGAAGAGCGGAAGGCTTTGGAACCTGTATCAAAAAATGCTATGAACACACAACATAGTAGTACACTTGAATTGAAAAGAACGTTTCAATTCAAAAGCAATGATAATGATAAAGAAAATATAGAAGGTGTTTGGAAGAGACTGTATCGTGGTAAATTATGGAAACATGGACAGCCAACACATACTAAAAAAATCGAGTCTAAAAGGAAAGTTGGAGAACAGGATAATAGAAAGTACATTGAAGAAAGGAAAAGAAGCGATATTAATCGATACATCGATGAAATACATAAAGAAAGCACCCATGGTGAATCCTCCAGTGGTAGTAGTGAAAGCAGTAATAGACCTAGCGATGCAACAACTACACCTATGAGCCCTAAGTGGGATGCAAAAATTGAAAGAGAATTGGAATCTGTTGTTTATAAATTTTATCGGGAAGAACCTGATCCAGAAGATGAAGATACATGGGATGTTTCCATGGTGGCAGAGTATTCACCAGAGATTTTTAATTATATGAGAGATCTGGAAACAAAATATTCACCATATCCATACTATATTCCGGAAGTTCAATCTGAAATTACATGGGATAATAGAGCTACACTGATTAATTGGATTGTTCAAGTTCATTCAAGATTCAATTTGTTACCGGAGACATTGTATCTTACAGTTAATTTGATCGATAGATTTCTGTCAAAGAGACCAATTTCACTTTCCAAATTTCAACTATGTGGAGCAGTGGCACTTTTCATAGCTGCCAAATATGAAGAAATTAACTGTCCTACTGTAAAGCAAATGGCATATATGGTTTCAAATCAATATACCACAAAGGAATTACTTAAAGCGGAAAGATTTATGATTTCTGATCTTGAGTTCAACATGGGTTATCCTGGTCCAATGTCTTTTCTACGCAGAACTTCTAAAGCTGATAATTACGACTCAGAGATTCGTACTCTAGCAAAGTATTTCCTTGAGATTACGATAATGGACATGAGATTTGTTTCATCACCTCCAAGTTGGCTTGCAGCTGGTGCTAGCTATTTATCCCTAAAAATGCTTCGGCAAGAACCTTGGACAGAGGCCCATGTTTATTACAGCGGGTATACAGAAGAGCAGCTAGCACCGTTGGCCGAAGTTATGTTGGAATGTTGCCTCGACTACAAAACTCATCACAAAGCTATCTTCGATAAATATTCTTCTAGAAAGTACAAGCGCAGTTCGTTATTTGTACAGGAATATTTAAAGAGGGAGTTAAATGAGCATTAATTTTCAATATATACATACTTAACTAATTAATACCACTGAGTGTAATTTAAATCATTCCAATAGCAGGGGAAGACAAAAAAAAAAAAAATTGCCGAAATTAAATTCAATGTTTAACTGTTACTTACTTACGTACGATTGATAATATTATAAACTATCCACAAAAATGTCATCATCCCAAGTCTTTCGATCAATAGTTAAAACAGTCCCGAAACTTGCATTTAAAAGAGTAATTCCTTATACAGCTATTACAAGATTTGGAAGTAGATCATTTTCCGTTACTCCATCAAGAAAAGATGCTGCTCAAGATAACCTAATCAATACACTTTCATCTGAAATTGAGTTTGAGAAGAAAGACAGCTTTTCTTTGGACAGCTCTTATGTTGATTATCTTCATAGTTCAGGCTTTGAGATCGTCGAGACCCCAGGTAAAGCTCTTGCTGAATTAATTAAAAAGGATGGTTCTGATTCTATTCATGTTTATTTTGACGTGCAACGTATGATTCAATCATCTTATGATTTAAAACAATTCCAAAATGAGATGCAAAATGATGATGGAGATGTTACGAACAGCTCTGAGTTCCAGGAATTGGCCTTTACAGATGTGAATGTCGTTCTTGAAAAAAATGGTAGAGCTACTGGTTTTGATTTATCTCTTTCATTGGTTAATCAAGACTTTGAAGTGACTGCCATTACATATTTTGATGACGCCAAAACTGCACTAAGCGAATCCGCGGATGCTTCCAATGCCAGAGAACTGGCATACTCTGGTCCATCATTTAGTAATCTTGATGATGGTTTGCAGAACACAATCAATGATTATCTTGTTTCTAAGGGAATCGATAATGAGCTAGCTCAATTCATCATTGGTTACGCAAGTGTTAAGGAAAACAATGAGTACATTTCATGGCTTCAAAACTTAAAGAGTTTTGTTCAGTAAGTCATTATAAATAATTTATTCATCATATCTTATAAATATTATATTTAACGAATCCTTGTTACCCTAGGGTTACCCGGCTCAAACCAACTTTTCACTTTTTTTTTCTTATAATTTTTTTTTCTGTCTCATCGAAAATGGAAAAGTGAAAAAAGTGAAAAAAAAATCTTTATATACCTACCTACAACTAGCTTGGAACGTTCAATTCAACATCGTTTAGACATTATAACATATAGATTAACAATGAGTGAATCCGTGCTTTCATATGCTGCTTTAGTTCTAGCAGACTCCGATAAGGAGGTCAGTGCTGAAAACTTGAAATCTGTTTTGGATGCTGCTGGCGCTTCAGTTGAACAGATCTGGATCGATGCTTTCGCTAAGGCCCTCGCCGGACAGGATATCAAGGAACAACTCTTCAAGATGTCTTCTGCTGCTACAGCTGCTCCAGCCGCTGCTGCTCCAGCTGCCGGTGATGCTGCTGCCGATGATGAGAAGAAGGACGACGATGACGAGGATGAGGATGAAGATGAGGATGAAGATGTGGACATGGGTATGGGCTTGTTTAACTAAGCATGTTCAAATGAGAGATAGAAGCTTTGCGTGAGGCGGCGTTCTCACTTTTCATATCCTTTGAAATTGGATATAGATCTTACTATATCGAGGAAAGTATATCTATCAGTTTAACCTGTGTAACATTTGCACAAAGTGAAGTTTAATTTCATTTTATGTTAGATCCCATTTAATACAATTGGAGTTTTCGTAATTAAATAATCATTCTAACACCCTTTAAATTTACGTTTATTTCAACGGTTATCAGTTGATACGAAGTATTCACTTTTATTCTCGGCTTTGTAATAGTAATGAAAGAATAATGGTGCGGTGTTGCCTTGGTGATGGTTTCGTTATTTTGATCACCCTTTTGGACCCGTTCTTTGCTGTACGAAATCGATCAATTACCAGAATATTTCCTACGGTAGTACCCTTTATATTCTTTCCTGTTAATGAAATCGGACTCGTTTGTAAATGGATCTCTTTTCAATTTATTGTCACCAATTTTTAATTGACTATTATCCGCTTTAGGTAAGGCTATCCTAAAATTAAGTTCTTTGATTTTGATGAGACACATCTTAAGTACCAGTAGTGCATTTTCCTTCAATAGATGATCTACATTTGTAATAATATCAAATAAGATACTTTCCACAGGTTGGGTTCTTGACAGTTGTAGTGCTAGATCGAAGAATTGACGATAACAATTGATCAGAAAGAGGCTAGGGATTTCTTTCAATAGAAGGTGTATTCTGGAAATCTTTATCTCAAGATTGCATGATTATATGAATCAGATGAAATATAGCCATGCATTCAGTGCCTTTCAGTAAGCTATTATATGCTATACCTTCATTGATTCACTTATATATATATATATATATATTCGTTTTTAATCTATTGATCATAAACAGAACAATTATGATTGAGGAGAGGGGTCGATTTTGACTCATCGACGCGTCGTGAGATTCGTTTCACAAAACTGTATCCCGAACTTCGGACGCGAATAGACTATCCATTTCATGACTCAGGTACCAAACAATGCTATTATATCTCCGGGTAAATACTACTATGAATTTTAATATTTAACAATTAAATACTTTGTAACTCATTTAAGTCGCTTTGGTCTTTCAAGACCAGCAAGATCATACATCTGTCCCTTAAAGAATTCATACACTGGGAAAACAATACATTGTCCAGATGCAACTCTAGCAACTCTTGGAATGATACCTTTGTAGAATGCTTTGATACCGCTCTCTTTAAACAAAGCTTTACCGATCTTGACACCCCTCGAAAAGTTTGATTCGTGCAAATCACCAATTTGTCTTTGTAGTCTAGTCTTTATAGTATCCAATGGATTGTTACAGAATGGACCGATTGCACCAGATATGAAACCAATAACTGCAGTTTCATAAACAGGTAATGTATCGGTTTTCTGTGCAGCTTGCAACTTACCCTTCAAGTAAGTGTAGGTTGTGAAGTTAGCACCTTGGTTAATAGCTTGTCTACAAGCAGTAAGAGAAACACCCCTGTATAAAGCTTTAAAGCCTTCTTCTTTCACTATCAGATAACCAGCTTGAATTGCATTTCTGTACTTTGGTTTGGCTGCTTCCCCAGCTGCATTTTTAATAGAATTCTTTTGAGCTTGGAGTCTAATCTTCACAACTTCCATAGGATTCACAACAGCACATGCTTCAGTAACACCGGCCAAGATACCAGAAGTAAAGATAGCTAATCCACCAACTTTACCCGTCTCTTTATCTGCAAATAAGGATTTGTAAAATTCAAAAGAAGAGAATCTAATAGCCATTTTAGGAACAATACCAATTACAACGGCACCTAAACCTTTATATAAAGCCAAGAAACCTTCATTTCTGAAAATACCAACACCAGTTCTAATTAAACCAGGTGCTCTTTGTCCAGGATTGCTACTCTTCTTATAGAGTTGCATCCGAACCTTAATGGTATCTAATGGATGACAACATAGAGCCTCAAATAAACCTGCTGTACCACCTGCAAGTAAATCAATAAGTCTTTTCTTACCTTGACTAGCAACTTTTTTTGGCTTAGTTGTAGCAGGAACCACTGGGGCTGCTGCTGTAGACATTTTATTAACAATTGTTGGTTCAATTAAACGATGTTTCTAAGCTTCGATTAAGTTGCTTGTACAAACCAGTGCACTTCAGTCTTGATTAATTGGACAGAGAAAGTAACATATAATGGGGGGCTTAGTTTTATAAAGTGGCGATTGATTGTCCTTTAAATAGCTCTCGACGACCATGGTTCCGATCGTTTGCAGTCATTGTTTAAGATGGGCCTTTCTTCCCCACAATCATCGGAGAATGGAAAAAAAAAACAAAAAAACATGATTTTCATGATACAAAAAAAGAAAAAAAAGTATATACATCTACCCTGGAGAAAAGGATTTATGAATCTTGAAATTACACGGGACAATGGAAAAAAAGTGATACTGTATCATCCCAAGCCGTAAAGAAACCATGCTAGCTTATTACCTTTAATGGTTCTTAATGTCACATCAATGTAATCCATTAACCGATACAAACATGTTATAAACATCTAGGTTTGTTAAGAGTTTGGATAGATCTATAAAATTATACTTGAGGACTAAGGGAAAAAAGCATCAACGGCTCCGGGGAGGCGGAAATTTCATGTCTGACAGCTTTTAATCTCAAGTCCGACTCGGCTCTGAAAAAAAAAATTTGCAAATTTTTTGATTTTGCATACATGATCATATATTATCTTTTAAGAGGTCAATTAATGAATGATTTAAAGGATTTATGATATATTGAATGTGCTTATCCTAATAGGTTAATGATTATGTTCACAGTTGCGTTTTTATTTATTTTTATTTTGTTCTCCGGGTTCCTTTCAATTAACATTAGTTATTAATTGATGCAAATGTAAGCTTATTGTCGGAAGCATCAAATCCAACAATCCGTTTCCCGGAGTCTGAATCCTTTCTCCGCCTATTAAGTTTCTGCCATGCTGATATGATGATTTAACTTTGAATTTTTATCGTACTCCGCTTCTTATTTGAATTGACCGGCCATCGGCTCGCTACATCAATTGAACATTACATGAACTGGAGGGTATTCAAAACGGTTACCTTGCTGCAAATAAGGATACTAATTTAATATTCAATCGAGCATACACACACACCTTTATGATCTCAGTTTTTTACCTAATATGCTTTGGAATTTGGAATTTGGTTTTATGCTTTTTTTTTTTCTCATTCAATAATATTTGTAACAGGGACAAGCAACATCATTTCGTATTAATTATAGAAATAGACGGAATACGACATATCATCCATGTCAGATCCATCTGTTCGATTAAGAAATGCAGTTATATCAGGGAATTATTTTATAGTTACTCGACTTTTACGACGGTATCCTGAATTCCTTGATAATATAGATCCATCCAATGGATGGACCAATTTGCATTATGCAGCATTTCACGATAGATATGAAGTAGCAGAAATTCTATTAGGGTTGATAGCATCTCGAGACGGTGGGCGCGAAAGAACCGATTCTGTCAATTCATCATCTTCACCTTCTAGCGTGAATCGAATAACATCAAATTCTAGTCCAAGAGAATATACCCAGATCACTTCTGAGGATGAAATTAAATTGGATTTTGAACATAATACAGTTATACATGCTGCTTGTTCAGGAAATGCATCACATACATTGAGTTTACTGCTGGAATATTTCAGCGTTTGTATAGATCAGAGGGGAAAGAATGGATTCACATCTTCACATATTTCTACTATTAAAGACAATCCAAATTGTTTATCGATATTATTAGAGAATGGTGCATATCCAGGAATCATCGATGATGCAGGAAATACACCTCTGCATCTAGCATTACAATATGGTCATATGAAGTGTGCACAATTGCTTGTAGAACACAAAGCTGACGATACTATGGTTAATATTGAAGGCTGGTCACCATTAGATCTTGTTTTTGATGATCAGATCAAGAAAGAGTATGAGGAAATTAAGAAGAATTATGAAGAGAAAATGTTGGAACAGAAAACTTCAAGAAAGTATTCATTATCATCTACTGTTTCTAGTGAACTAGATGATTCTTTCGATTATGATGGATCTTTGAAAGTATCTCAACCAATACGTATGAGAGGTAATTCATCGTTGTCTTCAATGGAATTTACTGGATTGTGCACTTTACGAAATAAATCCGTTACGAGCTTAAGATCAGGTGATGATAGTCCTGGATCTATAAGTCGGCATTCACGACTGCAACGTAAAGTACCACCACCGCCTTTGGAATCATTTGCAAATAAAAGCCCATCATCAGTCATCGGGTTATCCCAGACATTTGCACCAAATACCAATTCTTCGCCATCAAGAAGATCAACTATTAGTAGTCGGAATCATCATCTATTGATGAGACGCCGAAGACCAAGCGCCACCTCTACTATTACAGGTTCATCGACGTCTACACAGGATAAACTACAACATAGGATAATTGATACAAATACATCTTTGGTAGAGCTGAATGATGCTACATCAAAACTGAATGATTTCAAGTCGAAGAATGATGATCGGCTCAAGCTTGATATGAGATTAGGCAATTTTATTCTCAACAACTCTCAAGAGAGTTTAAATTCATCTGCAGAATCTGATTCTGGTGAAAAAGCAACCACCCTTGGTATAACTAGTATGAAGAAGAGTCGACTACTTAGTATTCCAATTTCAAGCATGCGTGATAGGCACAATACATAGTTTGCATATTTTATTTATTTAGCATAGAGGTGAGAGCAGGGCGCTCATCCCAATTCCAATTCTATTGCATTTTATTTGGAATAACATGATATTTATTAGAGTAAAGAGATGCTTATGTAGAAAAGTTCAATCAGTTTCCGGCATTGATGTGCCCATCCAATCCTTGAATGCTTCACTGATGCTTGGATAATCTTCAAATCTGTTGATCACACGTATAAAATTTTGAACGTATGAATCGGTGACATCATTGGAAATTTGAGATTCTGCTGATGCCAATGAAAGCTGATCATTAGTATCTTCATCAATCCCTTGCATGAGTGAGAAATTCTGATTCATGGATTGTTTGATAAATGAATCTTGATCATTAACTTGAGGTTCTTTAGAATTGGAAACTTCCGATGAATCTTGATCACCTTTTAGAATCTTTAATTGCATTGTATTATAGCTGCCACAATGATTACATCTTAATCCAAGATAATGATATGGTACTTTGGATCTTCCTTCGCAGTCAATACATTTAATTACCGCAACCCAATTTCTGAGTTCTCCCGGCATGACAGTTTTATCTATCTCTTTATCTAAAATTCGAAATTGGGACTCCATATTAACTATTGTCTTCGAACAGAGAGGGCATTTATATGAATGCTTTGTATATTCATCAAAGCAAGCTTGATGAATTGGATGGCCACATGCCATCAAGACTACTGTCTTATTCGAGTTGAACATATATTCATCACAGATTGGACAATTGGAATGAGTAGAATTCTCCACGCAAACATGCCTCTCCTTTAATGCAATTGAAATGCATGCATTACATTTATCGCAATGAAAATAATCCTTATTGAGGCCAAGACCAAGTCTGCATATACCACATTTATCACAATGATAAATATGTTTCATTGGATCGTTATCAACAAGCTTGCATTTATCACAATAGTATCGACCAAATTCCCTATTACAATGAACACAGAATTGACTTGGATTTTGAGGAGTGTTACAGTACATACAGAGAAAGTGTGTTGTAAGCTTCCTTGGAAGTTTATGTGATTTTATCACTTCATCATGACAGAATGGACAAGCGAACCATTTTCTACAAATGGGACATTCCAATTTACAATTTGTTTGGTAATGTTTGCAACCCAAAATACCTTTCGCCGCATCGAAATATGATGGTCTTATTGCCTCATCAGAGAGTACAACAACCTCATCATCTTCAGTTTCAGAACTTGATTCCTCTGAATCAGAATCAACACTTTTGCGCTCACTTGAAGATTGAAATTTTTCTCTTTCATGATAGGTTCTTGACATGAGTTTCTGAATTAAAAACCTTCGATCTATAGGCGAGATATCTAGATCAAGAATCATTCTAATTCTTGTTCTTAAGAAATCCGCATCTTTAAATTGGTCAAATGTAATATAGGTAAGATGATCATAACTTGCTAATCGATCATTCACCAAAGATAATTTCGAACATTTAGGTTGATGGATTTGTTTTACACCAGATGGATCCTTCTCTTCTTCCTTGGGAACCATTGAGTTATCATGAATCTTTAGAAAATCTTCTATGGGATAATCAACAGCAGAATTGACAACTTTTGTAAAGAATTCACTCATATCAACGCATAAATTCTTGAATCCATCTTTTTTACTTATCAATATTTCTTCAACATTACCTCGTTGAGGTAAATAGTAACTGGCTGTTTCTGACAATCTTTTTGCAATACGGCGAGGATCATATGTGATCAGGGAAGGTAGGTGTGGCCATATAGAAAAACTAGGAAGGATAAATTTACCAACTTGTTCAAGTGAAGAAGTGAATTCATCATCTTCATTATCACCATCATCATCGTCATCATCTGCATCACTATCCCCAAGGTTTTTCGTTAATATGTGCTCTTTCTTTAAATGAGACATAATTATATTATGAAACTTTCCCCTTAGATTAACAGTAATTGATAATAAATAGTCTTATCACCTTTATCACGTCAAACGAGTGATGAGTAAATTCATATTATCTCTCCTGAGACAATCGACGCGTCGCACAATTTTATTGGGTGATGTGCATGAATAAACTGAGAAGAGGCAGGAGGGAGGCTGGCGTTCAACAAGAAAAAAAGTTTAAATTAATCGTTTCATGATATCTTGATTAACTTAGTATGGATCTTCACAGTTTATTCACATTTATTACATAGAGGACAACCATGGCATTCACAGATTACATTAAATTTTCAGGCTTTAAAGCCGATCTTCAATCGCGGAACTTTAGGTATGTTTAACTATATCATTAAGATCCAGTTTTATTTGTTTAACGAGAAATAGTTACTAACATGCTGTCGTGCCAATTGGCACGTTATTTATCAGTATCTATGGACAATGGTTAGGTATATTCATGATCTTCATTTCTATTGCATTAGGAATTGTTAACATTTTCCATGCCAATGCAGTGATAGTCTTTGCCATTCTTTGTATCATTCAGGGAGTTCTTTTAGCGTTTGTGGAAATACCATTCTTATTGAAGATATTTAGAGTCCCAGATAAGTTTATTACACTTGTTCAATCATTGGACAGTAATTTGAAGAGGGCTTTTTTCTATCTTGTCTATGCACTCATTCAATATCTCAGCCTTATCTGCAAGAAAACTTCGTTAATTGCAGTCGCAGTTCTTTACACAGTCGATGCCATCTTATATGGCTTAGCTGCAGCATTGAAACAAGATTTTCATAAATCCAATGTTGTGGCATCTGTTGACGTTGCTGATATGCCCGTCGATGCTCAAATACGTGATGCTTTGTAAGCTAGATCAGGGATTCGTTTATTCATTTATATTACTATAGCCTTTTTAGATCAATTAATCTCTGTCGTATACGTAATTTTATATCTTGTGTTATATTATGTATGTATGCATGTAATTCTCTATTTCATTCAGTTAGATGGAACTCTACATCCACTCACTTTAACTGATATATCTCTAATAAGCAAAGTAATAATAAAAAAAAGAGCCTTCTCTCCCCCTCTTCTCCTAACGCAGGCCATGTATTTTCCGTAAATGTTGCTTGAGGTTATCTTTCCTATTGAATCTTTTGTTGCAGTTTGGTTGTGGACATGCAAATGGTTTCTCTGATGAATGCGACCGCATATGACGTTTCACGTGCTCAGGTCTTTGGAATCTCGAATGACAAAGAGGACATTCATGAATCTTCTTCTTATCATTACCAGTACTTCTTCTAGTTCTTGATTTTGACCGTGCTGATTGTTGGGGTAAATCTAATTTTGACCTTTCAAAATCAGTAAGAACAAGCGTAGTAGGCTTTCTAGTCCTTCCCTTATGACGAGCACTCCTTCTTGAAGCCGTACGTTTAGGCTTATTCAAGTCGGTACTTCTACGCCTCGTACTAGCACGTCTCTTAATGCTCTTCTTGACTTTCCTCTTCTTTTCCTCTTCTCCCTCTTCAATAGATGTAATTCCTTCGTTAATCTTTGACAGCGTTGAGGTTGATGGAGACAGATAGTTCGATAACGGTCCCACGCGTTTAGAATAAGTATTTGATGTAAACATTTCATCATATCCCGCTGATTGTTCTTGCTTGATCTCAGTTTCATTTTCAATCTCTCTAGAATCTCTTTCAGTCATATCCAGATTCACTTCAGGAATATCAGTCATGGAATTACCTCTCATTGCTGCATTCTTCACCTCTTTGGATGCTGCAATTTCACTAAGATTGATTGTCGAACGTGACCTTCTCAATTTTCTACGTAGAATTTGAGATGCTAACAAATTCGATCCTACAATCGAATTAACGGGCATTGATTTTGTTCGAGGAAGACGACTTATCGGTGGTTGAGGCTGAATTCCATAAGCATGGCCCGACCCACCAATAGTATTATCTGTAATTACGGTTCTTTGTGAAGTCATCTCATTTGCTGTGGCGCTGCTAGTACTACTACTTGTATCTGCATGTGCATCTTCCACGTTATCAGAGTCTATCAAGAGCATAATATCTTGTGGGTTATCCAAGAAATCTTGATTGATGAAAGCGTTCGATGAATCGTAGATAGATTGTATAGGGTAACCATTTGCCCCTGCTTTGGCACGCATAGTCGAAAGTATTTTCTGATGCTGCTCTTTTTGACGTGCCACTTCGTAGCCTTGTAAGTCACTGAGCTTACCGCCAAACTTCAAGTCTGCCATGGACTCAGAATTGCCATTCATATTACTGCTGTTACTATTATTGCTGTTGCTGTTATCATTGCTATTGTGATTGCTTCTCCTCATGTTATTATTAATATTTCCACCGATGTTGTTGCCGCGAGAATCTTCACCTTTCATCAACAGAGAAGGTGAGATGAATGAATTTGATGGATCCATCATTTGTGTTTCCTCACCTTCTCTTTCATCAATTTCATCATGTAATCCATCTGTGCTCAGCCCTGGTGTGCGTAATGGGGTTGTCAATGGAGATATAGTAAGATTATGTTGCTGCAGTTGCTGTTGCAATTTAAGGTCTGTATCGAGATGAGTTAATGAAATCGAATTAGAAATAGAGGTTTGTTTCCTATGCTTCGTAATCTTGGGCGAAAGAAAAGATGGCGGCGTATAGAATGGATTATTACCATTCAAAGGTGATTTCTCACCAAATCTCGATCGTCTGTGAACACCAACATAACCAGAAATTGTTTTACGCCGTCTTGGTGTTGAACGGCATCTTACTGGAGTTTGCATTGGTGTGGTCATGAGATTTGCGGCAGAGTTACTGTGTGTAGTATTTGATGAATTTGAACTTCTTAAAGGTGTATGAATGGCATCAATATTACTTATTGATGTAGAAGATATTGAAGGATTTGGTTGATTGGTCACAGAAACCATCGATGATATACTAGAGGCAGAAAATGATTCGGGTATCTTACCCCCAATTAAACCTGAATTTGAGTTTAGAGCAGGATCACCATTTAATGGAGTAAAGTGAAGTGATGGATCACCAAAATTTCCTGCTGAAATCGGTACAAAATCCATAAGTTCATTGCTTTCTGGAGGATTCAATTCAGGAATATTTTGTGTAAACATATCTGAGCCTTGTTGATTCCCCAACGATGGATTATCAATAGGTAATTGATTTTTCGACTCCAACTGTGCATTTCTATGATTTGGCCTATTATTGTTCAACGGCG
This sequence comes from Brettanomyces custersianus, assembly GCA_012295335.1. Lineage (NCBI taxonomy): Eukaryota > Fungi > Ascomycota > Pichiomycetes > Pichiales > Pichiaceae > Brettanomyces > Brettanomyces custersianus. The sequence goes on along the minus strand of JAAVTW010000006.1, from coordinate 442,774 downwards.
TTAATCCGCTAGTGATATTTCCATCCAATAGAGCAGAAGTCGAAGAAATATCCCGAAAACCGAATGAATTTCCAGGGGGACTCGAAGTCATCATGATCGATCAATGCTTGTGACCGATTCAATATGTGCGATAAAGAAAGGGAATATAATAGTAGTCAAGCCACGCCAATACGTAGAAAAGAGTTTGAAATTTTGAAATGTTTCCTAGAATATCAAAAGAAAGATAATGATCACCAACTAACTTTCTATTTATTAGGAATAATGATGGGACTATTGAAACGCGTCCAACCTTTAGGAAGAGCCTCGTATATGTGAATAGAAATGATCCAGTAGCAAATACACAAACTATTTCAACTCCTATATCGATACTGTATAGTCTGATCTATTGAAAGAGAAAATAATATTCTTGTATATCTTAAAGAGATGAATAATCTATTGAAGAATTAAATTGGACAACCCTCTATCTGAAACGCTAAGACTCTCCACACTATGTTTCCAAATCGGAGCAGCAACGAGGGGGGGAACAAAAAAATTACAAAAAAAAAAGACCGAGAAGAGAGAAAAAATTACTGAAAAAAAAAAAAGTAACCAGACGAATAATCAATTTCTAAAATAGATGAGGGAAAGATTTTAAGAAAAAAATGAATGCCGAAGAACAATGATGGATGAGCATTAAACTCGGGTTGCGGTAAGTCCTTGGTAAGATACCGATGCGGGGACAGACGACGGGTCATTACCATGTCTAGGGATGAACACATTAAAAATTATCATTGTTATATGTAACCTATAGGTTATACAGTAAGTAGGGAATGGAGATCGGTTAGGAACAGGTCAATTTACGAGGCAAGACTTATTATCAAACGAGAAGAAACAAATAAAAAAGTTTACGAGCCCATTTTTCTTTTCATTTTACTTAGATGGTTAATTATACCAAAACTATACGCTACCATTTCATTTGATACATCTTGTAACGTGTATAAACTAATGTATGTTTACATCATACTATCTTTATCTTTCCCACACTTCTAAGTTTATATTTATAAATTTGACTGCAGCAAATAGCAACCGATTCATATAGACTTTTTATTCTTCCTCTGGTTGGTTAAACATACCGTGGCTTGTAACATCAACATAATACGAAATCGTTACTAGGCAAAAAATAGATCCCCAGTAAATCACTGATTTGTTTTCATTGTTTTTATTTTACGCGTCAATAAGCCTTACTATATTTCTCCCAAATGGGATTAAATATTTGCATTTGATTGTACTGCAAAACTCTTACGCTCACTTTCCCATTGGAAAGATCTTTTTTTATTTTTTATCTTTTATTTTTACTTTTTATTATTATTCATTCTTTCTATTCTATAATTGTCTTGCACTGTATAGATCTAGCTATCATTGTAATCATCATTTATACTCTGCAATCCGTACACTCATCAAGTCATAGTACGACTTCAGTATTACATTAGTAATCCAATAATCGGATTCCATTTGCATAGTATCATCATCATCTAATAATAAGAAACGCTTTTCTTTCTCTATGGATCGTTCATCCTCTAGTACTACTAGGTGTTCCATATTCTTAAAGAAGATCTTCTCGAAATCAGTCACTTGCTTAATTTGATTCGACGTAAGTATGATCATACTTTCTTTAAAGTTCGCATCAATCTTATATTGTAGTTTCTTTACCAAAACATCCAATCTACGATATCGATCGATACCGTATGATAGATCATATCGAAGTATACTCTTTACCAGTAAAGGGTACCAATCGGGTAGTTTACCATCTGGCATTTTTAACATCAAATTAAGGACCATTCTATTAGCATTGTAATTGACCAACCCAAATTTCAATTTCATTGAATTAATAACTCGAATCATCATCTCTAAATTCTGTTTCAATTTACAATCCTTCAAAAATATAGAAACCGTTGAATTCCGTGGCTTGATATAATAATCTGATGAATTACTTTCTGTTAGCATAAATTTCCATGCGTCTTCGAAGTTTCCATCTTTGAGATATTTAAATATGATAGTATTCATACAATTAACATCCAAATTGTTTCTTCTTTGAGCATGATAATATGTTAGCATATGGTCAATTGATTTGGATTCATTCAACATATCAGTTAATTTAATATCATTGAATTTAGCCACATGACTTAACCCATTCTTAATCATCGTGGACTGTAAAGCTTTCTTTACTGGAAGTTCAGTAGGTAAAATGCTTAATGTAATATACCAGGATACCAGATCAGGTACAATTTGGCATTTTTTCATACGTTCAAGTATCGAAAGCCATATCTTTATTCTTTCTAAAACAATATCCACCTTGGATAAATAATTCTTACCTAAGATGTTGAACATCATGGCAGTAGGTTCAATCCCTAAATTAGACATTTTTTGAAACACTCTTTCCACAGAATAATTATCAGAACGAGATGAGAAGAAATCTATCAGATCTTCATAAATTCTGGGATCCGTATCTATAAATTGATTGTTATCAAGTATTTGTCTATGAAAAAAGCCACCAATCATATATGCACTATTCAAGTATTTGCAGATACAAAGTTGATGGATCAAATCAGCAAGCTGACGGTTATATTCAAGGGAACAGTGATCTTTGATTGTTTTGATTTGCTTTAAAAGTGGCATAACTTCAGAAAAGGTTTTAACCCAATAGACCTTAAATATGCGATGAAAATCGGACTTCTTGTATTCCAATGTTGATAACTTACAATTGTCAATAGTCAGTGTAACAACCTCATTAGAATTCTCTTCAATTAGCTCTTTGTCTCTTTGTTCGATTAATGAATTGTATTTATCTAATGTTTGCTTGGCAGAAGATTCTTTGTGTGAAATGTTAGGGATGCTCTTCAGCAATTTTGACTTTAATAAGGTTGAAATTTCCACTGGAAGTCTTTCCATAAGTTCATTGCTTGATATGAATTGATTTGCTCCGTATGTATCCTGAAAGCCATCAATTTCTGGAGACCTATGTGATTTGAATGAATGTAATCTTCGGATGCATTTTATTGATTGATATTCTACTCGATTGATGCAAGACGCTCGTAATATTGTCTTTACCATACACGGAGTCATCATGAAGGGTGAAAATCCATCAAAAGCATCAATTAAGATAAAGATTCACTGGTATCTTCCATTCCTTTTTTGATCTTCTGTGAAATTGTTGAAAAATATTTAAATTTATCTCTAAATCACATGACCAGCAAAGCGTGATTAAAAAAAAAAATTCTAAGAACTTTTTAAATCATCTTGAAATTGTAGTTAAATCTTATAATCTTACATATATTTATAATCGTTCCATTAAGCTGATATAACAACTCATAACTATGTCTAACAGAGAAGGCTTTGTCCCACCATCTGCTGCAAACCTCGGTAACGCCGCATCCGGTATTCAGAGTGTTAAAAACTACGGTTGTAAATATATCTGTGCTCAATGTGCAAGTACATTTACTTTATCCCCAAAAGAACCAGTGAGATGTAAAGAATGCGGACATAGAGTTTTATATAAGGCTAGAACCAAGAGAATGGTTCAATTTGAGGCACGCTAGAGATTTTGGCAAAAAGAGAGATAGATTTTAATATACCCAAGGATGGATGGGTTTATGTACAAAAATACAAATGTATAATTTTCAGTAATATCTTATCTTAAAGTAAGGAAGACGAATAAATAAATATAGACTTAAGTAATAAATAACCACAACAAAACCGATCGGTTAGTTCTTACTAACATTGACGCCAGGAATTTTGTCCAAAGGAATTAGATGCTCGAATCCCCACTTCTCTTCACCTTTCCTCACCTCATAATATTTGTGAAGGTCCACGCCATGATTTGGATGGTTGGCAAAGTTAAACCACGGAATAAATGCAAGCAAAAGTTGAGAATGGTTAGAGTTACGAGATGCAACGTCCTGAAGATAAGGCGTCAAAGAAGAATTCTCAATACCGTAAGGGCTCTTACCTTGAGAAAGAAGTTTCTTCACTTCATATCTATCTTTAGCAACCTCCTTCTTGTTTTCTGTAAGTCCCCAGAATCTCTTTGTAGATTGGTTGTATGCAAATATAAATCCACCGATAAATCCAAGCAATCCTGCTGCTCTCATAAACATGGCAGGTGGAGCCTTGAATGTTCTTCCTGTAGCCGGCTCATATCTTTCCATTAGTCTGAGGAAAAGTGGAGCAAATGCCGCAGATCCAGCCCAAATTGCATAGTCTGAAGGTCTAAAATACCGAACCACTTTACCAAATTCTGGGTCTTGATCAATCACCTAATTAATTTAGTTAGTATTATATCTTCACCAATATGAATATCAGCAAATATTTACTTACCTCGTACTTTTCCATATTGACGTGTGCGTAGGTTTATATGTACTGGAAATATCGAACTTAAAGGAACTATAGGTGTGGATTTATGTTCTTCAGCTTCAGTTCTTTTTTTTATTACATTGGAGATATTTTAATATTTTTTTTTCTTCTTCTTCCAATGAGTTTATTTATTATTTTTTGAGAGAATCTGTTACTTTTCAAACTTATTTCATTTGAATTTTTTTTCTTCCTCACTTGTGTAAGGTTGAGTATTCTTAAGCTATCAGTTATTGGTTTAAGCATATACAAATTTATATCAAAATTGGTAATAACTAACTTTAAAATGGTGAAACGAAAGCATCAAAAGATCACGCTTCATCTCCACAATAAAATGGCGGCATTGAAAGATGTTCATGTCGAGACGTCGGTAGAACCGGACATGGCGTTTTCTAGAAAGAAGCTTCATGATTTCTACAATTCCACAATTAAAGCAGTAATAAATCTGAAAGATGACGATACAAATGAATATATTACCGGACCATTTGTACAGCTTCCTCCAAAAAAGCAATACCCTGATTATTATGATATCATAGAACATCCAATATCATTAAAGGAAATTAAGACTAAAACCAACCTTCGGAAAACCAAAAGTGCCAATTTCCCAACTTTATATGAATTCATTCAGATGTTCAAATTAATGGCCAGCAATGCAAAGGCTTATAATGGCGCAGATAGTCTCTTGGCAAAAGATTCAAATCATATATATTCATTTGTGAAGGGAAAAGCTGAGAAATTTGCAAATACTCAACCAAAGCGAAGTATTTCTCCTCGTGCGATTAAGACTGAACAAGAAGAAGAAGAAGAACAACAACAACAGCAGCAGCAACAACAACAGCAAGCCGAACAAAGCCAAAGCAAAGAGAAAGGATTTGATGGATCGATACAAGCGCATGAGAAGTCTGCCCAAGCTATGCCTGTTTCTGGCGTACAAGATTATAGTGAGAATCTCTCTAAGTTCCTACAGGAGATAATTGATTATAAGGAAACAGACGAACAAACAAGTTTGATTCTTTCAATACCATTTATGGATCCTGTGGATGGTAAAATGTATCCTGATTACTATAAAATTGTCAAGAAAGGTATGTGTCTCAATCAAGTGTCTAAAAATTTAGCCAATGGCTTGTATAAGGATGGTACCGATGGCATAGAGAAGTTTAATAAGGACATGGATCTTATTTTCAAGAATGCATGCACTTACAATGCTAAAGGTAGTGAGATCTATAGGGATGCAATGATACTTAAAAAAATGCTGGATGAACGCATCGTTAATTTCAAGATTGATAGTCTTGGTCTTCCAATTGTTAAAAAGCGTGGTAGAGGAAGACCACCCTTAAAGCCGACTCAGATAAAACAAGAAAAGGTTAAAGAACAGGATGAAATAAGAAAGAGAGTGGGAAGTGAGTTGCCTATTCCTGAACCAAAGAAACCTAAAAAGAGAGGTAGAAAATCTAAAAAGCAGAAATTAATTGAGGCTCAAATGGAAGAAGAAAGGATACGTGAAGAAAAAGAGGAAAGGAGAAAGGCTGCCGAAAGGGATTTAGCCCAGCTACGTGAAGCAGTTGGTGCTGGTAATGCCTCCTCTGAACAAGGTGCAACATCTTTCATCAGGAAGCACGATATCGAAAAAGCTGATAAAGTAGAAGCTGTCGATGATATCACCGCATTTATCAAGAGATTTACTATTTCCTCGGCTATTAAACAATACAGTACATACTCATCTGATGTGATGAGATATTTTGAACATTGTATGATTGAACCAGCTGGTAATTCAACTATTGGAGGATCCACATATTCTATTACACTTCCAGCAGAAGTTGTTCTGGGTCAGCCTTTAATAGTTCTTGTTTCACTTCAAAATCGTATCATTGATGAAAAATATACCACAGTATTAAAGGTGAACGAAGAACTGTTGAAACCACAACCGTTGACAATATCTTATGATGAGGATGATGATGATGGTGAGTTTGTGGCATGTAAATTTGAATTCAAGCTAGGATTAGGATTAAACCTTTTTGAATTTCAACTGAGAGTTCCATTTCCATTGAAGGAGAAGAAAACGGAAGAGGAAAAGGCAAGAGATCTTGTTGCTAGAGCTGCGGCAGATGCTGAGAGTGGTATGGTAACTAGGTCAGCTGCTAGGGAAGAAGAGGAGCAAGATGGATCTCATAACAATGAGGAGACCCCTTCGGTTAATATAGAAGATCAAAAGCAGTTCAGAGAATCAGTGAAATTATGGGTGAAAGTTGCTTGATCAATGTATAGTATTTTTGTAAACTAATCAGAAAAGAAGTGTTCATTATTATTAGATTATTATTGTTCTTATAATTATGTTATGTTACAGTTGTATACATTAATCAAAGGAGGCAACCAATGGACCAACCTTGGAAGTATCGATCGCCAATAGATGTTCCAATCTATCTGGACCCAGCCTCCGACTCAATGCATTTAGATTCTTATGAATCTCATCCTTGACCTCTTTCTGAGGTAGTATTTCTATGCTAATCAGATCATCGGCTGAATTAACCGTAGTTGTCGTCACATGACTGACAGTTGACATACCCATATCTTGTGCCTGTTGGGGTTGTGTTGATTTATAAGGACTCTTTGTTGCATCATCTTGATTTCCCGGGAAAGGATGTGGCTGAGTTTCCGAAGTGGACTGGGATTGTTGATCCTGCTGTTGTGTAAATGTACCTAAATCAATGAGATGATCATTGGCTGAATTTAATATATTATTGAGTTGTTTATCTCTGAGTTCAGCATATAGTTCTTCAACTGCCTGTTTCTGTTGTTGCTCATTATCTGCCAAAAGTGGTGTATTTTCATCTAAATTTTGGTCCAGTTTATCATCCTCCGAACGAAGACATGAGATGCATATACCCATGCTTATATAATATTATTTATTATAAAATCCACCAGCCAAAGAGACTTACTAATCTTATCAACCTTGAATCCTATTGGGAATGATAACTTTAATCACATCTACGTTATTATGTGTGCGGTGTACGGATTTGCTTGCCTTTCCTAATATTTTATTTTTCTATGGAAGGCGAGCTTCTCTATCTCATCACCGTCGATCATCAAGAACCTCTTGAAATAAAGCAATATTCATACAATGGCCGGCCTTAGTTTTGATAATTTTCAAAGGAACCAATATCTTGTCAAAGAAACTGGTTTCAAACCTCCTAGAGCAACTTCTACTGGTACTACTATTGTGGGATGTCGTTTCAAGAACGGTGTGATGATTGCAGCAGATACGAGGGCTACCACCGGCCCTATTGTGGCCGACAAGAACTGTAAGAAATTACATCAAATAGCTCCAAAAATATGGTGTGCAGGTGCAGGTACAGCTGCCGATACAGAAATGGTTACACAACTTATTTCATCCAACCTTGAACTTCATTCAATGTATATGAATAGAGAACCAAGAGTTGTATCTGCCATGCAGATGTTAAAGCAGCATCTATTTAAATATCAAGGTTACGTGGGTGCATATCTCATTGTAGCAGGCGTCGATCCAACGGGTCCACATTTATGTTCTGTGCAAGCACATGGTTCTACCGATGTTGGTTATTACATGTCATTGGGATCCGGTTCCTTAGCTGCAATTGCAGTGTTGGAAAGGGATTGGAAAAAGGATATGTCTAAAGAAGAAGCCATGAAATTATGTGCCAATGCTATTCAGGCAGGTATCTTCAACGATTTAGGATCTGGTTCTAATGTTGATATGTGTGTGATGGAGATGGGTAAAGATGCACAATTTTTCAGAAATTACTTGACACCAAACGTTCGTGAACAGAAACAGAAGAATTATAAATTTGCACGTGGAACTACTGCCGTGTTAAAGCGTAAAATAATTGATGTGGTGAAGGAGGAGAGTATTCCTGTGGGATCGTCCGATGCGATGGATATTGACTAACCTTATATGTATGCATGATGCTCTTTGCTCTACAGATCAATAGAAACAAATATTAAGACTTATGTATATATTACTGATTGTTGAGATTTTCTAATGCCTTGATTGTTCCTTCCACAATGGCAACATGTTCTTGTACATGAATTCTTGCCTCAAAATCATCACAACTTTCTCCTTTAATCACTGGAATCTCTTTAACTATTAATGGCTGGCCCTTGTCAACCTGCTGTATCACATAATGAATCATGCATCCACCTTTATCAGTTAGTCCCTTCTGACCTGCTTCCCATGACCTTTCAATGGCACGCGTTCCTTCAAAGGCTCCTGGCAATGCTGGATGAAGATTAATCATTGGTACGTTTGCTTCGTCCATTGGTTTTAAAAATTCCGGTGATAAAATAAGCATCCATCCTGCACAAACAATTAACGAAGGTTTACCAATTTTGTTAAGAATCAAATTTGCAAGATCTTTATCGAACAAGGACCGACGTTTTCTTCTAGCTTCTTTATCATCTTTTGGAATTCCCTTATAGTATTCATATAATCGATGAACTGTCGATGGAATGTTGGCCTTGGCGGCCCTTTTTAGGCCATATGCTTTAGCCGATGATGAAATCACATGAGTAATTTGACCTGGGATTTTACCAGAAGCACATCCATCAATCAATGCCTGGAGGTTTGTTCCATTTCCTGAAATAAGAACTATTATGGAAAGCTTCTGCATGGTTATGTATTCTGGTACAAACACCTTCGAAGAAATTGATACAACCTCTTGAAATCCTCTATCAGGATATATTATCCTAGATATATTTCAATTTCCCTGCGAATTTTTTTTCCGCACCCCGGTTATTTCTCTTTTTAAGGATTGTCACTAATTAATTAATTAACTATATCAATCTGCAGAAACCTCTTTAATCAAAGCTATATTTGTAATCAGTTTACATTAATCGACAATTCTACATCACGTTTACAGAATAATACGTATATACCAAAAGAATATGTCCGTGCGATTTTGCATCCAACTATCATCTCATATATATATATATATATATGCATCAGAGAGAAGTCAGATTCCATAGCTAGCTTTTGGTTTCCGCAAACCAATTCTTCATATTCTTATATGATAAATGACTGATCTTAAATAGATCCTTCTCTGTATTTTCTAATCCATTCAAAAATTCCTGGTTATCTCCACTAAATTGATCATTAGTTTTGAAACTTAAATCGTTGATTTCACTGACTCTATCAACGTATGTTCTGCTGATAAGGTTAACCAATTCTGTATCATTGAACATATATGACCATTTAGCCACAATCTTATAATAGTATGCATATGGGGCCAGATTGATTTGCAATGGATCAGTCTTTATAAAATTAAGAAATTGTTTGGAAAAGAATTCAGGTTCTACCAGTCGTATAAAAGCTTGAGGTCCATTGTCATTATCTTCGGCTTCTTCTCCCTGAACTGCACATATAGCTAGAATTTCTGCAAGCCAAAGAGGTAATTCAACTTTGTCATTTTCTTTGATGGCTTCCCCAGAATGACCATTTAAATACCCCAACCCTGGTATACTGAAGTTAAATTTACATGGCAATTTCTGAAATTGTTAGTAATACACAAAAATACTGTTTTCCTATTCAGTACTTACTTGTGATTCCGATAATATATCATCTATATTGTAATACGACATCTGTTAATGCAAATCCTTGGGTACCATGCTCACATAGATGCGTCCAGCTAACGCGTCAAATCAAAATGGGGGAACTAATTTTTTTTTTTTAGTTTACTCTATAAAAATATTATTACTGTATAAACTTATTGAAGAAGTTCATCTCTATAATGTGGCTTAACATTGATGAATTTTGCCCTTCTTTTTTCTTGAACCTTCTGATCTTTCTTCTCATGGATCCATGTCCTCTTGGTTTCTTTAAATTTCTTTTCATCGAATGTATTGGTTAAATTATTACGGGTCTCTGCAGCCATAACAGTACCTTGACCCTCACTAATATGTCTTTCTGGCGGTAAATTTTGTCTCCATATTCTCTCCAAAGCTCTATCCCCTGCAATCAGTCCATTAGGAAGATGAAGGCCAATTTCGCTTGCATATATTGTTCCTTCACTTCCATTATCATTATAGCTGGATGAAAAGTCATAAAATTTAGAAATTTCAAGTTGTTCATCTTCTGTATCATACGGTATCTTACAATGATCCTTGGCTAACATATGTTGTCTAATGCTTTCAAGACTCTTTCCTTGATAGTTGCATGTCAAACAAATATTACCTAGACCAATCTTTTCCCCAAGATATTCAATCAATCCTTTTTTATCCACGAGGAATTTCTGTTCAGGAATATAGAATCCATGTTTCTTTTGCATGTGTTCAATATTTGATTCCAAATTTTCACTTTCAATCCCACAAAACATACAGACATTGGTTGGAATATCAACCTTGTTTTTAATCTTATCTTCCATGATTTTTTCTTGCATTTGTTCTGCACTTAAATGTGCATTATCACCCATCAAAACTTCTTCATCCTTAGTGATTCCTTCTTCAAGTTTTTTCTGTTCATTACCAATTGGCTTTTGTATAATGATAAGTTTACCGTCTTCGGTGATTTTAACTTCACCCCCCTTACCAGCTATTCTTTTACGGGCCAAATCCAATAATTGCTTCTTCTTCTCAAGAAGTGCAGCTTTGGCTTTTTTCCGTTTTTCTTTTTTGCTTAAATCATGATTTGCAGTATCATCCGCTCCATTTCCATCTTCAGCGCCAACATTGGCCACCTTTTCATTAAACATTGCCTCCGAAATCGGTGGAAGCTTTGCCACTCTTCTTTTTAAGTTATATCTATGCCACTCAGTCTTCATATGCTGTCTTTGGTCCTCCCCACTGGTGAATGCAAGACCACAATTATTGCACGTAAATTTGTATGTACCCATCTTCCTATTAGAAACTGATGTATACCGAATGACTCCGTAAATCTAACCGACGAACAAGCTGGATCGATCAAAAGACATCAGAATATTATTATCAGGCAAAAAAAAAAAAAAAAATTTTAATAATCTCAAGAAGTCAAATATTCAGCCGCGTGAACACGTGATTCAACTACTTTCAATCAGTTTTCTTCTTTTGAGGTTGTTTCTTGGGAAGTTTAGAGGGTTCTGTGGGACGTGGGAATTCGGTAAAATACTTCGAAGTTAAGCATTGTGTAGCATTCCATCTCTGGTTAGGATCCAACTTCAACATGGCGCATAATAAATCAAGTGCATCTTCTGTAGCAGCAGGAAATCTATTTCTTAATTCTTGTCTCGAAGGTGGAGGATACATAACCAAATTATTGTAGTTCGGAAGATGTGATACCCCCGGCCAAATGGCCTCGGTAGGAGTTCCTAAAGCTTGAAACGTTACCACAATTTGATTTGTATCGTCCTTTCCAGGAAGATATGGTGTTCGTAGCATTAATTCGGCAAATATCACACCTGCAGCCCATATATCTATTTCAGGTGAATAATGATGCGCACCAAATAGAAGCTCCGGTGCTCTATACCATCTAGTAACAACATTCGACGTAAAGACCTCTTTAGGACCACCAAAAGCTCTAGCCAAGCCAAAATCAGCCAGTTTTAATTCTCCTGTAGGGGATATAAGCAAATTATTAGGTTTAAGATCACGATGCATGATTCCATTTCTATGACAGTGAAAAACACCTCTAAGTGTCATAAGCATCCAACTCTTAATATCAGCAGGTGATATCATAATAGATTTATCATTAATAATCTGTTCTAAATCTGCTGGAAGAAATTCCAAAACAAGATTGAGGTTTCTTTCCTTATCTGAAAAGACATCTATAAGTTCGATCACATTAGGATGACTCATCTCTTGAAGATACTTTACTTCTCTGATGGCAGACATATCTAATCCATCCTTGAACCCTCCGGTTTTGATTTCTTTGATAGCCACATCTTTACCGCTAGAAATCTGTTTCCCCAAATACACCACAGCGTATGTACCTTCACCTACTTTTTTCTCTTTGGTGTATCTATCTGACATAATTGAAAATCCTGGAACAAATTGGGTTTTCATACATTTGAATTGATATTATCTGAGTATTACTTAACATGTTTCATGATTTTTTTTTTTATATTACTTCATCATCTAATTTATTTGTTATCTTTAGGAAATAGCAGTCATTTTCTTTTTGCTCTGTGGATTGTTTATCTATCTATCACACATAAATTTTCATCCCATACAGTGCTGGTTAATAAGGACATTTGATTATTCTCATTATGGCTAGCGCGAATGATCCGAGAGCTGTGCTACCAGATGCGTTGCAGCTCGATTGGAATATTGATTGGAATCCCAGTAATGATATTAATCCAGGTCAACTCCCTGATGATTCAGATGATGGGGCTGAGCTGTTCTTCCTTCTTGTTGGAATGGGTAGTGGGTTTATTCTAATTATGATTCTCTCTTTACTTATGCTTCTAACTAAGATTGTCATTGCACATAGAAATCACCTACTACTTACAAATACCATTCCTGGATCATTAGATGATGCTGCATTAGAAGAGGAGCAGGATAAGCGTGCATCCAATGAACTCAATCCTACACAGCAAGAATTATATTTCCAGGCCAAAGATTTCATCAAATTAAATCCACCAATTAAAAATGATCTTACATTATCACAAGCATTAACTATACAAGCTAAAGGCGTATGGGCATGGGAATTTAAGCCACATATAGAAAATATTGATAATATTCGTGTTACCAATAAAACAGAGGTGGAATTCCTTCAAGATAATCAAGAACTTTCCATTCAAACCAATTTTCCGGTGCCAAAACAAAATGATGTGTATTACTTTGAGACAAAGTTATACAGTATCCCTCAAGGACAAGAAGGTACAAGTACTGAAAGTTCTATCCTTTCAACTTCTGATATAGTCTCTATTGGTTTTGCCTCCTATCCATATCCTTTTTTCCGGCTTCCTGGAACTCAAAAATATTCAATTGCATACGATTCTACAGGAACTCGAAGATATAATCAACCATTTCCATTATCTACACCTGAAGGATTTTGTGTCTTCCCTAAACTTGAAAAGGGAGATGTTATTGGATGTGGGATTAGAACTCATACAAGAACTGTTTTCTGGACAAGAAATGGTAAAAAACTTTCCGAATCATCTATTGGAGGTCATGCAAGACTTCTTCCCAAGAAGTTGAGATTTTATCCTACACTTGGTTCTACCGGTAAATGTAAACTGCAAGTAAACTTAGGACAAATGGGATATGTTTTCATTGAAGCCAATGTTAAAAAATGGGGATTTGGACCTTTACAAGGAAATGATATTCCTCCACCAATGTACAAGAAATACAATAAGGATGTTCTTTTGGATAGCAGCGATTTTGATCCAAATGATTTAAATCTTAGAAATGGGGATTTTCCACCAGATTTTGTGGAAAATGTTCCATCGTCTCAGTTCATGGATAATTTGAACACCGATGATGATAATGACGAGGATGACATAACATTAAGAACAATGCAAGAGGATGTACAGGGACTTTTTAAGCATCATAATGAAAATCAATCTTCCAAAACAGTTCCACCCGTTCATCCTCCATCTTACTTTAATGTGGTGGAGCAGGAGCAAGAAGAAGCCGTCAAGGCAACAAATGATGTAATTAGAAATGAGCAGCATCAGAACGCTGTAGATTCAAATAATAGTTCGGACTCTATATAAACACAAGGAATTTTTAATATATACCCATAATTGAATATCAATGCAAAGGATTTTTAAATATGTAGGTTACTTTGAGTCTAATAGTAACATTTATTCACGAATACTTTAGGATTTTCGTTATTAAAGCTGGATACTGTTAACTATTGATAAATAATATGATTTGATGCATGTTTAAGAATAATCCTTGTAGAAATACTCTGATAACCATACATATAGATCTGTTTCACGCAGATTTAACAGTAGCAAAATGCTGGTTCAAAATCCTCATATGCAATGACAAGCGAAAAGTATATGAAAACTTCCTTCGAATAGAGTCAAGCATATCCGATAAATTCTCTGCCCAAAGAGGATTGTTGAATACTATTACGTATTATGAGTATTTGAAGGATATTCGTTGGCTTCGATTCATAAAGATCTAGAAATATTCATGGCACATATTGTTTTTTGATAAAATACTGTTTAGTACAGAGACTACTAAGCATGCTGACAAATTTGCTCCTTTTCAACTCAATTCTAAAGTATGGGAATAATGGACCTAAGAATTGGGATATAAATCTACAACGTTTGGTACCAATTAGTGATCACATATATAGATTAGGTATATCTCAAATGGCTCAATCTTTTCTTCCACTAGATATCAGCTTCTTGACCTTTTATACCATTTGTGTACAAATACATGTGATTATTTATACTACATGTGTATATATATATTAAAATTATTCGCAAAGCCATTTTGCATGAACGTGCCATTTACCGTTTGATTCATTCGGAACAACAAGTCTCCATTCACCTGTTTCACGTAGTGTCTTTCTAACTTCCCAAGATTCTCCTTCAATCCGTTGAAGTTCTGAAAATGAGCCCGATGGCGCAATAAGCATGCTTCTAAAATTATTTAATCCCTTTTCCTCATCATTTGGATATGCCTGAATAACAAATCTGTAAGAATTTCCAAGCGTGAGTCGATAAATTTGTGGTTCTTTAATGTATATATCCTCCGTTGATGAAGTTAATGGGAGAGGATTAAGATAGCACCATCCAACCTCAGTAAATTTACCCTTATGAAAGCATGGAACGGAAACCAACAGTGAAAAATCATTATATTCTTCACGGAAACTCTGAGGGCTATACATTGAAGAGTTTTCATCACTGCCTGTAACAGTTCTTCCATAGCATGCCAAAAATCCGATAGAGCAATTTGGAGGCAATGTAGCTTTAACCTTAGCCAACCGCTTTCCAGCTTTCCAATAAGTTTGCACGTAAGCTCTTTCAGGTGTGTAATTAACTTCATCTAATGGTTGTACCATTGCTTTAATTTCAAAATCAATAGGAATCTCAACATCAAAATCAATCACTTCAAAATCTTCCAATCTAAAAATTGCTTGATTAAATTTATAAAGCTTCAAGCCACTTTTCAAGAAAGAAGGATACAATGGTGGGAGTGCCAACTGAGCCATCGGATCTAATGGAGGAACAATATGTTGGCTATCAACATGTAATGGTACATGTGTGTAAATAAGATTGAGTGGTTTAGCCAAGAAATAAAAATCGAAATATTCTTCTAATGAAGCGCTACTGCTCACCGAAAGGTCATTGAGCAAAATACTATTAGTAGGATTTCCTAAGGCAACATCCACCAATCTATATTCCCCATCAATTAGTACAGATACCCATGAATGATTCAGAGTAAGTAGTTGTGTATTATTTTCGTCATCGTATTCAAATGGTTTCTTAAAATATCCGAGAACAATTTCAGTTTCCAAATCTAAAGCTGATGCCATTAGGAAAAAAAGCCAAGTAAGTTGATGTGGTGTACATTTCCGTGTATAAAGCATATCTTTGATATTACTAGCACCAGGCATAATCTTTGTACTAAGCTTTTCTCCTTCTACTTCCACTAGACGAAATCTTGTAGCTAAAAAGGTATAAACCGCACGAATCTTTTCCACTTTTGTCTTGAACCTATTAGCTATACGTTTATTAACAAGATCCTCTAGGGTTAAAAATCGATCTGGTGGCATTTGATCAATATATCTATCAACATGGGCCAACGGTGTAGAATCTAATGCATAATTTCGCTTCGTATCTGGTACTACTTCATTCTTATTAACGCCACTAATAAATTTATGCGGCTGTAAAATCAGTTCGGGCTCTTCTTTTAAAGCACGAGTCTTTCTTCTGGCCCTTTCACTGCCAGTTAAGGATTTAACTCTCTCTAATTCATTTTCAGCTCGCCTTTCCTGTGGTGGTGGAAGTATCTCTGGAGGGCCCATATCATTTGTTGGTTCCACATTCTTATCTGCCACGGAACTTCTGAAAATCTCTTCATCCAATGTAGGTTTCAAATTTCTGCTGTGTCCAAGTAACCTCTTGAAAAAACTAGAATGATCGGGCCGTTGTTCTTCAAGCATTCCTTGCCTTTGTCTCTGTAATTGTGAGTTTCTCGCTGTATGTCTCATATACGAGCCAGCAGATGTAGCACTCAAATCCGAATAGCCAAATGCAGATGAATTATGTGTATCTGTAGAACCGGTGAACATTTCTGGCTGTTGCTGCTGCTGTTGCTGCTGTTGCTGCTGACCATATTCTAAGTCTTTACTTGAAGGAAATCCATCCGGTTGAAATCTATGTTTTGGTGGAATGGGAGGCAATTGTTTCAAGAATTCATCATCATCCGGTTTTACGCTATGGCTCTTGATTTTTTGATCCTCAAAATCCGAAAATGAATAACTTTGATGGTTCAATGAAAAAAGATCGGTCCCTCTTGGTGAGGTAGGTGATGAATTGGACTGAGAAGCTGGTAATCCCTCACACCTCAACTTATTTAACGAATATTCGGATGTTGACTGTGGAATCTTAGGGGATTTCTTCCTTAACGATGGAAGCATGGGTGTCGATGCATTCATTCGACTATACCTTTCGCCTCTTAGTCCACTCGATGCATTCTCTTGTACGTGCAGAATTTTAGCATATTTCGCAGGGAAATTTCCAAAAAGCTTTGTGCGCATTGATTCTCCATAGTAAGTACCTTGATCCGAATTTACCCTTATAACTTCAATGATATCACCTTCTATGAATCCAAGATCTCTCCGTTTGTCATGACCACCCCAACTGTATACAGCTTTAACTTTAAACGGGGCATTATTGTAGTTCATATTTATCACCTTAAAGTAAACTCCAACTTAAATTCATATAAAAATTATTTAAATACACATTGGGTAAGTGGACATCTTTCTTCTTCATCAAACCTTTTTAATTTTCAAGTTCGTCCTAAATTTGTAGATTTTAATAAAACCTAATTGGGAAGAATGTCAATATTGCTTCGTCTAAAAAGAAAAGGAAGAAAAAATAACAGTTCCTCATTAAATCAAATATGTTTTTCTTCAAGTACAATTCTGAGTTATATCTATATTTATCCCGGATATTATGGTGACAGCTCTATTGGACACTATAGGGGAAATTTTTTGTTAATATTTCAAATAACGTCATTCTTCTACCTTGAATATCTTTTATAAATTTGATCCCAAATTTCCAATATATATATATATCACTTTGAAAATAACTTGTCTAAAAGCAATATTCATATCTGTATATTTTAATTTTAGTACTAATGAATCCCAACTATGGAGAGATCCATTTTTAAAATAGGGCTCAAAGCACGGATGAATGTATTGAAAATATCATATCGTAGCTTTTGGTTTGCAAACCCTTCAATGTAATATATGAGACAATTAACAAATCAATTATCTAACCTATTTGTTATTTAACAATAATAATAGATTAAAATGTATCGTACCATCATCAATTAAATAATTCCTCTGATCATATATATGCGCACCGAATTATGATCTTCATTTAAGTCATGGTTTAAAATCTAAGAATTGAATATGAAAATGCAAATGAATCATATCATTCACATGATAATACAACATTTGT
Source organism: Brettanomyces custersianus (assembly GCA_012295335.1). NCBI lineage: Eukaryota > Fungi > Ascomycota > Pichiomycetes > Pichiales > Pichiaceae > Brettanomyces > Brettanomyces custersianus. Next base: position 424,796 of record JAAVTW010000006.1, on the reverse strand, counting down.
TGCTCTCTTTTTTGATAGGCACTTGATCTTTATTTCTACGATCGTTGTGTTCAATATTGACAGAATTAAATGATTCTTCGCTTGTAGCTGGTTCGCCATCCTCTTCTCTTTTTTTTATAGCCAATTCAGATGCCATCTTAAAAGTTTCATAAACATTGTTGCCAGTAAATGCGCTGCATTCAATGTAACCATCCAAGTTAAACGCGTTTGCCAATTTCCTTCCGGATCCTTGGGGAACTTGCCTAGTAGTTTCCAAATCTGCCTTGGTTCCTACAATTAGAATTCTAGGATGCGGTTGATCATGTTTAATATGTTTTTGCAGTGCTGAGCATCTTAGAAATAGATTATTGTAGCTGGCATCCTGGTCTATGCAGTATGTAAGCAATATAACATCAGAATCAAGCATATCTGGTAATTCTTCAAACGATTCTTGGTTATCAACGGTGTCTAGCAGGCTAAGTCCAAACGCCCGCCCATTATCTAACTTAAAAATACTAGAATATTTCCCATCCTCTGTAGATTTTGTTTCATGTAACGCATAAGAATTGATAAACTTCTTGACAAGAGTTGATTTTCCCGATCCGGAATCACCCACTATGCTTAATTTCAGTGGTCTCTAAATTGATTGTTAGTAATGTATGAAAGAGAAATATTTTTATACTTACAGAAGTCGTCATCAGTAAATACGTCTTCTTAAGCCAAGGACAAGAATCACGAAAAAAAAAATGTAAATTAATAAAACGCTATAGATTGTTATCAGGATTTAAATATAAATATATATCGTACTGGTCCTTGAAAAAAAGGAAAGGGAAATTTTGTTCGGTTGAATAATAAACAAGGTAAAGTTAATCATAACGGAAATTCGAAACAATACATTTTAAGACAAAGTTATGCGACCTACGGATTTAACGTTTTGGACAAAAAAACGGTTCTCAGTATTTTATTGTTTTCGGATAACAATTATAATATTCTTATTGTTCAATGGGCTGAGTTTGCGACCAAAGAAGCCACCCCAGGAAGGTGAAAAAAAAAAACGTTTTTTTTCCTTGAAAGATATTATTTATGATCCATAATTACTTTTAAAAGATTTATTAAATGCAATTGTTTCATTGGCAGATCACATGATATTGTATGAGAAACTTAAAAGAGACAAACGGTTAGCTGTCAGAATTTAATCTTTAAATTCAGGGTTAATAAATTTGAATTATGCTAAATTCATTAAACATATATATACTAGATCATTTCTTATCCAGCATTCTTATTTGGGTATTGATCCACGCACAGCATCTTCTAAAAATGTAACTACTTCCACCGATCTTAGAAAGTTTGATGAAACATCCGCCAAAGCCATATTCTTCACCAATTTGTTTTTCAACTTCAATTCGGAATGCAGTTGTTGCCTTACTACTTTTGCCAAAAACTGAACATATTAAAATACCTTCTTCAATAGGAGATTCAATAACGCTAACATTGTTTTTCTTCTTATCCAATATAATAGAAGTAACTTGTGAAGCCGTCAAATAGTCTGTTTCTATAGTATATTGATTCTTCATCCTCATAAATAGTGTTTGGAGTTTAGAGCTTCTTCTTCGAAGCTCGGTATTTTCCTTATGCACATTTGTTTCATTCTTATTCTTTTCTTTAGAATTCTGTTGTTCTTCCTCTTTCTTACTCTTCTTTGGCTGTTTGGTAACCAACTGATTATAAAGTCTCCTGAACCAGCCAGGTCTTTTGGTAAGAGTATTTGATGTTGATTTCCAAGCAGGATCCGGTTTCTTCACCTCCAGCTTAGACTCCAACTTATGTCGTTCTGTAAAGCTAACATCATCCGGTGAAAGATCAGCTGGCTTTAATGATTTCTTATCCATATGTGTTGACAGCCATGATATTCTCTGTTTACTACTATATTTGCTAGCAGGTGAATTACCAAGTTTCTCTAAAGGTTCAACTGTATCCTCCTTTGGCTTTGTAGCCGCATCACCATCATCAAAGATTGTAGTTGATGCAGTAGAGTTTGGAATAGTCGTATCCTTTTCTGGATCGGCAAACGTAGATAGACGTGTATTAGGTTCCATCTTGGGCATAGATTTACATTTCCATGATTTCCTTTTTTCTGGTGATAAACTCATACGCTTGTTTCCAGCAGGGAATTCATAATTGGAGCCATTCATCAATGAACAGCGGATGTTTGGATATCTTTTCGATCCATTGGAAGAACGTGAATCAGCTTTACGATGCGCCTTCACTACTGATCCATTTCCAACAAGATCAGTAAGCAAATTGCGTTGATATGTGGCTTCATCTGCATCAGAAAATTGCCCCTTGTCGGAACCATTATTAACATCCAACTTCCGTAGTTGTTCATCAGAAGAATTCACAATGGGAACTTGCACTGCAGCATGAACAGTACTTGTCATATCTGCAATAAGAGAATAATCCGAAGCATCCTTATGACTTTTAGAAGAAATGGATTGATTTGTCTTAGTTTTAGCTAAAGATGGCACAGCTAGATGGAAACGTGAATCAGTTTGTTGGTTATTATATTCATCGACAGTAATATTCTTACTGGTATTATCCATTAGGAACGAGGATAAATGCCTTGTGGAGTTGGATTTAAATGAGCGCACTCCAGATAATGTCCTTCTAAGCGCCGATTTTGATCCTGATTGATTCCATCTTGTTCTAAAGTTGTTAGTGTCAATACCAAGTTCTTTAAGAGCCAACTCCACACCAGATTTCTTGGAGGAACTTGCGGAGGTGGAAGTAAATGATTCTTCCTCTTGTGATGTTGATGAAGCTGGATCAAGAACAGAAATGAAATGTCCGTCAGACTTGTTGCCTGGTAGATCGGGCAAAGGTGAAAATTGCGAAACTGGTTCCGGAAATAGCCGTCTTCTAGGAGGCAAAGTTGGAGAATCAGACTTTTTTGTTACAAGCTTGTCTCCTTCATCTAGTCTTTTCTTTTCCTGTGTACTGATTGCTACTTTTTCTGGTTGATCACCCAATATTGCATCTTCAAATATAGTGTCCACCAGATATTGAAAATCTGCTAAACCAGTATTTTCCTTCGACAGGACAGGGCTGGCAAGTAAATTATGGGAACTAGCAGTGGTGGTAGTAGCAGTAGTAGTTGATGAAGTCAGTGGAGTTATAGGAGCTGCATTAGAAATTGCAACTTTTGGTGCTACTGTAGGCCTAGCAGGTAAACATGAAACGGGTTTAATAGGTATCTTGGGCATCGATTTGATAGCTTTGGCGGAACCAAACTTAGGTGCTTTCCTTTTAGGACTTCTATGAAATTGAATTGACACGTTTCTTGAACTACCATATGGTGTCGTATGTGAACGAGGTTTAGTCTTCATCAGTGTAGGAATCTGCTTAACTGATTTTTCTACCACGGCACCGCTTGCATCTTGAATTGTAGTGGTAACAACACTAATCGAATGTGGAACAGATGATACTGAAGCAATAGATTTACGTTTGGATGCCAATCCCACAGGAAAGGCGCGATCTGCAGTCTTCTTTCTTCTATGGCGTCGTTTAGGAGATGGTGACGGAAGTTTCCTTTCACTATTTGTTGACTGTGGTATAGTTATATCCCCTTTATCAAAAGATATGCCATCCTTTGAATGACTTTCTTTATATTTTTCCAAAAGATAATAAAACATCTTCTCAGAGTTCTGCCCTGGACCCCGAAGCTTATCAATAATAGTATCAATCGGTGCACCACGCCACAGTACTTGCAAGTTATGCAGTATATCAGAATCGGGATGTAAAATAGGTTGTGAAACATCCAAATTATCTAATTGGCGAGCCATCAACGCTTGTGCATTATGCAAAGTATGTTCATGATATCTGGCAATGAAAGGATGAGACGAAACCTTATCTATTGGAATTCTTTCTTCTGGTTTCACTCGTAACATTGACCAAATAAGACTTTTAGCTTCCGAACTAAGATCTGGAGGCATGTAAAACCTTCCCGACTGAACCTTCAAAAGCAAAGTACGAATATTTGAGTCATCAAATGGTAGATGACCCGTTAATAATGCAAAAAGGATGACACCGCATGACCATACATCACTTGGAGAGCCGTGATATGCTTTACCAGAAACAATTTCAGGAGCAGCATAATGAGGAGAACCACATGAGGTTTCCAGAAGTTTTTGTTTTGTTTCCAAAGCAGCCATACCAAAATCGGCAATTTTTATGTTATTATAGCGATCTAGCAAGATATTTTCTGGTTTTAAATCTCTATGACAGATTTGAAACTTATGACAGTATGCAACAGCATCAATGATTTGACTAAAATAATGAGCAGCTTCACGTTCTGATAATCTTCCCCTGCTAACCAGGAAATCAAATAATTCACCACCTTCAACATATTCTAACACCAAGTATAGATGATTCTTATTTTCCCAAACGTCATACAATCCCATGATGTTTGGATGTGAAATAAGTTTCATTATAATGATTTCTCGTTCAATACCATAGGGTAGTCCATTTTCATCCACACGAACTTTTACTGGATGATTCTGATCTATTGGTAAACTTTTTGGAATTATCTTAATTGCAGCAAGTTGCCCAGTTTGACGATGTTTTGCCAGTCTAACGCGACCGGTTGAACCTCTACCCAATGTACGACCCAATCTCCATGGTCCAATATGATTCTCAGCCTTGCGTTTGCATTTACTCGCAGTAGAACCTTGTGAGAGACGTTTACTCTGAGTTTTAGCCGTTTCGACAGCATTCATCTGGGTATTAGTTGACCGCTGTTGTAAAGGTTCAAACACACTATATCTGGTACGTTTCTCCTGTTTATTGTTTGTCGGCACTATGTTCTCTTTTGAAGCAACTGCTGCCTGCATTATTGTGCACAGGAAAGCTAAGTCGATGATCGAAGGATTGATTAATTGCTAAAGAAGTCAACAAACGAACAAGTAATATACTAACAAATCTTATATATTTAACCTGAATTGGTTTAAATCAATAGAGAATTTTTGAAATACTAAAAACACGGTGCGTAAAAAAAAAAGTTAAGGGGCACCAATATGAAATATGAGAGAGATTGAAGAAGAGTACGCGTTCCTGTTTTAGAGAAGAATTCATATATATTTCACATATGCAACCCTACACAGCGAGAAATAAATTTTTTTTCGTTTCGTTTTTTTTAAAATGATTTTGTAAGAAGAAATCTGGATGATAGCAGTTCAAAGTAACATCAACATTAAGACATAACTAATTTGTAAGGCTAGCAAGATATCGGTTACACAGTTATGGCAAGTAAGTATTATAGGTAAGGGAATTCATCCCAATTTAAGAGTTCATCTCATACTAACAGGATGTGTAGAGGCAAAGGCTAGAACCACCATTGTACAGTTGATATCCACTGCAAAGACGGGCTATAAACGAACATTGATAGTGCCGCGAACAGCTAAAGAGGTCACCCAGGTTCGATATGATCCGATTGCTCAGAGGCATGTAATGTTTGTTGAGGCTAAAAAGCGTCGTGGTGCTCAGGCTGCAAAAGCTCTTGATTTTTCTAGGGGGGCCTTTGATTGGAAGAAGAGGAAATAAGAAGGTAATGTAATTACGTGTATATAGTAATAGGCGAAAGTATTTATAAATTCTGTTATATACTATACAGATTATGATATTGAAAGTTCTAACGGTAGCTATCTATTTTATTTATTTATCTAAATTATTTTTTTTTTTTTCTCTGCCATAATTTTTCATAAATTTTTTAATAGGCGAGAAAGGTTTGTTGACTGATTGAAGCCACATGGGCAGAAAGCATGCAGTGTAACGAATCACTTCAGTGGTATGAGCGAACAAGAAGAAACACCGGAGAAGGTGAAGAAAGAAGAGACGGAGATTGGTGCTGCTGATTCGGAAGAAGCAGACATCAAGCCCGAAGTAGAAGATGGAATAGCAATGAAATCTATGTCTACGGAAGAAAGCGAAACACTTGAATCAAAGAATGAGTCCAATAAAGATTCGAAAGAAGAATCAAAGGATAAAAATGCAGGTGATCAAGTTGACTCTACGAGTAATGCGAACTCCGAAGATGAAGAGGAAGAATTGATTGATTCGGATGAATCCGATGAACCTCATCATAAAAGAAGAAGAGGAAATCAATTCTTGGATGTGGAAGCTGAAGTGGATGATGATGATGACGATGATGATGATGAAGCGGAAGCTGCATTACTTCAAAAAGAATTTCTAGCTGATGAAGGAGAAGAGGCTACCGGTTCTGCAGCTGATGACAATGCCGGTCGCGTGAAAATGGACAGATCCAGAGAACGTCTTGATGAAGCCGATGCGCAAGCATTGGCAGCAGAATTCAAAGAACGGTACGGTCGTTCATCTCAGGCAGCAGCAAGGTATATGGGTGCTGGTGGTGCACGGGTGTCTCAGCGTCTTCTACTTCCTTCAGTGAACGATCCTTCCATATGGGGTATTCATGTGAAACGGGGACGAGAAAAAGATATTGTTCGTCAATTATACGCACGTATGTTTAACATGAAAACGGTCGAAGGTGTCTTCAGTGCATTCCAGCGTGATGATTTTGTTGGTTATGTCTATGTTGAAGCTCGTAGGGTAGACGCCGTCGAACGAATTTTAGCCGGTATACCAGGAATTTATGTCACTGCAGGAAAGGTTCTTGTCCCGATCGCTGAATACCCAGATCTTCTGAGACCAGGGCAAGGAAAGGATCAAGAATTGAAACCTGGTCGTTACGTAAGAGTTCGTGCTGGTCGTTATAAAGGTGATCTTGGTATCATTGACAATATCGCCGATAACGGATTAGCTGTTCGGGTGAAACTCGTTCCACGATTGAACTACGGTCGTGGTAGCGGTACCGGAGGACGTGGTGGTTCAAGATCCAAAACTCGTGCACCTCAAAGACTATTTTCCCAATATTCTGCATCACGTTATGATCCCGAACATTTAACTACAGCACGTGCAGAACGTGATTATTTTGTCTATCGAGGTGAAGAATATGAAGGTGGTTACCTTCTTAAAGATATTAGTGCTGCCCACCTTACTACTGATAATGTTCGTCCCACCCTACGGGAACTAGAACTTTTTGGTGTTACGAGCAAACCTGGTGTAGCGGGCGTCTCTTCTGGGGATTCCTCTTCTGTTCCTCTTACTGAACTTAAACAATCTCAGAGGCATGCAGTTGAGTTTTTACCTGGGGACTCTGTGGTAGTCACTGCAGGTGAAGAAACGGGTATGCATGGTAAAGTGGTTGCTGTAAGCGGAGATGGTAAGGTGGCTCATGTTATATTCACGAATGGAAAAAATTCGTCCCGAGTGGAAGTTCCAGTTACAGCTTTGCGGAGGGTGTTTATTCCAGGTGACCACGTTACAGTTGTTAGTGGTGTTCATAATGGGGAAGCTGGTATGGTTGTGCAAGTCATGTCAGATAAGCAACTAACGCTGGTTTCGGATCAAACGGGTAAAGATGTAACCGTATTTTCAGACTATGTTCAACGTGGTGCCAGTGAATTCTCGGGTGCTGAATCTGCATCCAAAGCAGCTATTGCTGTTGCACCTGAATCTTCAACATCTGCATCCGATGCTTATGAGTTGCATCAGTTAGTTAGACTCAATGCTCGCGAGGTCGGTATTGTGGTTAAACTGGAGCCTGGAGCTATTAGTGTGCTTCTATCGGATGGAAGACTTATGCGTGTTCAAGCAGATGAAATTCAAACAAGTGTTTCTGTTAGTCGTCTTACAGAAAAGACTACCGATAGTGTTGGTAATGAAATGAAAGCTGGTGATGTTGTTCGTGAAATGGCTGGACTTAGACGTCAAGGTGCTGTACTCCATATTTACAGGGGCGCAGTATTTGTTCGTTCCCATGATCCACAGCCACGTACTGCGGGTGTTTTTGTTTCAGATGCAAGCGACGTGCGAGTTCTTTCTGCGGCCAAGCGATCTTCACAATTAGGTGGTTTACAATTGGCACCGGATGTGAATCTATCCGGTATGAATCCAGGGCGTGTGCGGGCTCAGCAAGCAGAGCAAGCAGCTGTTTCGGCTGCAGCTGCCGCTACATCCCGTTTCCATGGAAGAGACCCAACCGTTCATCAATACGTGAGTGTTAGGAAGGGTCCATATAAGGGTAAAAAGGGATTTGTTAAAGATGCAAATGGACCTATGGCTCGTGTAGAAATGCATAATCCAGCCAAGATTACTCCAATTCATAAAATGGATCTTTTATTTGAACAACGTCCGGGATTCTATGTTGGATATGAAGAATTTCTTGCCAGTCATGGCGGAGGAACAGGCGGAACACGTCGTAGAGGCATGGGTATGTCAAGGGGTAACCCTAGAGGTATGCCTAGAGGTATACCTGGTGATAGTAATGGTGATTCTCATGGTCTCGGTAGAGAAGGTTCAAGAGAGCATCAACAGACCTCCTATGGTGGAGCTTCATCTTGGGGTGGAAGAACCCCAGCTTGGGGTTCTGGTGGTAAAACCCCCGCCTGGAGCTCTGGTAGTGGTAGCAAAACACCCGGATGGAATGCTGCTAATGCAGGTGCCAATGGAAGTGTTAAGGCCTCTGTATGGGGCCCTTCCGGTAGTAAGACACCTGCTTGGGGGTCTGCCGGTAGTAAAACACCCTCTTGGGGAACTGCTGGTGGGAAAACACCTGCATGGGGTGCCGGTGCCGCTACCGCCTATGGTGGAGCCACATCTTATGGTAATGTAACAGCCTATGGAGGGACTACTGCTTATGGTAATGGAACTAGCTCAACACATCCGTCTAGTGGTGCACCTTCTGCACCTTGGGATGCCCCTACTCCTGCCAAATCACGTGAAGATGATTATACTCCTGCCGAATAAATTTTCAATCCTAAGTAACTGTGTATTAAATTAAAATGGTTAAAACAAACTTTACGTATATACAGATAACACTTACAAATTTGACGTAAGATGTTGTTTCATTCTTTCCTATCTTCTTGTCGTTGTAGTCTCGGTGGCCTGGCACGTTCTTCACGAAGTTGTAACCACCTAATTAAGCATGCAACTATCAAACTTCCTAATGTAGTACCAATCATAGCATAGCATCCTATTTGGAACTTTGGAACTGAATCGGCTCTATAAAAAATGATACACCAAAATGCATTGACAGCACTTGAAATCATATTCATTGATGCAAGAATAATAGCCCTTTCTTCTCTATCTTCATAGCAAAATACATTAACCCAGGCAAAAAAGCCAGCTTGTCCTGCAAATGATACGCCAGATAAATAATGAGCCGTGAATACATATCCAGCAGAAAGTGGTTTACAAAGTAAAAGTGTGGTACTTATAAGCATCCCCGCTGTAATCCAAATTGAAACACGCCAATGATATCTAGCTCCTGTAGCATCCACATAAACTGCCGTAGCATATGTAACTAAAATACCCACCGCATATATACCACACGGATAATTATTTCTTTGTGAAATGGTATAACCTTTAAATTTAAGCCAAAGTGAAAAGAGTGAATTAGTCACATAAGATTCATTTTCCCCTGAAATGGCCCACAATAGTGTAAATAGCCACCAATGCCATTTAGCAAGGATACGACGAATAATGCTACGATCAAGTTTTGTCTTTGGTCTTGGTGGTAACCGTGTCTCTGCCAATTTCCGTTCATTAGTGGTGAAAAAATGTTGACCACACCTACCGGGTACATCAGGGAAAAAAATTAGACCATAAACACAGATTGGAATTGTAATAAGAAAATCCACAATAAAGAGCCATTGATAACCCTGTAATCCACATAAACCATTCAGATCCTTGTGAACCGCTGATTGCATAAATCCTGAAAAAATGGAACCTGCTAATCCCGAAGAAGTAAACACTGCTGTTCGTTTAGTTAACTCATCTTCTCGATACCAATTACCCAAGATATAGTGCGTTCCACTAAATGTAGATGATTCAAACACAGCCTGAAAGAATCTAATAGCACATAATTGTCCTGTACTAGTACATTTATACATCGAAAGTGTGAGTAAACCCCACGAAAAGGAACAAAATGTAAGCCAAATCCGAGGTTTGAAACGTAGTAAAGCAAGATTGTTGGGAAGCATTCCAAGGCAATATCCAATTGAAAATATGGCGTTTACCTTGTTAAAGTCATCACCAGTCATCTTTAGTGATTCCTTCATGCCGGAAACATAAGCATTTTGAAAATTTGATCGGCTTAAGTAATTTACCCAATAGTTGAGGCAAACAAATGTGAGTACAAAACAATCAATCTTAAATAGAAGTCTTCGTTCTCTGGGATCATCTGGAGGTTTACCCCACAATATATTGCGTGTCTTCTGCAGCAAAGTCAAAGACATCGGAAGAATTTATAAAGTTGCAAGTATATAAGGTCGGGGGTAGTGGTGAATGGACATTTGGGAAAAAAAGCTTTAAAGAAAAATTGAAAAAAAAAAAAAAAGCACCAAACAGGAAATTTAATTGATTTTATTGTTGCCCCCCTATTTGAAAAAAAAAATTGTTAATCCAATAGAGATTTGGATTGGAAATCAATCAATATATCTACATTCTACCACAATCTAATTAATAAAAAGCATAACTATATTTTCAATGCAAGGCTTGATAAACAACCTAAAAAAGAGTGAATTAATGACTTTGAAACCAAAAGAATCATATGGTGAAATCAAGATACGATTTCTATAGCCCTGGAAAGTCTGACAGGCTAGGACGATGGTATAGTGGTATCCAAACAAAAAGAGTACTAAAGCGAATTTGCCTCAATACTTAACCAAAGAGCAAACTTCAAATTCGAAGTTGTAAGTAGAGACGATTAAAAAAATCTGTTTGCATTCAACTTGAAATCAATTGAGCACATTCTAAAGACGAAAATCTTACATCAACAATCCAGTCAAACCGATGATCATCATAGCAAGAGCAGAGTTTCTTGGTTGCAATCCATTAGCTGCACCTGCAAATTCAGAAACGCTAGATGGGACGTAGGCACCTGAAGTCATAAGTGTTTCTGGATACTCAGAGGAAGAACTCAATTGCTCTTGGACAGACGCACTGGTAGCAGGAGTAGCAACGCTTGTACCAGTAACGGTAGCAACAGCTTGTGTTGGAGTGCATGAGCCTGAAACGTCACAAATAGTAGTTTGAATGGTTGTAGTAAAGGCGGTTGTAAACGTTTCTGGAATTGGAGTTGAACCAGTTGCTGAAGGTATTTCACTGGATGAAACCAAGTTGTTGCTTGATGTAGCAATTGTTTCAACTGAAGTGCTCTCAATTGTAGTAACCTTACTGGTTGAAACAGTACTGCTGACTATAGAACATGTATCAATGGTGCATGTTGTGGTTGTGATAACAGTAGTACATGGAGTAGTGACAGTGCTGTAGAATGTGTGTGTGGTTTCAGATGCAACTGGAGTAGTTGGAATCGATGAAGCTGGGACTGAAGTTGAAGTACTCACAATTGGAGCAGTGGTTTCAAATGTGGTACATGATGCACCATTGCATGATGATGTAATATATGAAGTACTTTCAGTGTTGGCACTCGTTGTTGGAGTTTCAATAGTCGTACTCTCAATTGTAGTAACCTTACTCGTAGAGACTGTACTAGTTATCACGGAGCAAGTATTCAAAGTGCAGGTAGTAGTTGTAATGACTGAGGTACATGGAACTGTGACTGTAGTTGAATGTGTAACAGTTGTTGGAACTGGCTTGGTTGGAACAGAGCTAGATGGAACCGAAGACGATGGAACTGGCTTAGTTGGGACAGAGCTAGATGGAACCGAAGACGATGGAACTGGCTTGGTTGGAACTGAGCTAGATGGAATCGAAGACGATGATGTAACTGGCTTGGTTGGAACTGAGCTAGATGGAACCGAGGATGATGGAACTGGCTTGGTTGGAACTGAGCTAGATGGAACCGAAGACGATGGGACAGAGCTAGATGGAACTGGCTTGGTTGGAACAGAGCTAGATGGAACCGAAGACGATGGAACTGGCTTAGTTGGAACTGAGCTAGATGGAACCGAAGACGATGGAACTGGCTTGGTTGGGACAGAGCTAGATGGAACCGAGGATGATGGAACTGGCTTAGTTGGGACAGAGCTAGATGGAATCGAAGACGATGGAACTGGCTTGGTTGGGACTGAGCTAGATGGAACCGAAGACGATGGAACAGAGCTAGATGGAACAGAAGATGATGGAACTGAGCTAGATGGAACTGGCTTGGTTGGAACTGAGCTAGATGGAACCGAGGATGATGGAACTGGCTTGGTTGGAACTGAGCTAGATGGAACCGAAGACGATGGGACAGAGCTAGATGGAACTGGCTTGGTTGGAACTGAGCTAGATGGAACCGAAGACGATGGAACTGGCTTAGTTGGAACTGAGCTAGATGGAACCGAAGACGATAGAACTGGCTTGGTTGGAACTGAGCTAGATGGAACCGAAGACGATGGAACTGGCTTGGTTGGGACAGAGCTAGATGGAACCGAAGACGATGGAACTGGCTTAGTTGGAACTGAGCTAGATGGAACCGAAGACGATGGAACTGGCTTAGTTGGAACTGAGCTAGATGGAACTGGCTTGGTTGGAACTGAGCTAGATGGAACCGAAGACGATGGAACTGGCTTAGTTGGAACTGAGCTAGATGGAACCGAAGACGATGGAACTGGCTTAGTTGGAACTGAGCTAGATGGAACTGGCTTGGTTGGAACTGAGCTAGATGGAACCGAAGACGATGATGTAACTGGTGTGGTAGTGCTGCAAACTTCATTATGTGCAGGCCAGCAGTACTGTGGGAAGTCTGCTTGTGCATTACCTTGGTTATCACCATTACAGCTGATTAAGTAATCATATGATCCCTGGTACTTCCATGATGCTTCCTCGTTAGTCGAGACACCGGCACCTGAGAACCAGTCATACTGAATCTGGAACTCTGGTGTGCAAACGTAAGAGCCTGACTCGACACCTTTAATGATGAACTTAGCAGTCCAATGGCATGCATCAGTGATATCGTAAACCTTCATGTTTCTGGAGAAGATAACATCTTGTCCTTCTGGACCGTTAAGACCAATGATCTTAACTTCACCCAAGTTTGATAAATCAGCGCAATCATTAGCATCGAATTTGAAGGTAACCTCGTACTCGTTGTTACCCAATGGAACAACATCGGTGACACCACCGGTTGCACATGGATAATTACCTGAGCACTTGAAGTTAAAGTTCAAAGATGAGCATGATGGCTCTGGGGTGACAACACAACTACCAGAGGTGGTTGGGACAACGGGAGTGGTATGTTTGCTGCAGCTAGTCTTAGAGGTTGTAGTAGTTGGCACTTCAGGAGTGGTATGTTTGCTGCAGCTAGTCTTAGAGGTTGTAGTAGTTGGCACTTCAGGAGTGGTATGTTTGCTGCAGCTAGTCTTAGAAGTTGTAGTAGTTGGCACTTCAGGAGTGGTATGCTTGCTGCAGCTAGTCTTAGAAGTTGTAGTAGTTGGCACTTCAGGAGTGGTATGCTTGCTGCAGCTAGTCTTAGAAGTTGTAGTAGTTGGCACTTCAGGAGTGGTATGCTTGCTGCAGCTAGTCTTAGAAGTTGTAGTAGTTGGCACTTCAGGGGTGGTATGTTTGCTGCAGCTAGTCTTAGAAGTTGTAGTAGTTGGCACCTCAGGAGTGGTATGTTTGCTGCAAGTTGTCGTTGAACTAGAACCTCCCCAGCAGTATGGTGGAATATCAGCCTGGGCATTTCCCTGATTATCGCCATTGCAGTCTACAAGATAGTCATATGATCCTTGATATTTCCAGGAGCTCTCATCACTAGTTGAAACACCTGAACCAGAAAACCAATCATATTGAATTTGGAAAGATGGCGTGCAAACTTCATCGCCATTATTTTGACCATTGATTACAAAGGTAGCAGACCAATGGCATGGATCGGTAATTTTATAAACTCCGGAGTTTCTGGAGAACAAGAGATTTGTACCAGATTCAGGAGAGTTGACACCAATGATTTTGGCTTCACCTAAATTGCTTAAATCAGCGCATCCATCGGCATCAAATGTCAAAGTAATCTGATAGGCATTGTTACCAAGTGACAAGACATCAGAAATGACACCCTTAGCGCAAGGATAGGAATTACCGCATTTGTACTTAAAATTCAACGAGGAGCACTTCTCATGAATGTTGCTCACTGAGGTCGAACTTGAATACGAGCCAGTAACAAAATTCACAGAATTTCTTGCGGAAAGGCCCCGACTTATCGGAGAGGCACCCGCAAGTGCTGCAAGAGCACTAGCAAGAATATAAGAAACCATTGAGTTTTAAAAAATATCTAACTAGTACAGAAGATTTGTACCCTAAGAAGGATCTACGAGAGAACATGTAAAGATGAGCAGGATATGCGGACTCATTAAGTCTTTTATATCTCAGAACTGTCATTAAGCTAACAAACATTGCACTAAACTCTCCACAAAGAAATTGTGCATCTTAACGACACACTAAAGAACCTTTTTGACCCTTTTTTCAATGAATTTCCATTGAAAGAGCTTCTTGAAGACGTTCACACTACTTGATTTGTCGAATTGATGTGATTAAGTCCACAGTTTAACAAAGAAGGTTTCAAGTGCGTAAAAATAGTAAGGAATTATAGCATTTTGAAACTATTTGATGTCAATTAATATTGTGGGTCCCCTCGGAACAGACTGTCCACCTCGGGATGTTAATGCTGAAAAAGATCTTCATACCATTCTTTACAGTAAAATATAATGACTGTTTCGATTAGAATATGCATATGTCCCCTTAGAGATTAACCGAATAGAAACTATGTCGTCCTTTTAGTCGAAGTTTGATCTATATTTTCCTTTTTTGATTCCCTTTCTTGAGATTTCCACTCCGACAAAATTTTTCTCTATTGTATTTATACGCAAATCTTGCATTCTATCACAAAACTTTAGCGAATTTTGCCGAAAACGGTAATTGAGATGTGCAGAAATTGGTTCTTGGCTTGTATTCCTCGGTTAATTTCATCCATTACAAGAACGATCAGAGTAGTTGAAACAATAAATTAGATGGGGCATCGACATATTAGGAAAATCGATCCAACGATGAAGCGGTTACCATGTCAATATGTAATATTCTGAATGAAGTTGTTTAAAGACTAATCGTCAAAAGAAAGACAAACCAGATTATAATTACAATTCCGAGGTAATATTCTATTCTTTCCTTTTTAGTTTAGTTGATTATCAATATAGCTTCCATCTATGGCACCCACATCATCCCACACTTTAGGGGGCATTTTTTCACTCCTTGCAGTTTCCATACAGCGAGTATCCCTCAATTAACTGTGAGTCCAAAATCAATTAACCGCTCCATACAGAGAAATCTAAGGGGACCCAATTTGTCGCGACAAATTTTTTTAATTTTTAATTTTTTTTTTTTTTGGATCTTCTTTTTTGTCGATGAATTTCATAAAAAAAAACATTTGTTTTAACAAACAACGTGTCATTACATTCATTATCCACCCTTCTTTTATCTTCAGTCAATCGCATCGATGTTGTTTTTAAGGGGCTTCTTTTCATTTGTTCTTTTACTTAGTGCTGTTGCGGCCCTTCGGTTTGAGGTACCAGCTGTGGCGCAACCTTCTGCACAATGTGTTCGAGAGTTTGTTTCAGATGGACAGCTTGTGGTGGTTACAATTAATACTGATGGTCATATTGGAGATGGTCAAATTCTTTCAGTGAGTATTGCAGGAGCAGATGGTAATGAATATCGGAAGAAGGATAATGTGGCAGGGTCATTTAAAGTTGCATTTACAGCTAAATCATCGTCCTCTTTTGAAATTTGCTTTAAAAATAAATTACAGCCAGGTTTCAGATCCAATGGTATGGATCTAAGTCGACAAATTGAATTGGATGTGGAAGCAGGAGCAGCCGCCAGGGATTGGAATGCAATTCAGGCTGCAGAGAAATTAAAGCCTGCAGAAGTGGAATTAAGGAAGACCGATGATATGATCGATGATATCTCTTCCGAATTAGATTATTTGGTTGCTAGAGAAGAAAGACTTAGAGATACCAATGAATCTACAAACAGACGTGTGAGGAATTTTGGAATTCTTATCATCGTTGTGTTACTATCTGTTGGCCTTTATCAAGTTCGTTACATGCGTAATTATTTCCGTTCAAAGCACATCCTATGAGTTATATATACATTACGTAGAAAATAATTAATGAAGTTCTAAATAAAATAGTACTGTGCTAATCGTCTTTCAACAGTCCGACACGTCCAAGTATTAATGCAAAATCCAGATAGTTCATCCATGGATGCTCTCCTTTATTTCCGACCGTAAGCATATCAAAAAGTACATTCATAGGTGCACTAACATTCAATGTTTTGCATAACGTTTGGATATCTTTCAAATAAAGGCACTCCTTATGCGCATGACCGGGCAAAGCATCTTGTACTAGATCCCAAAATTGATCTATTAGGGATAATTGTGAATTTAATTTAAGTAGTAGTGCACCTTCATATAGATATCTTTCAAAATCTACAATATTCTCAGCCATTGACCCTGCAAGATCAGTCATTACAAACCTTTCTGGATCCACAAGATGTACCAATTTTTTATTAATCCCAACGTATTGTAATAATAATTTACGGACATCTTTTGAATGTACATCTTCAATCTGGTTCTCATCACAAAATATAGTGTATGCATCTAAAAGCTTGTCTTCCGTATCCTGAGGAATCCGCCTCCTCCTTGATCGTGCATATATACTTTCAAATGCATGATATCGTGCTATATTATCCTTTCTTTTGCCCATATTCGTTTAAATAGATTGCTTTACGTGCCAACTAAAGGTTAATTGAGGATGGATCCAAAGAACTTAATTCTTTTTTATTTTTTGTTAAATTCGTTTATTATAAATGCATTAGCAGTACATATAGTATGAATGGTTTACCATCCATTAAGTAAATTACCGTCCAATCCGTTTCCGATATCACTACCAGAAGAACTTCCATTAACTTTAGCAAGAATCTGCTCTGGACTCACTATGGCGGTTTCCGCGACCCCTCCATTTTGAGGATTCTGTTGTTCAACAGGTTGTGTTGACCCCGGATTGTTCGGTTGAAATACCTCACTTAAGAATCGATAAGATTGCTGTGGTTGTGATTGTGGTTGTACAGGTCCCAATGGCTGCTGCTGTAGGGGTGTATTAAGTCCTTGGGGTGTTTGTAATTGTGATAATGTAGATTGAATTAACTGTTGGTTACCTTGCGGGATACCCGTATTCCCCCCATAATTCACGAATTCTTGGCCATTAATCGTACTACTACTCTTCCGTCTCTGTTGTTGTTGTTGTTGTTGTTGTTGTTGTAAGTGACGAAATAGTTGTTGTTGTTGTTGTGGTTGTTGAGATAATGAGCCATTATTTCCTTGCATTTGTGTTTGTTGCATTCTTTGCAACTTAAAGGCATTAAATTGCCTTTGTGCTTGTTGAACACTACTAAGTCCTTGCATACCATTCGCTTGCGTCATATTATCACCTTGAATTTGTTCTTGCGGCTGCCGCTGTTGCTGTGAAGCAGATGCGACTTGTCCGGTCATCACCTGCTTTGGATGTAAACTTCCCCCCTGCCTTTTTTGTCTTCGTTGTTGTGCCATAACTTCCATACGTTTCTGGAAAAGCGGTATAGCTTCAGGATATAACTGATCCAAGGACTTGTAGTACTCGGTAAGTCCTGGTAGTTCTTGAGGAGGTAAAACAATTTGCGGAAGAACGTAATTTTTCCGTGGTTCATTTCCGTTACCTGAATGGATATCATTGATAGAGGCAAGGCACATAAGGTTCAGATGTATCCGTTTAAGATAATTTTGGTACATGATCTTCTTCTGCATATAGTCAACCGCATTTGTATTTGCCTTGTTCATTACATACGACTGTAGTGGTATACACTTCTCTAACAAGACTGTGTTTATTTCAAGCAAAACATCAATCCGCTTCTTATCTCGAGTAGCATCTATATGAGGGAGTCGCATGGAGTATGCCTTTAACAGGTCCCCGTACATGCCTACCAAGTTTTTTGTTTCTTCTCCAAAGCCCTGTTGTTTTCCAGATTGTTGGTTTTGAAAGTTCATTGGTGATTAATTGATGGTACTCTTTGAATAACGAATTTACTTGAAGTAAATATTATAAATTAGTGAAAAGTGTAGAACTTTTTCTTCATATCTGATAATTTCCAATCTGGTAAATTCAGGATTACAATCATATATTTTTTCTCATAGAAAAGTCATTACTATCCTAAAATAATAGACCTTTGGAACACCAGTTACAAATATGTGTATTTTATACTTATATTCTCTATTTATAATGTATTTGGTTTCTTGTTTTTTGTAATTCCATGTATTTATAGGGGGACTAATGCAACATTATGAGAACTTGTTGTTCTTCTACCGATGATAGTTATAACTATTATTCATTACAATTAATACATATTTTTGTATAATCCTGGATTCCAACAGGTATGTGATTATTACTCAAGAAGCTGTACTGTTCTTATAGATATAGGCTTTTTAGAGCAAATGATTCCTAATATAGTAATAAAGAGATGTGTTAGAGTTGAAATACGTTCAGATCACATTGTTTTCCTCATTAGGATTCATACAACTCTATAATATTCAAATGGTACATGTACTGTGATAGAGTCAGCCGCTGGGCTCTTCTAACCTCTTCTTACCTTTTTATTCTTACTATTAGTTTCTTTATTGTATTGGGTACGTTCAGTATATAAGCGTGCCTATCCCTCTTTCTATGCTTCTTTTTATTACATTCCCCCTCTACACTTTTTTCTTCAGAGTTAAATCAACAATTCATCAAACTATATCTCTGTTCAAACTACTATATCCTAATGTAAGAGATATTCGATAATTCTATTGTTCTTATACATGTAATACTATGTAATAAATAGCTGGGGAAAGGTCTCCTTATATAAACCTCAGAGTACAGCTTAATGTTTATTTCTCATTGTTCTCTTAATCCTTTATTCTAATAACTCAACCATATCTTGACAATCTTGTGTATCCAAGTAGTCCATCCACATATTACATGTATATTAATTATACTTTTTATTATTATTTTATGATATTTTCGACCATTCAACTTGTACATATCGGAATTTATTTTCATTGCAAACTTATATATTTGAATTAGGTTCAACACTTAAAATTAATTAAGAACAATTTTTTAACCGGTATATATATATTGTACTCATCATTATATAAGTATTTGAAATGGAATAACAATATAGAAGCTTAAAAGTGAGTCAATTTGGTCTTGTTATTTAAATATATGAAATTGTTTATGCCAGATGCCTTACAATTACAACATAAAAAAATGTAGTGTCAAGACAAAAAAGTAAAAGAAAAAAAAGAGACTGCTCACATCTAGAAAGGAAAATAAAAGCATCACCCAAATCTTTCTTCTGTATCTCATGTGAACCATACATAAATTATCGATTATCAAATGAGTGATGTTGAAACTGATCATGAGATAGCTCAGAATGATGCCCAATATAGATGCAACAAATTTCACCGTGTACATTGGAATATACATATGCTTATACTAAGGCATAGATCAATGATTGATCTTTTGGACTATTTAGAAGTAAGTATGTACCAATCGCTGCCATTTTTAAATTACCCTGAGACAAGAATCATTGATCTCATATTTACTGCCGCGACTGTAACTATTCATGGATCACCTGATAAAGATATAGAAACATGCTTTTTCGATAAATCCAGTCCGATAGCTCTTAGCACAGCAGCTGCTAGATATATGACAAATCTTTTCACCATGGTGAGGAATGTCAAACAGATTCTTAGTGAACTTGATGATAAATCCTCCAAATGTATTATTCGAACTGAGCTTAATCAGATAACAAAATCCTTATATGAGGTATTTGGATTTTTATCATTGGAAAATATTCGACATTGTCATAGACATACAGATTCTGGTAGGAGTCGAATTCAACAATTAGAGGTTGAAAGGTTAGAAGAAAAGAGAAAGGAAAAACTTACCCAACGGCGAAAGGGTGCGTTCGGCGAGCTAGATGATAGTATAGCTGTAAATTTGAAGAATCTCGATCTTTTAAGTGAAGAGGAATGGAGATCTAGAGAGAAACTTTTTGGAAATTCTTTGATGGATAAACTTCAACGAGATCCTTGGGATTACTTTCTTTGGACTTTTAAATGCGCGGTAAAAGGCTGTACAAAAAATGATGAGATCTATAGACTTGCATGGTCGTATTGGAAGAACATTGGGTATCTCATCCTCCAATTTTATACAATGGAGTGGGATGGAATTAATGATACTAAAGATTATAATTGTACCACTATACAGTTATCTGAAGCCGATTCAATATTTTTACAAAATGTTTTCAACTTTGGGCACAATGATTTGCAAATTGGTCTTGATGAATTAATCAAGGTATGCTTGATCGATAATCTGGAATCTTTGAAGAAAATCAGACCAATGGTAGAGGGTGACTTGATTTTACGTGATACTTCGAGCTATATACCTTGCAGTTTAGGCGCTAAGGAAACATTTTCTAAATTAGGGTTAGAATCTATCAGTTTACGAAGATCCCTCTTAGTTTTAGGCTATTCATATTTAACTTTTTTGGAACCTGGGGTTAGGAGTCAATTCCAATCTCACTATATTCACACATTGGCGGAATCAATGGAAAAACTCAATCGATTTGACTTTCAACATTTTTTTGAGGACACTGGTCATGTACTAGCCACCGAATCACCATTGCTATTACCATTGGCTTATACATTCTTATATGATATATGCGATCCTGACGCAAAACTATCACCAAAGCAAGTAATTAAAAAGGGAATAAAGAAATTTGAAAGGGGCTCTAATATATTTGATGATACTCTTGCAGTTGTTTTACGATTCATAATATACAACGATCACAAGTTGAACGATTTTGAGGAGATAAATACAGAATACGATGCCATATTAAAATATCGAATTTTCTCTTTACCTACGATCGAACCATATACTATAGATTTATCTATTTAAATGAATTTCAATAGAATATACACAAGCTTTTTACTCCAGCCTAAGATTAACTAGGAAATCTAACATTTTCCTAACAGCTAATATGTGTGGTGGAATAACTGGATGTTCATCATAGTTCGAGAGATCGTTATAGTCTCTCAATGAACGAGATTGCTGAAGTAATTTGCGCACCCTGCGATAATCATGATACTGTAACTGTTGTGGCACACGACATTTCTTGATACTAGTATTATTGTCGATACTGCAGTTGTTGACACCGTCATTATTGGTCGACTGCAATGAAGAAAGTTCTGATTCCTGCTGAGAACCTTGATTGACAAAACTTTGATGATTATTTCGTTTGGAAGAAGTTGTATGTTCCGTTGTTTCAAAATTTAATGGACTTTGACCGGTTTCTTCCCCAGAAACTGCATCATACCCATTCATATTGATCCGGTCAATAGGATTCACATCTCCACAATCTCTCATGGAAGGTAGAATATCATAGTAGGGGGCTAATACACTCAAATTTTTGAATTGTATGAGAAGCTTTTTAAGAAGTTCTTCCGAATCCGAATCTGGTCGACAACTTAACAAATTAACCTCCAATATTCGATTTTTAGAATTTCCTAATCCTGTATTGACTAAAAATCCGGTTTTAAGGGGAAGACGTATTTGTTGACGCGACAAAGGTTCAGAGACAGGAAATATAATACCATAACATTCATCTGATACATCGATAAGCTCAGGATCAGCAATACCATTTTGGCTCGCTGTTGAAGAGTTTACTGTACCATCAGTCAAGCCGGAAGAATATCTACTACCTCGAGATATATCTGGTGAGGTGATATCCCCATACTCTGGACTTGTATATTTAACAGCATGTCCAGTACTCGGTGTGGCTGCGATGGCAGGAGTCATAGGGAAAATTGGAGTGATACCAACACTAGGTGTGATAGCTTGAAGTCCGAGTTGAGAGGAATTCACTTGGCTGATATTTGATGCCGGTTGATTATTCGAACCAATGAAATTGTTCGAGAGAATCAATGATGATGGTTCCGTTTCTATAGTCAATACAATAAAGTCGATATCTGTATGCTGCGCAGAAAGCTTTTTCCATTGAATCAGCTCTTCATCTGGAATCATATTATCAAGCCTAGAAAGAACAATATGAACATTGTCTGAATACCGTGAAGCGTATGACATCGTGATTTTGAAGATTTCCTCGGCGATTTGATAAAAATGTTGATGCTGTGAATTTTCCCCCATCAACCATGATTTAATGTAAGTAAAACTTCCATGCTGATCTGTCCAACTTGCCGTACACCAATGCTTATCAATTGATGCTTCGTAGCAAACATGTAAAAAGACATCATCTTCTATTAAACTTTCAGCAATTAAGTTCTTGGTAAATTTAAATTTGATGTTTTCATTTGGCTCGTTGGCAATAGTGGCAAATGGCATTCTCTGTGTCAAGTTGATACCATCTGGACAGAGATTGTACAATTGAAATGCAAACTTTGATAAATTCATTAGAGAATGAAATGCTGGTGATGAAACGGAATTAGAGTAAATCATCTGGGATGAAATAGCTTTATAGAACATTCCAATAGGTAATCTAATAATAGGAGAGGCCGTAGAGGATAGCTTTCTTCTCTTTTTACCACTTCCCATTACAACCTTTTTAGTAAGGAGAGCAGACTGAAATATTGAACAAACTTTGCTCATCTCTAAAATTGATGTCATACTTTTGAATGGTGTCACAAAGAAAACCAATAGTCTCCGATTCATAGTGTTGACTCCATTCATTAGCTGATTCTGAAGTGTAGGAACTAATTTAATAAGTTCTTTCAGAGCAGTATTCCAAAATTTATTCTCTGAGTCACTTGCTCCTGTAACCTCAACCATGATAGATTTAGATATCGTACCTAAGGTCAATGAGGAATAGATTTCTCTGATAGAATCGGTATAATGTCTCACCTTATCACCATAATATATGTCAGAACATTTAGGATAGATAATAAGGAGAGCAAAGCTTTTCTTCTCCTTAACGGGTTGGATTCCCAGCAATTTCCAGAATGATAATGCTGTCTGATTTAATGTGATATTCTTATCCAACATTCGTGTATTGAATACAGTCGATGGGATTCTGAAAAGAAACTTACTTGGTATATTATGAATTTCTTGTGTAGCCGGTTGTAATAATTGGGACTTAGGAGTTGGCTGTTGCGAATGCTGGCCTGTGGGTGTTGCAGACGAGAAACTAGGATCATCGAAATCTGGAATAGGCTTGGCATGAACACCATTTGATTCATCATTATAAGCTTGAGGGGGATAAATACCAAATAGACATTCAAAAAGACCACGCTCCTTGCCACGAGAGTCTGATTCAACAGGCGTCAAGACGCTATTCAAAGAAGCCTTTTCAACACCCGGAAATATTCGTTGAATGATAAAATCAATGTCAAAATCTGGAATTAAAGAACCATAACGTTCTTGGACCAACGAATTGAATTGTTCACATTGAATATCACGTTGTGAATAAAGCAAAAATTCTTGAAGAACTGGGAGGATCAGAGCGATTTGATTTTTCTTCAATATCGGATTCAAAACAGAAAGAAAGTGGGAAGGGAGAGTGGATGTTGACAATCCTCGAAGTACCCAAAATATTACACTTCCAGATTTGGAGTCAGAAATGGCAGGCTGCCCCATTGTGCTTCCAAAAGCAGATGCGTGTGGCGGTACGGGACTAGCAAGAAGGCCGGAATCCATCATAGAAAGTCCTTGGACGTTTTGTTTTAAAGATTTTGTATGGATCATGGCCTCTGTATCACCAAAATCGTCAATTTCGGATTCATCATCATTGTCATCTTCAGTATTATCATTATTGTTATTATTAGTATCGTCACTACCACCATAATAATTATTTTCTTGGCTAGTATTGTCATCCTCACACCCCCCGGACTTAACTTGTATATTACGAGAAAAGTTAGGTTTGCTAACCCCACTATTATTGTGATCACTTTCAACATTCCTAAGCTGGTCATTAACTTGTAAATCACCCAGCTTCTCATCATCGTCGCTATCAGAAACAAGATCTGTGTCATATTTTGTTATTGGATTCAGAAATGTAGTAAAGGTATCGGCAGCACAGGATGAGGGATCACTAGATTCCTCATTTTCACTCTTGACAAAGAATTTACCCCCAGTAGAGTATTTACTATCAATATCACTTTTAATAAGTGGATTAAACATCAAGGGTGCAAAGATTGATTTGGAAGATTCAGAAGGAGTATTCATCACCGATTCTTGTTTAGAATCCCCGGTGGGTAAAGAGTCTATTATTTGCATCTCAATCGGAGCAGGGGCACCAGGATCTTGGTATAATGGACTTGTTCTTGGAGATAATGTATAGTGAGATGAGGAAGAATCATTAGCTTTCGTAGTTAAAGATGTAGACTCAGGTGACGTATCAACCGTTGCTTTATCATTATGCTCGTCAACTTTAACGGAACTAAGATTTGTATTATCCGTTTTATTTGTTTCGGAATCATCGCTTTCACCGAATAGTGCATTCAAATCTTCATCATCCTCATCATCTTTTTCTTCCTTCTCTCCTTCGTCATTTCCTTCTTTATTAATCAATGAGTCCTGCTCATGTTTCACCACATCATTTTCAACTACAGGTAACTCCATTGGAGACTTGATGATTGGTTTATTATATTCTGATCCTTTTTCAATTAATTCTTTACCTTCTGTCATATTGTGAAATAGAGACATGAAATCCGTGGAAAGTTTGAATGGGCTACCTAAGTCATATTTGGTATTATCAGATTCACAATTAGCATCCAGTGCAAATTGAATAAAACAGAGTTCCATGGGCCACATAATGTACCTACCATCACCTGGAATTTGATCGGTAAAAGCAGAGATCCTTTGGGTGAGCCCATTAACGTGATTAACATCAGGCATTAGTCTAATCCATTTACGTGCCTGAGTAGACTGGCTATTTAGACTTTCTTGAAGATCTATATTGCTGTAAGTACGGAGAAACTTGAGCAAAATAGTTGATGATGATGTCGGTTCATCACAAAGAGATTTTGAAAAAGAACCATCTATTGCAAAAGAACATTTAACACCAGAGGGGCACATATAAACGGCAAATGATTTATCCTTATCCACCATGGCAATATCATTATTGCAATGCAAATTAAGATAGTCAGATAGTTTGTAGAAGACACATTTGGAAGTTGAGAAATTTACCAGAAGTTCATTTGCAGAGTTCAATGACGGATTTACTGAAAGCATATGATAAGCGACCTGTTTCCTCTTACGTTCCTTGCTAGTTGATGGATCTATCACAGCGGAATGGATAGTTGAAGAGGTTAACATCTGATTGCCAAAGGGAACAATTTCTAAAGAGAGTGTATGCGTAGTACCTCTAAAAAGTTGATGCCAACTTGATAGTTGATGTATTATGAAACACTTTACAGCCCTTAAAAAGCTAAGATAAATGATTCCCATAGGCTTCTTTTGGAGGAGCTGAACTTGTTGATCCCTACATGAGCCAAATATTGTCTCTGCGCTGAAAGTAGAAGAGGATAATAGCTTAAGCTTGATATCAGAGCTCTTGACAATATTATCAATCGAATCCACTAGATGCTGAAGAGATTTAGATTGCATTGTTTGATCTGAGTCTAATGATGAATCTGAAGCTTTGATTTGAAAGAAACATATCTCTCGCTTAGCAACATATGTAATGACATCATTGATATCACATTTTTTTGAAAGTTGTTCTTTGATCAGTAGATCATAACTGTGAACAAGTTGAAGGAGAGAAGGAATTCGTTGTTGAGCATTCTCTTCACCGATGGCATCCTTTTGAACGTGATAAAAGCAACAATTAACATGGGATATTTTAGCAAATCGGTAGTAATTTGTTAATGTATGTAAGCTGGGGTCATCTGATGCTATATCTGAATAATCTGTTTGATTTCGACTTTGAGAAGTCACAAATGGTCCAACTGATGCAGCAGGACCAAACCTATCAAATTGATAAGTATCCTGATGATTCCCAGAAGATTGAGAATTGGGATATCCATTTCCACCCATTATCGGCGGCGTTTGATAAAGTGGATTCAAATCCTGTATTTTATACATTTATTTATATAGTGCCGATTTAGCCATGTAAGAACCGTATGATATTTCCTGTTTGATATTAAGATAATATATGGGATGGTAGAATATATGGGATTTGTCTATGAAATGTAGGTCAAAGTCGAAGAATTGAAACTATATTTATTACACCTTCAAGTGATAGATGAGCGAAGGGGTATTTTTTTTTTTTCTCTTTCTCTTTTCTTGTCAGTTCGTTTCTTGCGGGCTTTTTTTTTTATGTATACAGTTCTTTCATTTCATGAGATTCCTGAGATGGCTATCCAATTTCAAGTAGCGGAAATGAAATTAAGGAAAGCAGATAGAACTAGTGCATAAGTGAAATAATATATAACTTTGCATCTAAGGTTTAAATAATGTGATAACAATATGTATGATAAATAAAGCAACTCAGTTATTCTCTAACATAGTCTAGGAAAAGGATTATCCAGATAAATTACATGCCTTTCCTTTTTAACATCTGATTTTTAAAGGGTGAATCAATATAGGAATCTAATTGTAATACAATGTCTGAAAGCGGAAAGAACTGATTGTTTACTATGCAAATCAGTTTAAAGATTTGTTGATTCAACTCACGAAGTAGAAGTATACGAAAACATATAAAAAAAAAGCATACAGAAGCAGGAAAACTTATATACTAAGAAGAGCTTTAACAAATGAAGGATGGAACAACGAAATGTGCCTTAAACGGATGTAGCAAAAGTTAGAGTCGGGTGTCCAGGAGGAACTTAATCTACTGCATTTAATCAATTATTGCTACATCTAGTATTTAATTTTTTCCCCCTTTCTTAGTGCAAGCCGAACAGTGGGAACCAATCATGCGGAATATCGCGCTACAATTGACCGAATGAAGGGATGAAATGTTTAAGTGCGGGACAAAATGTATATAAACTTTGAAAAATTCATTTTTCTTGGCAATCTGAGTCAAGATATAATATAGCATTTACTATGACAAGGGAAGTTTATACTGTTAGCGATACTTTACCGTTGAATTGCTTAAGGTAGAATCATTTCTGGTTATAGGAAATCTTTTTTACAGTTTAAGAATACTGTCCTATTGAACTATATTAAGTTGAAATTGCTACCTTTCTTAAACAAGGCCAATACCTTGAAGATAATGCAATCGTTAGCCCCTTGGAATCCTTCCTTCTCGTCGGCTTTATCGACTGAGTTGGAAACCAAGCCGTTTATGATGTTTAATTTCTCCAATGTTGGAAGTGATGGATGGCCTGCAACACGATGCTGTGTGTTCCGAGGATTTTTATTTGATGATAGAAGTACTAATGTATTATTATTTACCACAGATAAGAGATCGGCCAAATACAAAGAACTCATGAAGGATTCAAGATTTGAATCGTGCTTTTATTTTGCGAGACTTAAAAGGCAATTTAGACTTAGAGGTCATGCTAGGATGATATCAGACGCAATCCATCCAGAGATAAAGATTGCAGAGAAGGAGGAAGATGCAGTTATGAGTAGTGCAGAAGATGAAGATGAAACCACAATGAGCAGAGATACCAGTATCAGTGATCAAAATATTAAGGCAATACTGCATACTGCTACTATCGGCGATGAAGATCAACCAATTTTTGATATATTTACTCGACAGGAAAGAAAATCAGGGAATTACATCCAAAACCCATCAATATATGAACCTTTAGAATATGTGGTTATATCACCATCTGTACCTAATCAGGAAAATTTGGATTCATCGTTTACATCTCTTAAGGATTTGGTTCATAATAAGAAAAGTTTCCAACAGGCTAAAAGAGAATACCTTCAGAGTCATTTAAAACCTCCTACTTCTGAAGAGTGGAACAATGAACGTACTCGTTGCTGGGATACTTTGTCTCGAAATGCCAAAAAATCGTTTAAAAAACCACTTCCAGGATCACTATTAACTCAAGAGAAATCTAAACTTCTGGATTCCATCGATCGAAATGTTGACGGAACAACATCATCATCAGGCTTTGAAAATTTTGTTGTTGTATGTCTGTTTGTAGATTCGGTGGATTATTTAGACTTGGGAGCTGGTGGTTCAAACAATAGGTATGTCTATAAGAGACTGGTAGGAGCAGATTGGAAAGAATATGAAGTATGCCCATAAACTTCAATTTGATAGATACCCACATGCCTTATTTACTATTACTCAGATTCGATAAACTATATAAACTAAACAGGTTAAACCACTAATAAGTTAATCAAGTAGTGCCTATTAAAACAATGTTATTGATAATGTGTTTAATAATATAGATCATAAAAATAATCGATGCCCTTCACATTTATGCCGTTATTAATTTGACGGTGTCAACCATTCCCCAGATGCTTTACCTCTTTCAGTTAGCCGCGGAAATTTATCTAATTCGTAAATTCGCTAATTTGGGAATGTCTTACCCGCTAAGACCTCATAATAAAGAACTTTGATAGTTTAATAGTGATATCAGTGGGGTTAAAGTAGTTAAGTATCTGGATGAATCTTTGTGGAGAACACATAATGAAACGGCATCAAGTAAAGATCTCCATTGAAAGGACTCTTCATTTTGTTTATTTACTTTTCTTTTTCACCCTCTCTTTCCTTTATCGGTATAAAAATAATTGCTTATATTCGCCAATTTACTTCGGGCATCAAACAAGAGGGTGTATGAAAGCATGAACCTTGCTCTATCTTTCAAATCAATTCCTAGAATAATAAAGCTAATCAAAAATTAATTACACTCCGATTCTTTTTCCTAAAAATGAGACATGATTTTGATATCATTAAAAACAATAGGAAGATAATAGTATATGGCGAATTGATTTTCCTTTTCTGGTTAGTAAAGCGCTTGCTTAGCGGTTAACTAATATACTGTAATTGATTCAATCCCGAGATGTTAAACATATTGGCGGTTGTAATAAAGCAGAAATGAATTTGATATAAATAGGAGGCATCGTCCTTGCTTTCCATCATATTATATCTGGTCTTTAATATATGTTTAGTAATTGAGGAGCAAGACAAACAAGATGTCTACGTACGTTGATAAATACTTTCCAAATGAACCAGATGGACCAAAAATCGTTACTAAAGCGATCCCTGGCCCAAAAGGACAGGCTGCAATCAAAACTTTAAGTGAGGTCTTCGATACTCGGTGCCTTTTCTTCCTTACAGATTATGATAAATCATACGGAAATTATATTGTTGATGCCGATGGAAATGTTCTTTTGGATGCATACTGCCAAGTTGCATCTATTGCTCTGGGTTATAATAACCCTAACTTGATCAAAGCCGCTAAATCTGACCGTATGATTAGAGCTCTTGTCGATAGACCTGCATTGGGTAATTTTGCCGGCCTTGACTATGAGCAAATGCAAAGGGATATTATTAAATATGCTCCAAAGGGTCAAAAATATGTTTGGAATGGCCTTTCTGGTGCCGATGCTAATGAATTGGCCATGAAAGCTGTCTTCTTCAACTACCAATCTGTTAAGAGAGGCTTCGATAAGGACTTCACTGAGGAGGAAAAAGAGTCATGTATGAAAGATTTACCACCAGGAAACCCTGAATTGGCAGTTCTTTCATTTAGAAGATGCTTCCACGGTAGACTTTTTGCTACAGCTTCTCTAACCAGATCGAAACCTCTACACAAAGCTGACATGCCTGCTTTCCATTGGCCAACTGCTGATTTCCCAGCTTATAAGTATCCATTGGAAGATAATGCTGAATTCAACAAGAAGGAAGATCAAAGATGCTTGAAAGATGTTGAAGATCAGTTCAAGAATTGGCATTGCCCAATTGCCGCTGTTATTGTTGAACCCATTCAATCTGAAGGTGGTGACAACCATGCCGATGCCACTTTCTTCCAAGGTTTAAGAGACATCACTTTGAAATATGGCGCTAAATTGATTATCGATGAGGTTCAAACTGGTTGCGGTGGAACAGGTATTATGTGGGCCCACGAGAGATATAACATTACTCCCCCACCAGATCTTGTTACGTTCTCGAAGAAGATGCAGTCATCTGGTTACTTCTTCCATGATCCACAAATGGTTCCAAACATGCCATACAGACAATTTAATACATGGTGTGGTGATCCAAAGAACATTATTATGTCCGGAACCATTATGAAGGAAATCAATGAAAAGAATTTACTACCGGCTTTGAGGGAGACTGGTCTTTACTTCTACTCTAAATTGGAAGAATTGCAGAAGCAATATCCAAAACTTGTTCTGAACCTGAGAGGTAAAGGAAAAGGATGCTTCATGGCATTTGACATGCCAAGTGTTGATAAGAGAACCGAATTCCTCTCAAAGATGAGACTGAATGGTGTCAATTTAGGTGATTGCGGAATTGTCGGTGTTAGATTAAGACCGGGTTTAACGTTCAACAAAAAGCATGTTGATATCTTCATTCCAATAATGAAGAAGGTCCTTGCATCTTTGTAATAATCAGAATTTAGGTACCAAATGAGTAAATCAACCTAGTGTTTTATATGATTTATGATTAAGTAAAAAAAAAAAGTCTCTTATTGAACAAAAGACAATAATTCGAAAGATACATATATATATATATATGTATATATATATATAAGAAGGAGTGTGTTGTATCATAAATATTCTTTCTTTAGGACTTTTATATATTATTGTATTAACGAATATATACTTTTTAGAATGCGTGAGTTTAGAATCCATGACATTTTTCTATATTTCCTTGTTGTGGGATCTTATATGCTCACACATTACTCACCATCAGCAATTATAGATTTTCTTATGGGCAATATATCTTTCAGTAAGTGAATCACATTGAAGTCTCTAATATAAATTTATCAATCACTAACACTAGAAACAGTCGCAAAGCTCTTTATCGATATTTTAATTAAGGGTTATATTGAACCCCTTGATACAAAAGATATCGTCTCCCAGGGAGGAACATTAAATCAACATATCCTTCTTCGGATTGTCAAATACTTTCTAGCGGATTTTAAAGAAATAAATGATTTTGATCCAGCTTATTCATTTATAGCTAATGATGTGTGGAAGATTTGGCTTAATCTTCGATCATTTATACAATGTCATAATGGTTCAGAAATGAGTTATTTTGAAGAGGATGATACTGGATTATGGATTCATAAAGCATTTATGGATCCGAAATCACCAGACATAATTATTGTATTCATTCCAAATGTTATATTCTTTAGAAAGCAACCGTATATTTATGCGGAATATCTCGTTGCGCTTCATGGATTACTTCAATTACAAGGTTTTAAAAATCCTTGTATATTCATTCAAAAATTCCTCGATCAGGAAAACAAATGGGATTTTACAGAATACGCCAAACATGTTAAATTAGAAATGAATTGGTTAAAGAAATTATATCCTGATACAAGAATATGTATTATGGGCGAATCTATTTCAGCAACTTTAATTCTTCGTACATTACTGGAGATGGATGCTACCAATATCCCCGATGCTGCGCTCTTATGTTCACCTATTTTATTTTCGCATAGCCCAGATTCCGATAATGATAAGAAAAACTTAGATTACATCACATCGAATCTATTGGATGATATACAACAAAGGATCAATAAAGAAACTCATGGTCATCCTGATTTTACATCATGGAGGAAACCCCTCACTAAATACGGAGTGGTGATAACATATGGTGATTTAGAATGCTGCAAAATTGAGATTGAAAAGTTGATTAAAAATTTAAGAACCACAAGTAGAGTTAAAGTTTGGAAAAGACCAAATGCTATTCATTGTTGGCCTGCTTTGAAGTTTTTAACGGAAAATGATCAAGCTGAAAAGGAAGATAGCTGCTTCATCAGTGCAGGAATCATTTCCCGAATGCTTCTATGGCATACTGATACATATATCACATTCAGTAAATCTACCGAACCTATGAATGTTTTAACGATCGACGATCGTCATATTTAAACGAAATAAATAAAAAGTGAAATTTTTTAAACTTTTTTTGATAATTATTTTTCCTCGATTTTCTATTGTGCGATAAATTTTTTTTTTTTTTTTTTTGACTGACTTTTCACTGAAATAAACTTGTGTAAAGTACCGCCTAGTCTCACCAACATCTGATTTTGAGAGGCTAAGAAAGGGTCTACAGAACGGGAACTTCTTGATTTTGAGGGCGTTTTGTAATTCACCTCTGCACATATATCATCAATAAGGGAAGTTAACATATTATTCTTGTCTATAAATAGCTTTACAAAAAAGTGGGAGTGTTGAGGAATTTCAAAGAGTTACAATGCTGTCAGCTGCTAATAAAGGAGTCAGAGTGACTAAGCTCGTGAGGCATTCCAACTTTGTGAAATTGACACAAAACTTCTCGACACATAAGAGATTAACTGGCTTCTTTAGTGCGAGAAATGCAATTCCTATGGAAACCCCCCCAACTTCTTTGGATGATATATACAGTAAATTAAAGGCACCGGCTGTTCCGAGATCTTTTAGGGGTGATTCATTCAGTCTTTCAACACCGGTTGATGGGGTTTTAACGCCTGTTAATATAACTGCCGTTCAAAGATGGAGCTTATTTGAGGCCTGCCTCAAGTCGAGAGATTATGAACGAGCAGATTTGATTTTACAGAATATGGCATCTAAGGATGATTCTAAAAATCCGTTTTATTTAGATGGTATTTGCGAATTTTTACGGTCGTGGGGGGAAGAACAGGAAGTCGGAATTGAGGAAATCAGGGGTTGGATTGATCATATGTCTGCCAAGAATTGTTCTTTTAAAAGGGATCCAAGAATGTACTCTTGGGTAATAAAACTATCTTTTGACAAAGGTGCAGATATGAAAGATATTATGAGAGAGTTTTATTACTATAGATTGACTTCATATGGGAACAAAAACTCTGATATCTTGAGGTATATTGATATTATTGGCATTTTCAATGCCAAAAAATTGGTTGCCTTTGATCCATCACTAAGGGAGGATATTCCACAAGATTATAAGGATCTATTTGATATCATACTTACATCTCAACCGGAGAATGCCGATGATGAAAACATTTCGGCTTCAAGAGCCGTTGCTGGACAGATATCAGAATTGATGCAGAAGGAGAAGCCTGTGATTACAAACACCACAATAACAAATAAAAGTGAAGAAAAAGAGAAAGAAGAAGAGGGTGCCCTTCCCAAAGTTACTCTTCAATCTAATGAAGCAGATTTGAATATTGC
Source organism: Brettanomyces custersianus (assembly GCA_012295335.1). NCBI lineage: Eukaryota > Fungi > Ascomycota > Pichiomycetes > Pichiales > Pichiaceae > Brettanomyces > Brettanomyces custersianus. Next base: position 391,398 of record JAAVTW010000006.1, on the reverse strand, counting down.
AAAAAGAGAAGAAGATGAACCTGAGGAGGAACCACTTGATATTAAAGAAGTGATTAAAAAGGCCAAGCAAAATGTTGTTGATTTAGATAAGGAGAAGAAAGTAATTAACAACGGCCTGGAAGAGCTTAAATCAGTTTCTACTTGGAATTTGAAAGCTATCAAACATTCTCTGCTCGGATTAGTTAATTCATACAATAACGGTGAATTCATCAGGAAATTTGTTCATGAAGCGGAAAAGAGCAAGTTAGATATTGATTTTGATGCGGTTTTGAGAAAGGCTAAGGAAGGTCAGCAGGTGAACTTTTTTGAACTGCACGAATCTCTTCCTTACGAACAACAGGGAAGATTTGATCAGGTTTTGGATAAGATATCGGAAGAAAGACAAATCATGTTAGAAGGAACAATGATTGAAGCTGCAAAGGCTAAATGGGACCACGAGTTTGAAAATATGAAGGATAAATCTATGCCTTCTTCGATTGGTTCATATTTACACAACTGGCTCTCACAACTAATTCCTTTAATTGAGAAGGACATTAATGAGTATCATAAAGCTCGAAAGTATTTCACGGAACTTGAAATTAATCCAGATGCCAAGAGAGTATCAAACTATGATGAAGAACGATACAGTGAAAAGATGAAGTATGGACCTTTCCTTACGCTAATGAAGCCAGAAAAGATCGCCATTATTACAATTTTAGAGGTTATGAAGAGTGCGGTTACCTCAGATATAGCTAGAGGTGTGCCTGTTTCGCGGATGGTTATGTCGGTGTCGAAAGCCGTTGAACTGGAATATAAATCGGAAAAGATTTTGGCTTCAGATGTTGATGTCCATCGGAATTTTAAGGCTATCAAGAAGACACCCGAATTTAAGAGATTCCTTCGTAGTGGTCAAGCACAAAAAATTATTGAACAAGCCGAGAAGAAGTCACTTTCCACCAATAGCAAGGAAACTGCTTCGTCGCAGGTACAGTGGGATGCAGATTCACATTGTAGGGTGGGATCTGCTCTTGTTTCAATGTTATTACAAATTGCTAAAGTTGATGTGACTGGGGTTGACCCCAAATCCGGGAAGGTTAAGAAGGCATTAGCACCTGCATTTTATCACACTTACGACTTCCAAAATGGTGGTAAAGTTGGAGTGGTAAAAGTAAATCAAAGATTTGCATCTAAACTGGGTGAGGATAGACTTGATCAATCGATTCAGGCACAATATCTTCCTATGATCTCAAGGCCTAGACCTTGGACTACGTATAATGATGGTGGATACTATTTGAAAAGATGCCTTGTCCTAAGATCAAAAAATGCACCTGAACAATATGCATATGCAAAAGCTGCTGCCATGAGTGGTAAAATGGATAAAATTCTGAGTGGACTGAATGCTTTGGGAAATACATCATGGACAATAAATAAACATATACTGACGATCATGACTCAGGTTTGGAATACAGGAAAGGCATTTTTGGAAATTCCAGAAGCTAGAGAGACGTTAGTGCTTCCTGAAGCTCCGCCTAAGGGGTCACCACCTGTAGATATCTTCCACTATAGAAGAGACTGCCAGGATATGTGTAATTTGTTTGCCAAAAACCGATCCATGCGATGTGATATGAATTATAAGCTTGAAATTGCAAGAGCTTTTTGTGGCGAAAGGATATTTTTCCCACATTCTCTAGATTTTAGAGGAAGAGCATATCCAATTCCACCACATTTCAATCACTTGGGTAATGATTTGTCTAGAGGATTGTTAAGGTTTTGGGTTGGTAAAAGGCTTGGTGCTGACGGCTTGAGATGGCTAAAGATTCATGCTTGCAATTTAATGGGTAATGATAAAATCTCATTGGATGATCGAGTCAAATTTACGGAAGATCATATGCAAGATATTATTGATTCTGCTACGCATCCATTGGATGGCAAAAGATGGTGGATGGGCGCTGATCATCCTTGGCAGTTCCTTGCTACCGCTACTGAGCTTGCTCAGGCCATGAAGTTACCAGACCCAACACAGTTTATCTCACATCAGCCGGTTCATCAAGATGGTACATGTAATGGCCTTCAACATTATGCAGCATTGGGTGGTGATATTGAAGGTGCAAGACATGTGAACTTGATTCCTGCGGAAAAACCATCTGATATTTACACACGTGTTTCGAACATTGTATTGCGATCTGTGGAAGAAGATTTGAAGAAGGATATTCCCGAAGCAATTGCCACTCACGATATAATCAAGAGAAAGATCGTGAAGCAAACCGTGATGACCAGTGTTTATGGAGTTACTTATGTGGGAGCCCGTGCTCAGGTGACTAAGCGACTTAAAGAGATTGATTTCGACGAAGATCAGATAGCTAGATGCTCTGCCTACCTCACAGATAAGATATTTAAGGCTATTAGAGAATTATTTGACGGTGCACATGCCATTCAAGATTGGCTTGCATTGGCTGCAAAAAGAATTAGTAAGAGCATTAGGTTAGATATAGATGTTGATGAAGGTGCCGAGTTTTTATCCTCTGTTATTTGGACTTCACCATTGGGATTACCAGTTGTGCAGCCATACAGAACTTACAAGACCAGACAAATACATACAAACCTACAAACTCTTGTGATTCACGATCCTTATGAAATTAAGAAGGTTGATGCTAGGAAACAAGCTCAAGGATTTCCACCAAATTTTGTTCACTCATTAGATGCCACTCATATGCTGATGTCTGTTAATAGATGCCGTGAGCATGGTTTATCATTTTCTTCAGTTCATGATTCATATTGGACACACGCATGTGATATCACTTTAATGAATAAGATTCTTAGAGAGGAGTTTGTTAAATTACATAAGAATAACTTGGTTGCAAAACTTCGGGCAGAGTTTATCAAGAGATATGGCGATAATGTTATGCTTGTACAAGTTGATAAAAATTGTCCCGCAGCTTTGGCTGTGAGAAATTACAGAAAGGAATTAACCAAGAAATTGGGTAGGACATGTCATCTTAAAGATGAGATCCAGATCGAGAAAGAAAGGCGAGATTTACTTAAATCGACCGATCCCGAACAAGTGAAATTGGGTGAACAATTGAAGAGTTCTCTAACTGTTCTTGAGGATCTAGGATATGATCATACGTTGAAGGAAGATAATTCAGGAAATTTCCAAATGCTAGTTCCATTTAGTCTTCCTCCAGTTCCACCAAGAGGTACGTTTGATGTCTCTATCGTTAAACAGAGTCAATACTTTTTCTCTTGAAGTTTTACGATGCTTTTTCTAAATTATATTGGAACCTTTTTTTTTTTTTAATTTCTTGCCTCTTAGAACCCTATCATCATTCATCATCTTTTATGTTTCCTATATATAGTCGTGGGTTAGAATGTTTAAAAATAACATATTGGGCATGAACATAACTGTATTGTAAAGTTGATATATTTATATAAGTAAACATATTAAAATATGCATTGCTAATATGACATTGAAGATGCTGGTGGCTTCTCTGGATTGTCTACTATAATGATCTTACCTTGCGTCTCTAAGTTTGCAATCAAAACTGCAAGTGGCTCTAACTCTTTAGTTTCTATTAGATCAAATTCCCTGATAAAGGATATAAAGTGAGCAAAATATGAACTCCAGTGGGCTTCCAAAGAGAGATGAACTATCTTATCGAAATGATTCCAATATATATGGGCCATTATCCGAAAGATTTGCCTGCAAATACCCCGGATATCATTCATAAACGAAGGAGGGAAGGCTATTCCAGCCTTGGTCGGAAAAATCGCTTGGTCATTAATTTTATTACTCATCCACGTAAGTGCATATTCAATATACTGACTAGCAGGAAGAGAAACGGCTTTACCGTTAGGAACGACCCAAACATATTCCGTACCGGGGTCAGCCATCATTTTTGGATATTTTGCAGGTGTCACATATTCCGAAATTACTCCATAGAACTTATTTAAATGATTGAAGAATTCAAAACAATTTAAAGCCAACCATTCATAATAGTCAACATACTTGGGTAGTTGAACAATCGTCTTATACGATCCTTTAACAAGCGCCGTTCTTATAAACGGTTCACACATAAATAATGGAGGTTTGGAAGGTACATTCATCCGATTAGATTGGGTATTACCATCATTATGTTGCTGCTGTTGACGTTTCTGCCTATGATGATGGAGATGATAATGGAATTGCTGTTGCTGTTGCTGTTGTGATTTCCGATGTCCCTGCGGCAGCTTCTGAGATCTCATAGATTTGGAAGGAGAATATGTTCGTCTTAGAGTAGCAGATGAACTATTGTTGCTGGAATATATTTTGGATTGGGTCTGCGATAGAAGAGAATGTGAACTTGAATTCACGAAATTCGGTTCCACAAATTTACCCCTGCTATTACGATAACCCCCATCAATCTGTTGCTGTTGTTGCTGTTGTTGCTGTTGCTGTTGCTGCTTCTTTTTTGATCCATGGGTGAATCCTCTGATAGAAAATGTATAAGTTAGTAATGTATTCTTTTTGGATTGGATCATATACAGGTTCTGTACTTACCGTATAGCGTTAAAGAACGACATCTGGCTTGAATGGAATAAAGTGATTCTTATGCTAAAAAGTTATAATTGTCAAACGCTATACATTTACTGGCCCAAGGACTCTAATATACAGATGACAAACAATTAAGCTGAACTAACTGGACCCTAGGATTTGAGAAAGAAAAAACAACAAAGTTCCGTCCAGAAATCAAAATCAGGAAAAGAAAAAGAAACACCTATTAAGAATTGCGGTGTTTTTTTAAAGTTAGTTTTTATTGATCTCACCTTTTCCTTTTTTCTCTCCCATTATCTATAAAAAAAAAGATACTTTTTTTTTTGTCTACTGCCTTGTGTTAGCTGAAAAGGGTGTGTCAAACAACACCGTCACATAAATCATCCTAATTATTTGATAAAAGGATACACAAAAATGCATCCGGCGTGTGGAATTGTATGCTACAATCTTCTTGATGAACTTGGATCGATCACATCTCATGTTATCCAAAAAGCATTTGGCGAAGATATATATAGGGTGATCATTGGAGGGAGAGATACCATCTTACTCATTCATAAAAAACAAGTGATATGCATTCATGGAACAATTGTCACTAGAAGATTTGATTTTGACGATGATATCATGGACTGCTTTTATACAACCTTCAATTCGGGTGATAAAGAGGCCAAACTTCGATCATTGGTGATCGTATTTCGAGATCAGATAAGGGTTTATAACAACAAGGGATCTTCAAAGATTGTTACACTACCGTTTCATATTAAACGGGCATTCCCATTTCAAAATGGTATTGTAATAAATAAAGAATTTAACAACTTTCCCACTGAATCATCATCAGCATCATTAAATGAAATGCCAACTACTGTGAAATCTGCACCATCTTCTACATCTACTCCTGTTCCTACAATAATGGCTAGTGTTTCCACAAATGAAAGTAATTTTCTCACCCTTCTTGATCCATTGGGTGACCCTGGAATGATTACTTCATCTTCAGTAACATCTTTTTCATCCAAAGAGGAACTGATGTTTTTCCCTAGCCATTCAAATTATTGTCTTGCATCTCTTTTTAATCCACTTGAGTACCGAGTCAATATATACCATGTCAGATACTTATCAAACGCAAAAATATCAACCAATAAAAAATCCGCTACTTACCTGGGACTTCGTAAGACTAGCTCTAGAACGGCATCTTCATCCACTGGACTCCAACCTCTCACACCGAGTACTTCTAGAATATTGGAGGACGATTCTAAACAAATCAGGTCATGTTCTACATTATCACATGATAGAATGGCATCAAATACAGAAGGGAACCTTGATTCAAATATTACTGGTCGTTCATTCAATGGTACGTTTGCTTCACAGAAATTAAGAAAGGATATCATTTTTACCAAAATGAATTCAATTCCAATGAAAGCTTCAACAAAACATCTGAAGATTTTTAATCTTCTCTATCAGGATCAGGAGGCTGTTGTAATACGGAATAAGAAGAATAATACCGTCATGTTTTTAGTATATGATAATCCAGCAAATATTGTCAGTCTTCCTGTTTTAAAAAACAAAATAATATTATCTGCGATAGATGCTACTTCATTAAATGGTTGTAAAAATCATTCTGGCTATGTTGTTTTACAAAATTCAACACAGAGCATAAAACTATACAACCCATTTATGGGAATTACATCACCGAGTATCAGATTGTCTAAAGTTCCATCAATTGAATCTATTGATGGCTTTTATGATTCAACTTTGCTATTAGAAGGTATCGATAAAAAACATTATTCGGTAAATCTATGCATTAAACCAGTGAATTCACTTACTTCTACTATGCTGAAATGTTTCAGGTATATTGCCAATTCATATTTATATGAATACTTTTGGCTTAATTGGTGCAGCATTAAATCCATGGATATCCCGCATGTAGATGATTGGACTATTTTCATTACAACACTCCTATCATTGACAACTTTACAGAAAACGGTTAAACTTTCAGATGTTAACAAAAACGAGATCACTCGTCTGCTACCGTTTGCTCGTAAGGCCTTTAACATGAGACATTCGAATGATTCATTTAATGAAACAAACAATCATGATTATTGCTTAGATAGTCTTTTACCAATAGTGGTGCTGGCAGCTCATCTCATTCGAGAGGATTTACGATTGAATGTACTCGCAAGCACTTCGGTAGGAAGGCTCTCAATATTCTTAGCGCAATTTGTTAGTTGGCTAGGGTGGTCGGATAATTGGTTTAAATACTATATGATTAGTGATGATTGTATAGACAGGCAAACCAAGTTGTCAACTTCACAGCCACTGAGTGTACCCCCAAATCTATTCGAGTCTTTAAGTAGTTTGTTCACTGGATCAATCGTTTCATACATTACCTTTTCACAAATAGTAGAGGAAGATGAGTCTATCGACGAACTAATCATTCCAAGGACATTTTATATCCTTAGATTATTTGAAGTACTTATATCTTCACAATACGTTGCCGAAGATTTAGTGAGAATGATGGCCGACTACAACATAAAGCAACTAGATCTTGAAACATTTCCTGCAGGTATATACATCATTCTTATGAATGCAATTACAGTTTGCAGAGGTAGAATAAAATCACGGTGGAGTCTGGGTGATAATGAATTGGAACTTATTGGGAGAAAAGATCTTCTTAATTTTAACAAATCATCGGAAGAGGCCATGATATCTTCTCAAATATCTTCAAAAAATTTCAAACTTGAAGGTGGAAAAGAAATGTCACAAGTATTGAAATATGTTAACAATCATGATGCGCTATCCCCATGGGATGATCAAGCTGAAGCTGATAAATTTCGTGTTACTAGATTAATATTTTCCAAAGATCGCCGTTTTTATGAAGTAACCAGATTACTTCAGACCTCGAAAGTTCAAACTGGGTTTTTGAAATTGCCATCTTCAATGGATGAAAATGAGAAATTGACAAAACAACGTGCATTAGGTGCAAAGCTTGCACTTAGAACACTAGTAATGCCAATCGGCAGGGCTGCAGTTTTTATTTCTAGTAGAAGACCTCTTGTTACAGAGAAATTCCCAATTCCGAAAATGAATTTTAATGCACTTATTTTACCAGATATGATAAACGTTGGTCTAGAAAAGGATTCAATAGATCCATATCTGTACGATTGGGGATATTTCCATAACGGTGTTAGCGCTGGTTTAATGACATCTAGAAGTTGTAAAGATATCAACGGTAGTTGGATTGCTTTCAATAGACCACAAAATTTAAATGCTCAACATGCCGGTTTCTTACTTGGATTAGGATTGAATGGTCATCTGAGGCACCTTGAAGAATGGCATATATATAATTATTTGGGACCGAAACATAATTTTACCAGTATAGGGCTTTTGCTTGGTATGGCGGCAAGCTTAAGGGGAACAATGAACGTTAAATTAACCAAAGTTCTCTCGGTTCACGTTGTTGCACTTTTGCCACCAGGGTCTACGGATTTAAATGTGCAGTTACCTGTACAAACGGCAGGACTTTTAGGGATTGGACTTCTTTATTTGAATTCTGGACATAGACGTATGACTGATATGCTTTTATCACAGATTACCTCTGTTCTCACAATGAATGAGCACAAAATAATGAATGAAGGATATCGATTAGCAGCTGGAATTGCATTAGGATATGTGAATTTGGGAAAAGGTGAGTCTCTCAAAGATGGTACTGACACTCATGTTATAGATCGGTTGATTTCTCTAGCAACTCTTGTTAGAGATGTAGAAACATCTAAAGAACTTGACAAGTCATGTGGTGGTGCACTTATGGCTTTAATGATGATATTCCTCCGCAGTAATGATACAGACATTGCTGTAAAACTTCAAATACCACATACTAGGCAACTATTGGATTACATGAGACCAGATCTCTTATTGCTCAGATGCCTTGCTAAGAATTTAGTCATGTGGGATTCTGTGGGATCAACACAAGCATGGGTTGAATCGCAAATCCCTAAATGTATTGGAGATTCTTTCCATTTGGAAGGAATGAGGAAATTGGATAGTGAAATTTTGCCCTATTTGAATGTACTTGGGGGTGCATTACTTGCCATGGCTATACGTTACGCTTCATCGGCAAATGCTAATGCAAAGGCTACCATTATTCATTATTCGGATCATTTGATGACTCTTTGCAGTCAAATTCCTTCTAATTATGATGAGAGAATTGCTTTAATTGGAGCACGAAATGTTAGGGATGTCGTTTTTTTAGGATTATCTATTGTCATGGCAGGTACTGGAGACTTGGATACATTGAGAAGACTCAGATATCTTCAAGGAATTACTGATCACTATACAAACTATGGTGATTACCTGGCGATTAATATGGCATTAGGATTTCTATTTTTGGGCGGGGGTCAACAATCATTCCGGACTAGTGATGACTTTAGTCTTGCAGCCATCATCACATCAGTTTATCCTGTATTCTCGAACAATAATTACGAGTGCACGTCAGAGTGCAGTGAGGTATTACTTCAGGCGTTCCGTCACTTTTGGGCAATGGCTGTGGAAAACAGATGCCTTGTAGTGAGGGATGTAATTACAAAACAACCCGTGAAAGTTGATGTTGATCTTGAAACTATTGACTTCACAAAACACCACCTTCTCTCACCGTGCCTTTTGCCTGAATTTGAACGCATTAGAAAGATCAGCGTTTGCGTAGATCAGGAAAGGAATACCAATGAAAAGCAGCCTAACAATCCAGAAAAGTATTTCACCGTCACACTGGATTTTGGTAGTGCTGATAAGAAACAGATTGAAAAGTTCAGAAAAAATTTGACGATATTTGTATATGAAAAGCCTCAGTTCCAGGATTTGAAGCTCACGTTTGATGCAATGACTACTGTTGAGCGCACCGCTCAAGAAATTGAGTCACCTATTGATACCAAACCGAAGGAGCTACTAAAGTGTTTTGAAGGGCTTTCAATTTTCAAAGGTTTAAAGTTATACGAAAAGAATATTCTATTTCGAAGTAACAAAACATTGAATGATTCATCAGTTCTAGATTTGAAGATAGAGGTTGAAAACATGCTTGATTGTAAAGATCCAAATAAACTTTGGAATTTAAAGTTACTATTCAATTATATTGACCATTATAAGATAAGGGGAAGGCTTGATCGTGATAAGTCAAGGATAGACCGTCGGTTCAAGTTAAGAAATTATTTGAGCAGAAATCAGCAGATAAATTCGAGTAATTTGGGAAATGTACAAATTGGATTTGATGGATCTCTAGTTGATGATACTTTTGAATCAAAAAATAAGGTTGATCAAGAGGAACAACAAGAAGATCTGAGCTACCTGAATATTAAATTCATCGAAAAGCTTCGGAATGCATTGTTTAGAGAAATTAAAGGTTGGTGAGAAATAATAATAGATATAATTAATAAAGATATGTATCATTACTATCAGTCAGAGATATAACCAAAGCGTTGTCCCACATTAACATGATCACCCTCTTTCATTTTAAACTCAAAACTAGCGGGAGCTTCGAAGCAAAGAACAATAGTAGATCCCAACATGAAACCTCCCATCTCTTCACCTTTAAATAATGGCTGACCTTCCAATAGTTCCGATGCTTTACTATAATTAGCTTCATAACATGTATTTTTTCTCACCTTCTTGCGTTTAATCAAACTGGTATTTGAATTTTTCACCTCTGGATATTCCATATTTTTATATGAAATGTTGGTACTAAGATCTTTATCAAAATTAACTTTTATTGAACCAACATTAGTAGCACCAACAGGCGTCATGCTAAAAAATCCATGTCTCCAATACCCCAACAGGGCCACTCTTTCATTTAATACGAATAAATTATTAAATGTTCGTTGGAAATATGGTGCGACTGAATATAACTCACCCGCAAAGTGACGTCTTGTGGTTGCCACCCAATTAGTAGGAGAATGGAAGTGATGATAATCACCTGGATCTAGATAGATAACCGCATAGTACAATCTATGCGTATTATCTCTATGTGGTTGATACAATTTACTACCAATTTTGATAATTTGTGAAAGGGTTGTACGATAAAGACTCTTATCACCTTCTCTTTCATAGTTAACCAATTGATTAACATGTTTAGAATGATCATGCTCATTATAACTTTCCAAGAATCGGGCAGCAATCTCATCGTGCTTACGTAAGCTTTGAATTGGGTAATTAATCGCATGTACCGGTTCTGCAAGCTTTTTTGAATTGGTTGTTCCTAATAATGCTTCAACACTATACGTCATGCCTTTAACTTGTTCGATTTCTCCATTTTTAACTAACCCCATTTTGATTATACGACCATCACATGGTGAACAGAGTTGGGCATTCGGATCTATAGGTCTTGTTTCCGGTCTAATAGTACGATAGAAAAATTCAGAAAGATTGTGATAATGCTTCAAGTTTGGATCCTTCATTTCTTCGAGGTTTACACCAAAAACTCTTGCATAGAATTTAAAACCGGGCTCTCTTAACCATTCCGGTAATTCGTAACTATTGAAACGACCCCATATTCGAGATATTGCATTAAGTGGGAGACGTGAATAGATATAAAGTAAAATGTTGGTAGGCCTGATAACTGCTCCTCTCTTATGATCAAGTTGTGTCTTTGCAGCCTTATTATTTTTATTATTATTATCATCATCATCGTCACTATCATCATATTCATCATAATCATATCTCATCACAACACCAAAGAAAATGATGGCAATGGCAGTCAGAGTGAAAATGCTAGAGAATTTTCTTCTTCCTTGCTTGACTTGTGATGCATTCCGTCTGGCATTTGAGGCCTGCCTCCTAGCTCTAGTAAATGTAGAGAAATGACGAGAACCATATGCAACCAATCCACTTCTTGTATGCCTGAAGAGACTAGAACCAGCATTTCTGTAAAATGATCCTTGACCAGGTCTGGTTAAAATGGAAGCGGATGTACTAGTGGTATCTAACGATGACGAATATAGAATATTACCATGCTGCTTAGCAATAGACGGCAAACGGTAGTAGTAAACGGAGAATTGGGCAAGCATAACCAAAAATTTCTTCTGTCTTAACTTGCGTTGTTGACACTTGTAAGCTTTAAGCGAAAAATTGTAGGCATTAACTGATGCTCTAGATAATGGCTTGGTGATATCTGCAGGTACGGGAAGATAATCCACAGATCCTTCACTGATACTATGAGCTTTTGACCCTAGAAACATAAATTTACGAACTCCTAAGGTCATCGGAAGAACTGAAATATTGATGATATACTGATAATCGGATGATAGGAACAGTTAGAACTAAAAACAAAAAGACTCTAACGTATATGTTTATTGGCTTGGCTTAAGGTTAGTTAAACGAGTGAAAATAAGCTTAAGAGCCAATTGAATCTATTGGGATTAGAAAACAATCACAAGGAATGCGGTTAAAAGAAAATAACGCACGAGATATATAGTGAATGCGAGATGAGGTATATGAATACTGATCTGAAAATTCACTAAATTTTTTTTATTCTCACATGCATCACATCTGATCAACAAACCACAAATAAAGAAAAAAAAAAAAAAAATTATAAAACTAACTGGATACATCTGTGCACTTGAATTATTGTAAGGTACGTTTTTTTTTTTTTTATAGGTGGCAAGGGTGGATGATGAATAGATCTAAGAGGGGAACGGGCGTTTTATTTTTTTATTCTTTTTTTATTTGATACCTTACCTATCATAGATTATCTGAATACTATAACACTTTGTGTCTACTATAGCTGCAGAATGACACAGTATCAAGATACGACAGTTGCGGTGGCACCTTTAGTACTACTATCAGTTGTTGATCATTATGAACGAGTTTTGAAAGCTTCATCTACCTCTAATGTTAATTCTAAACAGAGGGTGGTTGGTGTAATTTTGGGTGATGCATCCGATAAGAAACTAATTAAGGTGACCAATTCATTTGCTATACCGTTTGAAGAAGATGAAAAAGACCCAAATATTTGGTTTTTGGATCACAATTTCATTGATTCTATGATGGAAATGTTTAAAAAGATCAATGCCAAAGAAAAGTTAATTGGTTGGTATCACTCTGGTCCTAAACTCCGTTCCAATGATTTAAAGATTAATGAAGTTCTTAAATCATTTATTCCGGATCCATTACTGTTGATTGTTGATGTTAATTCTACGGATAAGATTGATATTCCAACCGATTGTTATGTTGCAGTTGAAGATATCAAAGAAGATGGATCTACAAGTGAGAAATCATTCTTACATTTACCATCAATTATTCAAGCGGAGGAAGCTGAAGAGATAGGTGTGGGACATTTGCTTAGAGACATTAGGGATCAGGCATGTGGTAATTTAGCATTGAATCTTACAAACAATTTCAAATCCCTTACATCCTTGAGTCAAAGACTTTTAAACATCGTGGATTACATTAATAAAGTGATAGTTGGTGAACTTCCAATTAACAATGTTATATTAGGTAAATTACAGGATATTTTCAATCTTTTCCCCAACATATCGGGATTAACGGAGGGGGTTCTGAAATCAAAGAGAAGAAAGAAAGAAGCAATTGCTTCTGCTAAACAAGGAAACGTTGATCCCGAACTTTTAGAGCAAATAGAGAAGGACTCAATTGCAGATAACGAGAATATAGTTTCAGATAAGAAGCAGCTGGGTACAGCATTTAATGTGAAGACTAATGATGAGTTAATGTTACTTTATGTCAGCAGTTTGGTGAGATCAATTATAGCATTCCATGACTTGATCGAAAATAAGGTCAAAAATAAGAAAGCCAATGAAAAGGTGGAGGTTGCGAAAAAAGAATCGGCGGAAAAAGAAGCTTCAAAGAACGGAGAGGAAAGTAAGGATGTAAAGATGACAGAAGATGAACCAACAATGAAGGATAGAAAGGATGAAGATAACTAAAGATGAATTATGGTTCATCATGTATAGTTAAATAGATCAATGAAAGAAAGGACATCAGCTGTTATTTCTTCAGGAGCTAAAAAAAAAAGGGACATGATAAAAAATTGTAAAAAAAAAAGATCACCCAAGATTTGAAACCTTATTAAATGGATATATTTAAACTCTTAACAGAATACGTAGGAACCCTTTAACTTGTCCTACAGATTGGAAAAAGTTCTGGATTTTTGTCTAAACAGTTATGTGGAAGTTTGGCGTGCTTTCTGGGATTCCACGCAAGCTTGCTCATGGAAAAGGAACACTGATAAGAAACTTATCATCAACATCGGGAAGATCGGATGTTTTCTATTACGGAAATGATATTCTTGCAAGAATCACATTTAGTAATGGTTCAAACGGACAAGGATATCAATTTGTGCCGAATTATGAATTTATACCCAGCTATTTTGAGGGCAACCACGGGAGTAGAAAGTTCTGTGCAAAATCCAAACAGTTTAATTCTGTGAAGCAACAGATTGAGAAGGCAGATTTACAATTATGTCATCCGGTTCCTCAAGAAGCACGAACGTTGGATAATAATGGGTACAGGGTTCCATTTAAAGTGAAGCCGCGCAAACCTCGTACGGGAACAAGGAAATCTGTGATACAACAGATACAGGAAGGAAAGAAGTTAACATTGAAACAGATTGTAAAACCGTATTGGGTTCTTACAAAACCACATCTAACCTTTCTTATTATGCTTTCATCAACATGTTCATATGTTTTGGCGCCGGGACCAACAAATGTACTTAAATTCATATGGCTTACTGCTGGTACGCTGCTTGCATCCGGTGCAGCCAATGCAATAAATATGGGACGTGAACCTGCATTTGATCGACAGATGGTTCGTACAGCTACGCGGCCAGTTGTGCAAGGGATAATTACTCCGAAAGAGGCATATTCTTTTGCAGCAATTTCAGGTTCAATTGGATGTGGTATATTATATTTTGGTGTGAATCCAACTGTAGCAGGTTTAGGATTACTCAATATTATACTTTATTCATGGATATATACATCACTAAAACGCAAGTCGATATTGAACACATGGGTTGGTGCTATTGTGGGTGCTATTCCGCCACTTATGGGATGGGCAGCATGTTCATCATTGGCCGATCCTGGTGCATGGTGCTTGGCAGCTTTTCTCTATGCATGGCAATTCCCACACTTCAATTCATTGAGTCATAATATCAAGACCGAGTACAAGAAAGCTGGATATGTTATGACTGCGTCTGTTAATCCAATGCTTAATGCTAGAGTGGCCTTACGTTATTCGTTATTGATGTTTCCAATATGCTTTGGATTTAGCTATTTTGGTGTTTGTGATAAATATTTCGCATTAGATTCGTCGGTGCTTAATGGCTATTTGGCTTATCGTTCATTCATGTTCTGGCTACAACAACATCGAAACTATTCTAAAGCTACAATTGCTGCTGGAGGACCTACAAAAGAAGCGATAATGAGAGCCAGCGTTTATGCTAGAAAGACATTTTGGGGTTCCATTTGGCAATTGCCCGTAGTGTTAGCATTGATGATGTTACACAAGAAGGGTCAATGGGATCATTTATTATCGGATAAGAAAGATGAAAATGAGGAGAAGGAAGCAGCAGAGACCGAAACGTAGGGAGAAACTTTTTCAATATATTACAAGAATCATGTAAATATCAATAATAATACAAAATATTTAACGCTATTAAAGCTTGTATGTCTATGGTATTACCTATATATTAACACTATTCAAGATGTTTATGCCAAATTTAATGCCGGGTGATGTACACCGACTATGGATGGTTCACCAAAAGAATGATAATAATCATGGTCATCGTCTAAATAAAACAGAAATCCCTGAGATCGATCAGTCAGAATCCATGTCATCATATACACCGGCATATATTGGAGCATTGCAACATACAGCATCTACGAAGAAAATAAAGGAGATTATTGAGTTAAGAGGTGGGAATTCGAATAAATTTGGGTTCAACGATGAGATTACTACGTTGGATCAGATCAGCCTTGAGCTGGATACAAGACTTCAACTTATTAAACGAACACAATATATAGGAAGTAATTATATCAAGCCCATTGGGCTGGATAAAACATTGAGTCAGACTTTGGTTGAAAAGGAACAGCAAAGACAAAGACAGAGGGAGGATATACAGGAAAGAAGATTGCGGGAGCAACAACGCCAGCAACAGCAAGAACAACAAGAAGAAGGTCAACAGCAACAGCAGCAACAGCACTCCTCCGGAAACTTAACTGATACAAATACAACAGATGGTACTTCACAGTGGGATAATGGTTTTATAGCATTTGACAGTTTTGAACATGGATCAGGAATCCAAAGACCAGCTGAACGTTCAGCAGAGATTGGGGAATCATTTCTTGGTAGAAATTTGGATTCAGAACTGTTCGATAGGGATGCAAGATCAGATGATAACGAGGAAGGAAATGAGACTGCCAATTTAATACCTTCCAGATATCAGAGTAGCTATCTTGAAGCTAGAAATGATGATAATGATGATGATGATGATGATGATGATGATGATGATGACAGTGCTCCTTCCGAAGAAGACAGCCGATTCTTTATGGCATCAGAAGAGTATGAAACAGAGCGTGGTGATCCAAATCATTCCCATGATAATCATAGATCTGTACAGTTTATTGGAAGCTCGAGTTTTACAACAGGCCAACAAAGGGAACCAGTATCGGGTGAAATAAGTGATACTCAAGATGCATTAGCCGGTCATTCGAGTCTTTTGGTAACTTCGGCAGCAACCACAGGACCTTCTACAGGTAGATCGATACAGGTGGATCAAAGTACTACTGCAATAACATCACCACCGGAAAAGAATATTGAAATGGATAATTCTGATCATGATATGACGGTCGAATAGTCTCTAATATGTATTATTAATTAATGCCATTATATGATTCAAGCTTTTTTAACAGCTATTTTATCAACCTTCGCCTTTAATAGATGGATTGCAGGAACCATCCATCTTCCACAACTACATCTAGATCCTTGCCAATGGTAACCACCAACTTTGGAGCCACATTTGAAACAGTCGAACCGACCCTCCAATTCACCTTTTTGAATTTCAGGTTTCATCCAATTAAGTGGTTCTACAAAATAATGTGTACATTCCCTGCTTGCCTTTTCGACACCGACGATTTCTTTCGTCCAAAAGAATGTCTTATAGAAATATTTTTGTTTGTCGGCATCATCTGTTGGTGGAGTATGTGGAACAATCACTTTAGAACTTCCTAGTATTTGACCACACTTTTTACATCGAAGAACATACTCAGGATTATCCTTTGGTTTGACATCAATATCCTTATACCCGGAATCCTTCTGTAAGTCATTTTGCTGAAGTAAACTCATACTGAATGCTCTGTACTCGGGATACTTAGCATCCAACTCCTTGACATCATCACAACAACCACAGTGCTTGTATAAATGTAATTGTAAAACAAATCCATCATTCGGTTGGGCTTTCAAATCTTTACCATATTTCCTTTGAATAGCGTATAAAGCCTGCTTATAGTTCAAGTGATATCTTTTCATCAAGTATGCAACAACAAAGCTAACTGACCGAGATTGACCTGCATTACAATGTATAAGTACTTTCCCCTGCTTCAATGCTGAATCCATAAAATCATTCACCGCTTGAAACCATAAAAATAGGTTCTCATTATCTAGATCATCTATTGGAACTTGAAGCCGATTATAGTTCTTATAAGTTTGTGGTATAGGCTCTTTCTGTACAGATACGATATTGTTTATACCATATTTCTGCATAAGATTCTCACCATTCACAAGCGGTTTCACAGATGATATATATATCCCTCCTAAGACTCGGTACACATCCGTCATGTTCAATTTACTGCAGGATACGATATAAAGTGTTGAAACAAATGTGGTTCCTTTCAAGCTTGAAAATTTCATCCTTTAAAATTTACCCCTACACTTTCATATATACATATATATATATATTTTTATTATTATCTAGGAAAGACTACTTGTAATCTAATGCACTCCTCACTGGTGACCATACCTCTCATGATTCCGTGAATTCCTTCTTGGGCCACGGTCCACATTTCCCATCATAGGCGGGACACCTCCTGATGGATAAAAGGCCATTGGTTGAGAATTCATAGGCATTGAACCTGGACCATACATTGGGATAAATTGTGGCTGTTGATACATGAATGAGTATTGAGGCATACCTCCAATCTGCATCCCCATCTGAGCTGGCTGCATTCGTACTCCTTGAGGAACTGGGATCTGCTGCTGCAGACCAGATGGGATCTGTTGCCGCTGCTGCTGTTGCTGTTGCTGTTGTTGTTGTTGCTGTTGTTGTTGCTGCTGCTGCTGTTGTTGCTGCTGTTGCCTACCCTGTGGCTTCCGATCAGATGTGACTGAGTCTGTTCCAGGTGAATTGGCTTGCTCTGAGCGTGGATGGAATGCAGGTGCATGAACCGGCATGCTTGTATTTTCAGCAGCAGTAGTACCCGCAGGTGCAGCTGCCATAGGAGGGAATGAATGAGTTGGTGATTTCATACCACGATGAGCAGCCCTAACTCCTTGACCACCGTATCCACCACCGAAAGGTTGACCCATCATTGGGCCAGGACCAGTGCCCGGCATCATCATTGGTGGTGGAATTCCTTGTGGTGCCATCATAGGTATAGACTGTGCTGGCATATACATCTTACGACCAACTGGCGGTGGAATCCACTCGCTTTCCGTTGGGAAAAAGGCTTTGTATGATTTTTCTGTTGTAGAAGACCATAATGGGGCAGTGGAAAATGGTCTTTCCATTTGGACAATAACATCAATACCCTTATTCTTAATACCTTCTTGGCTTTTTTCATATTCCAAGCAAGCACTAACGAGAATACTAAACTTTCCAGTGAGAACTTCTTTATGCTTAGTTGTTACATCTGAAGGCAAATGATCGTGACCAAAGAAGGTGACAGGTGATTTATGCTTAACGTTCCGGTAGTGAGTAGATGCATGATTCTCCGGCGAAATTGGTTGCTTCTCCGGGGATTTATTACCTTCAACCTTCTGTGCAGTAATCTTCTTTCTTTGTTCACGTGCTTTGGTGATAATTGGTATCAGGTCCTTTGGGACTTCTGTTTGAAGTTTCAAGTGCGCAGAAAATTCTTTAAGTTCATGGATGTTAGCTTCACGCGGTGCATCTTTGCGTTTGGCTGGTGCCTGAGACGGTTTACCAGATTCAGGTTTAGCAGGTAACTTTGAAACAGCAGATGAAAAGATCACTGCCGGATCGTTATGATAATATGCCGCGCGCTGCCTTGGGGTGGCATACTTGCCAGGAAGAACTTTCTTCACAGCTGTAGGTTGCACAACAGATCCGGAGCCATTTTTCAACATTTGCATCAGCATCTTCTCACCAGCTGGGTGGGTCGATTTATTATTACCATTCTTTGGTTCCTCACGCAGAACACCAGAATATTTGTCTTCTTCATCCATTCCACTATCATCAACACGCATGCCTCGTTCCTCCGCAAGATGAACATTACCACGAGAATTTTGACTTTCGATCTCATGGGCAATCCGATCGGCTTCTTTTACACGCTTTTCAAAATCTGGGCCAGTCTTTGTAATTTTAGTAGTGTAAAGCGATTCATCGAATGTCGAATGAATACCAAATTTCTTCTCGTTTGTAGCAAACTGATCCCAATGATGACCAGATCCACTACTCTTTGAATCAAAAGATTCTAGGGATTCATCTGCTAATCCGTCATCCGGAACCCACCTTTTCAAAGCATGCTGCTTGAATTGATGGCTAGAAGAAATGGCCGTATCCGTCTTGAAATCATGACTATCAACTTCGGCACCGAAGTCCGAATTCCTTTCTTTCTTTTGATTATTGGATGGATTCAAATCGACATTAAAGAATCGAACCATCGCAATATCACGTCCGTATATTACCAAATACTCAGATGTATAAACGTGCAAATGATGACTTGCATTCTTGGTTTCATCCAATGGATCTTTCAACGATAATGAAAATGTGCCATCCCCAGAAACATCTCCAATGGTATACAAGATTCCAGACACTCGATTGCCGTCGTTCAATGTTACAACGGCACGTCGACCAATCGACTTCACAAGCCCATATAGAAGTCGGTCTCCCATCTGCTTTCCAGCAGCTACATTCTGTGGAGAGAGTGAACGGTTGCGACTTTGATTTCTTGATGCCATAATACAGTATCACCGCAATAAAGCTTCTTCGATGGTAAGAAAGGTGGAATCCATCATGTAATTACACATAAAAAAAAGCCATGTTTTCCCTCATTCTGTAAAGTTACATAATAAAAAATGTAAGGATGCACAACTATACACGTGAATTGATGCACGTGCATAAAAACTGACGCGGCATTTAACACATCTTAACATTAGACTTTATCAGCTGAGAAAAGTCTCCTTATTTTTTAAACTCTATTGTTAAGATTCTTGGTTCAAAGAATTAAACTTTTTTTGATTGGACTTGACTGACTGCTTTTAAACACTAGATGAACTTAGTAATGATGCGGGATTAATTATTGATGACATTTCCATTAACAGTTATAAGCTAGAAGATTAAGATAAAATGAAAATTGGAAATACATGGAAATAATCATGTAAAACATTAGTTTTATCTACAAATCACTTAGTTAACCTTAAATTATTCTAATTTACCTTATTTCAATAGACATCTTCCGATTTATCCCTAAATGGATTTTCTAACACTTCACGTTAGTTTTCTGACCTGCTTTTACTCCCTATTTACTCGATCGTACCATATACCATTCAAATTTTTTTTTCCTTCAGTATGATTTGATAGTTTATTTTATTTTGATTTTCTTTTAATCCCCGCAAAGCTAAAAAAACTGAAATTTCCAAACATTTTTCTCTTTTGAAGGATACTATATGCTTCCTAACAACACTTA
This sequence comes from Brettanomyces custersianus, assembly GCA_012295335.1. Lineage (NCBI taxonomy): Eukaryota > Fungi > Ascomycota > Pichiomycetes > Pichiales > Pichiaceae > Brettanomyces > Brettanomyces custersianus. The sequence continues at coordinate 370,974 of JAAVTW010000006.1, read as the reverse complement.
AAAACATATACATAAGATTATTCGTTATTACATATACTAAACTTTCACAATGAGATCAACATTCTTTCCATCTATGAGACCTACATTCGCCGCTTTCAATGCAGCAAAGGTAAGTTGCAGAACTAATCAGAAAACTTTTGGTTAATTTTACTAACACATTTATTAGAAAGTGCCAAAGAAGGCTCATCCGGAGTTGTACCCTCTTATCTTCTGTTGCTTTGTTGTCTGCTGCTCAGCTACTTTCTTCGTCACTAAACACTTGCGTGAGGATGACTTGAGCAGGAAGCTCCCAAGAAGAAGTGAGAGACTTAGTGAAGTCGTTTCTAAGGAAGCTCCTTCAGCTTCAACTGAGGCTCCAGCAGCAAGCACTACTGAGAGCTCTAACTAATCATTTAAAGACTGTCTTCCTTCTTTATTTTTATTGCGATGGGATGATATGACAAAATCGGTATGTGCCTGATTGTCGCCGTATTGTGGGAATATCTGCTACATGGCCTTCTCATGAGGACTATTACGGATACTGCCTCAGCAATTATCTTTCGATCTTTTTTTTATCTTTGTTATTTATTTAAACTGATCTTTCTTGAGTTTTTGTTTGTACATCGATTCAATACGTTTTCATTTTGCTATATACATGGTAGTCTTAAGTTTAGTTTATTCTATTCCTCTTCCAAATTGCTGTAAACTTTTTCCACATCGTCTAAATCTTCAAGTGATTGAATGAATTTATCATAACTTTCTTTCGTATCTGAATTTGTTATTTGGGATTTCATATCTTCCTTTGGAACATAACCGAATTCCATTTCCTTAATCTTGTATGCATTTTTAGCCTTGGTGGATTTTGCAATTTTTCCAAGCTCTTTAGGATCCGTAATCAACTCAACTAAATGATCAGTTTTCTTTTCACCTGGAATTTCATTGATATCTTCACATCCCATTTCTATGAATTCATCAAATGCTTCATCAAAATTCTTCTCACCTAATTGTACCACAAGAAATCCTTTACGATCAAACATGTAGGCAGTTGGTGTCATGTTTGCATTATATTTATTGAAGCAAGGCCTTATCATACCAATTGTTCGATTCTTGTTATCAGTAATGGCCTCTATAACAACGGCCACACCTCCAGGTCCTAATCCTTCATATGTCACACTTTCCATTTTGGCGGAATTCTTCAATTCACCACTACCTCTCTTTATGGCATTTTCTATAACTCTTTTAGGAATACTCAGACTTTTAGCCTTTTCAATTGCATATGCTAATTGAAGATTCCTACTTAAATCAGTGCCACCCATTTTAGCTAAAACGGTGATCTTTGAAGACATTTTGAATGACATTCTCGCTTTAACTGCATCATTAGCTGCTTTCTTATACTTAATGTTATCCCACTTTGAATGACCGGATTTCAATAATGGACTAGTGCTAAAGGATCGAACAGATCGTCCTATAGAAAACTTTTCCATAGACCTTCGTATCATAAACATCGCGTTTGATAGTTTAGATGAATGTTGAAATGATGATCTATCATAGTGCTTATCGGAAGCGTAGTAAGATGGGCTTCATAATAAATTTTTTTCCCCTTTTTGTATGATCTATACAATTTCATCCTTACACAGCCTTATTATCGTTATCTTCCCAAAACAGTACAAACCAAATTAATTACTTCAATTTATATGTATCCGTATGTAAGTAGGTGTTGATGTCAAATTGAAGTTTATAATATCGTCAATTTGAAAAGATATTTATTAAATAATGGCTCCTACCTCAGATGCTACGAAGCATCGTACGCTCATAGCAGCTATTGGCGATGAAGATACAATTACAGGTATGCTTTTAGCTGGAATTGGTCAGGTTACAAATGAGCCCGGCAAGGAAAGAAACTTCTTTGTTGCATCAGATAATACTAAAGTCGAAGATCTAGAGAAGAAATATAACGAATTTATAGATAGGGATGATATTGCCATTCTTTTGATAAACCAGTACCTTGCTGATAAAATTCGGATATCCATAGATACGTACTCCAAACCATTCCCTGCCATCTTGGAAATTCCATCAAAAGATCATGCCTACGATCCAGAAAAGGATTCAATTCTTCGTCGTGTGAGAAGACTCTTTGGAGAATAAACAATTTGTTACAGTTCTGTTACATTATCTTATTTTGCTTTAATAAACCTTTGCATTAGACAATCTCTAAAAAAGATACAACTTCTGTAAAATCGTACATAGGATGTAAATTTAATGCCTTCTTCCTTTTGATCCTTTCTTCTTCTTCCTTTTCTGGTGCTTGTTTCCCCTTTTCTTGTTACCATTAGAAGTTACACCTTGGCTAGAATCTTTAGGTGACTTGTTTCCCTCGGATTTCTCAACTACCTTTTCAGAATCTCTTTTATCATCTGTAATTTCAGACTTCCTCGTAGATTCCTTAATACCTTCTCCATGTTCTTTGGCAGTTGATTCTCCAGATACGGATTTGTCCAACTTCTCTTTCAAATGTTTTCCTGATTCCTGAGAGGGTTCAATCTTTAAAGTCTTTTCAAGCTTCTTAGCTTCCTCCGGAGCAGTACCCTTTTCTGGTTCTTTCCTTCCACTAGATTCTTCGGATTCCTCAATATGCGTGGCTTTCTCAGATGCCACAGGCTCCTTAGATATTGCAGGTTCTTTAGAATCTCCTAATTCATTAGATTCTTCTGTAGATTGATTCTTAGGTTGCTCCTCATGGCTTATCGGTGCAATATCATCAGGACGGTTTGATGATGCACTGATTTTATGCTTGCCAGATTCATTTTCTTCTTCCCGCTTATTTTTATCATCCTTCTTTTCAACCCTAATAGCTTCCTCTTCTGACTTATCCTGTCCTATATCATCTACTTGCTCCTCATTTTTCAGAGGAGCAACTGGAAGCTCTTTATCTATTTTCTTGGAACTAGAATCAACAACGTCTTCACCTTCAACCTGTAATTTAGGCTTAACAGATGGTTCTGGAGTATTTTCTTTAACTAGCTCCGAGTTATCCTGCACATTTCCCTCCTGGTTAGATGATTCGTTCTTGGTTATTGTCTCCTTATTTTCCATAGGATTTGTCAACCAAAAATTCTTCTGCTCCCAGATTGGGTTTTCTGCATCTAGGTAGAATTTATTCACACCTACAATTCTTCTTTCTAACTCGCATGCTTTGAGCCATTCCGGTCTAACTACAGGGATGTTCATACTCTTAGCCTTACTGCATTCCACACCGTCTGAACTCGTACAAATGAATTGGGTGGTCTCAATCTGTACTGTGTCGCTGAGAGGCCTGGCACCTATCTTTTTAATGCAATCTTCAATATCAGTTAAAGTGAAATCCTTCTCCCTAGAGAAGTCAATGTTTCCAATGCAAATTGAGATACCTGTAAGATCAGTCATCATATGCGTTTTAACTTCAAGAATATCTGATCGGTACGTTCCAGCACTGGTATCCATTTTCAATTGAAACTTGTAAGGAGTATCAATAGAAAGCCCACTCAATTTGATTGTTCTCTTCGTGAGAGGACTTCTCATTTGACTTAACTTTATACCATTCTTGAAAAGTGTCAATGATTTAAGATCTGCATTACCCAAGTCTAACTCATCCCACATAAGAACACATGATGTTTGCGTAACATTAACTATTTTAAGTACTGGCTGCGATGGCTCATGCTTTCCAAATGTATCATAGATTTCATCTTGAAGACTAGAAAATTGCTTACTGATCTCTTCCTCACGTTTCAAATTCCTTTCACAACTGATCTTAACGACAGATCCTTTGGAAATTCCATCTGGTAAAAGAATTGTGGGAAATTCAATCAATCGGTGATCATTTGTAAGAAGAAGTGCTAACGAAGCATCTAAGTTACCAACCGTTAGTGAAACTTCGACCATGATGTAATTATCTGTGGCAGTAAAAGGTTCCTTCTTGAATAAAACGAATTAAATGTAATACTGATATATTCCATTCGACCATGGAAGAAGACATTTATGTTATTTTTTTTGGTGTTAAATTTATGACTTTATTTATGTGTTGATTTTTCTCCCCTGTAAATCTTTTAATTGGAGATCTTTTCAACTCTACGTACTTGACACGATCCCATATTGAATTGCCGTAATAATGGACTCCCATATATCAGATAAGAATTCATCAACGCTTACTGATAATAAACCGAGCCTAGGAATACAAAATTCCTTTGCCCAGGTGTTGCAAAATTTTAGGATCAACTTCGGAGAAAATGGGTTAAAAGATGTTATTCATAGCCTTAAAGTGATTACATATGAACAGCTATTGAATGCTTATACGGATAAAAGTGATGACGTTACTAATGATGATGTACAAACTTTGACATTGGAAAGTAAACTGTGGAGTTTAATGGAGGCTTTATTTGATGCCAAGTTTGCCAGTCAAATGCTCAAGCAAAATGAGCGTAGTAAAAGTAAAGAATTAATCTCTTCTAAGGTTGAGACTTGTTCATACACTTCAGTTTCATTGATTAAAGATAATATTTTACACCAGAATCAATTGTTGCTCCAATTGTATGCTGCTTTCCAATCACTATCAGAGAGTTCAAATCTAGACAGCTCTAAAGAAATTGATTCATCTAAATTACAATCATCCAAATGGCTTAATACAAGATTACAGATCCAGATTGGTCAGAATTCGAACACCCTAATAACCCATTTAGATGCAGATAGCCCCCTCAGGGAGAATCATAATATAGATGAACGTGATTTAGAGAGTGATGAAGCATTCTTTAGACAGGCTTTCCAGCTATTGATTACTGGTGATATCGAAAAGCTTATTGAATTGTGCAAAGTTACAAATAATTGGGATTTCGCTATGTCGTGCTATGGTGCACAGAATTATGTTAACCCTGCCATAGACTTGTCTGATTTTAATTCTAAGCCTATTGGTATTAAGCATGGGCTACTTTGGCGTCGATGCGTTTATAAAGCCACACAAGCTACTAAATCTAAGTATCAAAGAGCTTGTTATGGATATCTCTGTGGTGATTTCACATCTTCGGCAGAGGCTGCAGATACATGGGATTCTAAATTGATCGTTTATATGAACAATTTTATTCAGTGCACATTGGATACAGAGATTTTACGTTACTATCAAAGAGTAGGAAAAGCCGATGAGCTCGATATGATTGGCTCTTTATCTACGCCGCCAAGAGCTTCAACAGGTATTTCTGACATTTTAAACAAGCTTGCAGCCGATCCAAACGAACAAATACAACGGCAAAGTAAGCATCCTATGCGTGTACTAATCGGTTCAATAATATCTGACAATGTGGGAAATTTAATGAAGGATGCCCTAAAACTTACAGAAAATGCGGCAGGACTTGACACTTCTGAAATGAACATTGATCTTTTCCGTATACTTGTTCATATTGCTATAATTCTCCATCTTATTTATGGAGAATCGGTGATAACCACACAAGAATATACAAAGCTATTGGAATCATATGTGAAATATCTCACATCACTAGGATTATATAAAGAGATTCCAACTTATATTGCGTTCATCCCAGATGATGATAAACTAGTGGAAATTTACGCTCAATTTTTGTCATCATGCGAATTTTCAGCAGAGCAAAGAGCGTATCAGATAAAGTTGATGCAACAATTGAATTTAAATACGGATGTTATATTGAAGTCTACTGTGGAGAAAAGTTTCAAAATATCCGAATCATCATATCCCGTCGATCGGGAGGTACGTCTTACTGATGAAATCACTGATGAAGATCGCAGATTTTACCAATGCATTTACTGGTTCTACGATTCATCAATGTCCTCCGATTGTATGGAAGCAATTGTTATGCTATTCAGACGGTTTTTGACCTGTGGTAAATTGCAAGCCGCTGTAGAATTTCTGGGAACAATATCTCTTCCTTCGGTTATTAACGACTACAGAGAAAAAATCAATATTGAGGATGGTGATAATTCAAATTTAGTTATATCCGAATCAATTATGAAAGAATTGATTGAGTATCAGCGCCTTATAGAAGTATTTGACGCATTAGGGAAATTCACTCCAGCAGAAGAAGATGCTTCTGATGACAAAAAGACACAGAGTTTAAGAGAGGTAGCGAAATTAGCGTCATCGTTAGATCAACTTTTAAAGTCATGGATGTATGATCTTTCAAATAATTATGATTTGAAGCGAGAAGATAGAGAAATGTATCAGGAGTTACGGAGAATTTATATTCCGCCAATCTTTATCTCTCTCTTTGATCTGTTGGTGAATTACAGCTATTTGGGTCGGGATATTTTATTCCAACAAGCAATGAATTTGATAAACCTTTTAGCAGACGATAAATACAAGTTTTATGAAATGTTCAATTCTATCAATGCTCTTGAACCATTCCTACAGAAACTTTCCAGTATTAGCTGTGAAGCTTATGGAAAGCGGAAAACCGGTATATATGAATGAAAAACTCCTTCTATTGAATTATATAGGAACTTAATCCAATGATGATGCTTTATCATACAACAAATCAACCACCTGAGACATATTCTTAATAATCTCAAGACTTAGATTGTAGATTTCATCTTTCTTCGGTTCATCATAAATGATTAGATAGCCATTACCTTGATCCAACACACCATAAAACACTTTATCCAAAATCATATTACTCAATTTGGATTCAATAACATTTTTTGGTAATCCAATAACAGAACATATATGACTAATCTCAATACATGAGTATGGTTCAATCAATTTCAACAAGTTCTGTTCAAACAATGAATCATACAAATCAGATAGATGCGACCTTATAATGACATCCTTTGTTAATTCTTTATTGTAACTTTTAAGACAATCCTCAAGTTCTTTCAAAGATCTATGAGAATGCGCCACAGATACAGCTTTCATTGCCTCAATATCCTTATTGTTGGCATATTCAGTACAGTTCTTATTTTTAAGGAGTTTATTGATATCATCAACTGAACCAAGCATTATTTTGCAAAGCATCATATATTTTAAGACTTTTATTAGTCTTGCATCATTTTCTTCGGATGATTTATGAACTTGATAATTCTCAAAGGATTCATAGAAGTAAGAATAAGCGGTCTTAAAATCCTTCTCTTCTGCATGAAGAATACCACTCATTAAATCCAATTCCGCTTGGGTACCACTAGGACAATATATAGCATTTGCACTAGTTCTGGCAGAGGTTAATGATGCTCTTGCCTTGGCAAAATTTTTAAGATAGAAATATGTCTTTGATTCTAAAAGTTGAACATCCACAAGAGAACTCTTATCATCCAATTTTCTGAATTCCTTAACGAGTGAATTTATTAATGAAAGTGCCTGCTGATAGTTCTTCTTCTTATAATATAGACCAGCAAGTCTGATCTGTAGAGATTGCCTGAGGAAGGTTCTCTTTTCTTCAATAGCCCAGTCGATGGATTCCTTCGTAACTTTAATTGCTAAATCAACATCGTCATTAGTTCCTAATGTTTCCACATCATCTATAAGGGTTCTGATGATTTTAGCAGTTTTAGATTTGGCGAAAGAGTTCCTCATAATTTCCCTTGCATCATGGATCAAGTCCAAAAGACCTGATGTGTCATTTGCATCATGATAAACCTGCCCCAAACCAATTATTGCTTTCTCCTGATATTCGACCAATTTTTCATGTTTAGAAACAGATTCTAGATCCAATTCGGAAGGTGACATCTCAATGATAGTTCGATAGATATTGCTAGCCTTATTATACTGCTTCTGTTCAGCGGCAGAAGCGGCAGAAGAAAGCTGCTGTTCAATGCTGACTGTAGATGCGGGCATTATTAGTTTTGAAAAGCAAATAATGTATGCTGTTATTGATGCTACGATTAGTGTGTCTTCCAAGTGTATGATTTTTTTATTCCTAGTTTTTTTTCCTCCCTGGATTTTGCCATCAAGTGAGGAATAAGAAACAAAAAATAATGGGCAACATAAAAGGTGCATAAATAAATAAGGATTAAATTAAATTAAAGTAATCATATAGGTCTTAGCAAATACATTAAATATGATATAAGTTAATCAAGCAACATCATCCCAAATTCTTGCCCACTTTCCCCTCTTATTCTCTTCATCATCCCAATTCTCTTCACTAATTTTTCTTGCTTCTGAATCAATATCAACGTCATCCTTTGGAATTAACCATGGATCATGTCTATAAATTGTTAATTGTGATCCTATCCAAAGCACGAAGAATAAGATAAGTGAAATATAGTTAGCAAAGAAATCAGCCGCATTGAAATCAAAGAAAACAGTATAACCTTGAATAAAGATGATAATAACCAACAAGATAAATGTCGCCCAACCACAGAAAGGCATACCTCTTGCTTTGAATGGCAATGTATCTCTTGAAATATTTCTTGATTTGAGAATGTACATGAATCTTAGATGTGCACCGCTGATGAAAATCCAAGCAATCATTCCCGCCACTGCAGTAATGTTCACAAGCCAAGCAAACACAGTTTGACCATTGTTAGAAACGTTCAAAAATGCAAGTAATCCAAATATTGATGTGGTAAGAACACCAACCCATGGTATTCCCAATTTTGTAGTCCATCTGTAACAGTTTGGAGCAGATATTCCACCCATCGAATATAAAACACGGGATCCAATATAAATGTTAGAGTTACCCGCAGATATAATTGTGCAAAGCATAACGGCATTAAAAATATCCGGTAAGACAGGAGTTTTACTGTTGTGAATGGCAATTAAAAAGGGTGAAGATGAAATAAATGTAGTTTCGTCCTGTAATTCTGGATCATTGTAAGGAACCTGTAATCCTAGGAAAAACATAGATCCAATATAGAATAGAAGAATTCTAATCACGACTTTATTGATAGCTTTTGGAACCGTTTTTCTTGGATTAGCAGATTCACCTGCTGTAACACCAGTAAGCTCGACACCTTGGAAAGTAAAGGCTGCATTGATAAGGGAAGAGAGCCAACCTAAGAATCTATCGGTATTAACATTCGAAACTAAGCCAGCACCAGGACCCCAAGGACCCGGATTTCTCCAATATCTGAACCCTATTGGACCGGTAGCACCTGCACCACAGACCATGCATAAACTATAGATAAGGAATCCAATGATTGCAAGAACTTTTATAAGTGCAATCCAGAATTCTATCTCTCCATAATATTCAACTGGGAAAAAGTTGGCACCAGTTAAAATGAAATAGAATATAAGCATCCAAGCCCAATTTGGAACAGTATCTGTCCAATATTCGATAACCTGTGCCACTGCAAATAATTCTATAGCAAAGGTCATTGCCCAGGAAAACCAATAACACCAATTTGTGGAAAAGCCTAAAGCCTTTGATAAATATCTGGAATTAAAAACACAAAATGATCCAGACACAGGGGTATGCGTAGCCATTTCCCCCAATGATTGTGTTACAAAATATGCAAGAACACCGAAGAACATATATGCTATAAGGGCGTTGACTGGACCTGCCACGCTAATCGGTTTAGAAGTACCAATCAGGAGACCACTACCAATAGTTCCACCTATTGCAACCATGGACATTTGACGAGATGATAATGTTCTTCTCACCTTGGTTTCATGTACAGTTCCCTCCTGTAAGTCACTATTTTCGTCGACATCCACCTCTAGGGTCTTGTCAAGGGATCCCTTATCCGAAGGACCCTTTTCTGATGTTAAGGGATTTGTCTTTTGCATCATTGAATAATCTACTCTAACCAAGTAATCTTATATGATATGTATAAAGCTAATAATTTAAAGGAAAATCTACTACTTATTTATACAGAATTTCTTTTCTTGGATTTCTTTTACTGCCTCTTGGTTGAACTCCTCTATGTCAATGTGCCTTCTGCTTTTTACATATTTGATAAGGAATTAAACTAATAATAAAAAAAAAATTTTCCGGCTCCATCTCTGGATTGAAAAAAAAAAAAGGAACGTTCCAAACAATGGCTTCTGTTGTTTGCTCCGAAATTCAAATACAAATGACTTCAACCAACTGTAGCACTATCAGTTCTCCACAGCCAATAGTCAATTGTATAGAATACTGATAAGGATCTATAAAATATAAAATTAATGGCAATAATAATTAGCAACGATCCTGATGAAGAATCTTCAAGCATTTCGGAAAATCTACTGAGAGATGACCATGTCAAGACCATTTGGAATTTAAAAGCCCATCCATCTTCTGATACAATGTAATTATTGTCTGTATAGACGGAAATGGTAGCGCGCACCCGATTTTTCAATAGGGAATAATAGGTAGGTCAAGCCAAAGTTGAATAACCTTTTCTTACCGCGCTTACCCATATTGGTATAATTTCAGTCCAAGTGTATAGGTAACAAAGATTATTTGCAAGAGCTGAAGCTATTGCCATAGTCAGTGCCGTATATGAGTAATAAATTTCACAGGAAATACCTCTCTACTTTCTGCACGATTCCCATATTTTCCGAATACTAGTAATACTAGTAATTAATCCAGAGGCACTAGCTATTCTTTCGTCGGTATTAATTAAAAGAGATCCTTTTAATGCCACTATTGAATCCAATAATTTTTGTGTGAGGTCCATAAATTCATCGGTCTTTGCAATACATTTCATATTGACTAAAAATTCGTCCGAAGAAGTATTCCTCTTCGAATTTTGAAGTGCGGCTTTTCTGCGATAATTTATGTACATTTTTCTTGAGTCAAATAGGACTCCTCCTGTAAGTGCTATAAGCCAGCATCTCTGTGAATAAACACCAACATTCCTGATAAATGAAGAATGGCTCTTTTTAGAACCAATCAATCCTAACAGTTTAAACCATTGAATAGCATCTAAAAAGAAATATGCTGTGAATCCAACTTGCTTAATCACCGAAAATGCCTTTAGTTGATTATCTTGTAGTTGATTATCTAGAGTTATCAGTAAATTACGGAAAAATTGTAAGAATTTAAGGAACCTGAATGGTTTCCTGCTGAAAGTTATCATGTATTGTAATTTCTTCAACTTTACATATTCAACTAAATCACTCTTCGAACAACTTGCAATTAATCTCACCAAATACTGGGCCGTTCTTAATGCTTTCTCACGACCGGAAACGGTATTGAGAAACGATAGCAATTGCACATATTTAGGATGATAAACAATCCGTTCATACATTATGTATTCTTTAACCAATGATTATAACCTCCATATATATATACCAAACATATTTTGTGATATCATCTATTATCGCATTATATTCATTGCTATAAATCCGTGAAATCGCGATGCATCCGTACACTAGAAAACTATATACAGGCGCGTTATCTATGTATGCAATTAACTCTTATCTTCAAGGGATGCTATCAATGAACGGGCACGCTCATCTGTTTCCTTTTGAACCACTTTATCAATCACTTGATCAAGCTTTGTTCCATTCATACATCCTTCCAAATCATAGAGTGTAAAACCACATCTGTGATCGGTCACCCTATTTTGCTGATAGTTGTAAGTCCTTATCTTATCACTCCTATCAACAGATGACACTTGACCTTCCCTTTCCTTTTCTTCTCTTTGTGCATGCTCTTTCATTTCCTTTTCAGCCAAGCGGGCCCTTAAAACCTCAAATGCTTTCTCTTTATTTCTATGCTGTGATCTATCATCCTGAATACGAACCACAATACCAGTTGGGACATGTGTGAGTCTCACAGCAGATTCTGTTTTATTAACATGTTGACCGCCAGCCCCACTCGCTCTCATAACATCAATTCTTACTTCTCCAGGTGCAAATTTTCTTGAATCAGGATCACCCTGATTATTACTGATTTGCGGAAGAACAACAACACCAGCTGCAGATGTCTGGACTCTACCTTTATTCTCTGTTTCAGGTATTCTTTGTACTCTATGAACACCGGCTTCATGTCGTAACCTGTCATACGAACCTTTATGATTCACGGCCAGCGTCGCTTCAAGAACGCCATTACCAGATTCATGATCTGTTTCGGATAGCACTTCGCAAGGCCAATTCTTAAGTTGACAATACCTCATGTACATTTCTAGTAAATCCTGAGTGAAAATATCTGCTTCGTGGCCACCAGCACCTGGACGTAATTCCAATATACATGCTTTATCTGCGAATGGATGAGGCCTCAACAATTTCATTGTTAATTGTTCAATTGCATGGTTTAACGACGGTATCACTGTGATAAGTTCCTGACATGCATCATCTTTCAAAGCCTTTTCATTTTCATCGTTTATAATGGACTTTAAACCATCGTAGTTTTCCCTTTGATCTACATAGTCTCTATAGAATCCATCCAATTTCGTTAATTCGGCATATCTTTTTGAATCTGCCAGATTGAATTCCTTTCCAGATGATATTTTCTTTTCCAATGCTTTTAATTCAACTTCTAAATCTGCAGCTTTCCTAATCAAAGCCGGATGAATAAATTTTACTTTGGCTTGCTCAGGGCAAGAGCCTTCATCCGCGACGGTTGACACTTGACGAAAAAAGTAACTTCTGGGATGAAACTGCCGAACTATACGGAGTGTAACAGATACAGACATATAGGAAGGAAAGAATGACATTGCTTGGCTTAAGTTTTAATGTATAAAAATAGGAGAATCAAAATTTGGATTTGAAAGACTAAAATATTTCAGATTCATTCTAGAAAGGGTGGAGAAAAAATATTCAGTTAATCCGAACAGTTCGTTAATACATCTTTTGATATCCGTCTTACTCATCATGTCAGATCTAACCAAACCGATAGAGATAACTGACTTTGTCTCAGCATTGAGAGATTTAACACCCAAAAGATTAGAAATGGTTACAAAAAGTTTAAAAACATCTATTGCTAATCTTCGCAAATCAGATGAACTTATGCAAAAACTAATTAATCATGATCCAATGCAAGAGAAGGAATACGGAATTACAACTGCTGAAGACACTAAACTCTACGAAGAAAGTATTATTGATAATAAGAAAGTGCTGGACAACCAAGAACTTCGGATTGTGGCGGTATACATGGAATTAAAGCGAAGGGGACTTCCTTACGAGGATAATGACAATGCACAAGAAAATCCGAATAGCATAGTTCTTTAAATGATGGGAAAGAACTTAAAAAGAAACAGTGTGATCTTCTATATGTGGCGAGGGAGAATGACTTCTTTATTTTACAGGGCATTACAATGCCTGAGGAGTGATCGAATCCACAGAAGTTCAAATACTCCGAGCATACAATATAGGATAATAGTAGCTGTTAAAAACATCCACTGCTTTGTGTATGTATCTTCTGTGGCATTTCTAAGATCGGCATATGCAGATCCCATACCCATATCAGTTTGCTTAATCAAATTCAGCAATTCAACCTCTGCTTCTTGAAATGATTTACTAGTATCGTCAACTATGCTTGCAAGCTTTTCACTTTCTTGTTTAATATCAGCAAATCCAAAATTGATTATAGTATAGGTATCAATAGTTGGTGGATTGGAATTCCACGATAGATCAATTTTCTGATTTTCGAAGCAGATGTCGACGTATTCTTTATCATACTCATCTCTATTTCGACTTCTTACTGGATAATCAATAGCAACATGCAAATTTTGACTGATATCATCCTTTCTACGAAGCACATTCATCATCCGATCCATAACATTCAAATTAAATGATTGAGTGTTATGATCAGGTTCATTATCAATATTAACAGTAATTGCGATCCATATTCCTGTATAGGCATTCTTTGAGAAATCTAATGCACTGAAATCAAATACATCATTAAGATAGTATCGAAGACATGTATTCAACATGAGATACTCTTTAATTTTGCCTGATAAAGAGTTTCTCAATTCAGTTCTCTGCTTTTGTAATCCTTTAGAACGCCAACTGTTTCCGAATGAAAACATATCATCATTATTTTCCTTTTCTTCTAGTAATTTCAACTTAAGTCGCTGATTTGATATCTCTTCATTCAATTTCTTTGCATAACTGCCAGCAACAGGTATCTGACGTCCGACTTGAATAGTTAACGTCAGTATATATACTGGAAATATGCACAATATATAAACGAATGCATTGGAGAGTTTAACCATGGTTCAAATAGTGTTTAAAACCCTAGGTTGAGAGGATAGTATTGTTGTATTGGTTAGATAGGAATTTTCACTTTTAATAATCTAAATAGAGAAATATGAATCGGTGTTCTGATGCTGTTTATAGCCACATGGTTCAACCTATAATGTAAATTTTTTTTTTTTGCCTCATTCGTATTTTCCTATTTACAAAATTAATGTTTACCCTTTAATTAGTTGAATTCAATGAATCCTACTCATTGTGAGGACTGTAGAAGTATTACAAGACAGTTCAATTCATTCTATGAATTATCTTACTATATGCCCTACATAGAATATGCTAACAGAAAAATGGAAAATTTACATACGTTCGGTTCTAAAAACTATTATTATTGTAATTTGCCATAAGAAACAACAAAATTAGTTGTTCGACATATTTTAAAAATACGAGCCCGGATTTATATTCAGGGTCCTGCAGTGCATGAGTATTCTAAAGATACCCCATGAGCAGATCATTATGTACATCTTTCTATGTTGAATTGATACTATTTCAAGACTATACTTATCCATCTGTTTCTTTCATTAACGATATATAACCAATCCAAGTAACAAAGTAAAGTATTCTATTATTGGCTTCTTTATTTTAATCAAATCTATAGATGATAAATAAGTGATCAGGAGTAATTTTATCTTTATTTGATTATAGTCAGTATTTTTATCCTCCGAATTTAATCGATTTTTCATATACTATTACAGTAGGTTTGGTTTTGATATTTTATCTATTAGAAGCAATATTCATGATGCTAAACTTTAATAGCAAAATCTTAAAGGATTATAAAATATGCAAATGAAAATCTAAATTTCTGTCGCAAATGATTTCTTGATATATCAGCATTACTAATTTTAAACTCAATATGTATGATAAGCCTTTTCTAAAACCATTCTATATCCATCGGGTTCCCTTTTCTATAAGTGGAATAATTGCTGAAGGAATCGATTTGATAATAAATAAGTTTTGAACCAGGATGTGCTCTAATAAAGGAAGAGGGCGATCAAGGATCAAAATACATAAATACTATGAATAACTAACGACATTACTACAATAATATAGAGTAAGTGATAATCAATCCTCTTTATTAGCATTGGTGTTGTCAACTATGTGTTTTTGGCAGAGCATTTTCAGCCCTTAATTTAATTCAGCCTAAGATCAAAGGATTTTTTTTTTCTTCCTCCCCATTTTCTTCTCCAACTTCGTTATCTTCATCAATAAATTCATCTTATTATCGGCAGAATCCGCAAAATGTCAGAGTACGATCTAGAGGAGCCACTATCTTCAACCACAAGACCATGTAAGATACCTATACAACTTTGAACGTCTTAATTGATAATACTAACAACAAACAGTAACAGATGCAGTTTTAACCGTTAGAATTATCAAATCTTTCCCTTACAGAAACGTTCATAATTACATTTTCCGTCATATAGATTTGGTGCATACTACTGCTAAACAACTTTACGATAAGATAATTTCCACAATCAATAGTGAAGGACAACTTCGGCCATACAGAAATGTTAAATACGATACAATTAAGATCTACGTCCATGCACATGGAACCAAAACAATGAACTTAGTGATAAATATGGACCATGATGATGATGAATGGGTTTTAGACATCAACGATAACAAGAAGTCACTTGCGGAATATTCTATTGAAAACGAAACTGAACTGAGTATTTATAACAAACAAGCATATCTTGAGTATAAGAAAAATCCTATAAATAAATGGTGAAGAAATAATATACTGGAGAGGAGGAAAACTTTATATAATTAATGCACATAAAATTTGATTTATGTATACATAAAACATTTTATAAGACAAAACAATGGTGATGATGGTTTGGATTACGGAACATCACGTGCCGAGATAATGAAACTCAAGAACCTCCATGGCCACACTTTTTAAGGACGTTCCCGTATCTTTTAAGTTTTAATAAAAGGTTGGTATTGTGTGGTTCAAGTGATATATCATATATTTCTAACCCCGAAGTACCACAAATATATTAATTTTGTATTTAATAAGAAGAGGTTTTGAAAATACAAACATTTCATGGACAACGATAACTTGAAAAGTGTGATACAATAATCACTATGAATTCATCACGAATGTCAAGTTCATCAACCAACCCACCCAAGAGACAGAAAGTCATGGTTGGGTCCTCGAGAACGAATAACCAGGATAAGTTAAATAACAATACGGAAACCCCTTCGAATACTTCACGAAGTGCTAAAGATGTGTGCACATCATCAACCAAATCATTTACATTTAATTCGGCCACTCCTTTAATTAATGGAAGACCATCTTCTGCGGCACAAATTTCGACCACTCATAATACATCACAGCCAAATTCTCAAGATGATAGCAATACACAACTTACAGATCCATCAATAGTGACGCCTTTTCTTAATAGTCATATCGCCAATACTGCCAATACAAATAATATAGTGGATGAAGCAGGTAAAGTTCATCATTACTGCTATAGGCATGATCCTTTAGTTAGATGTAACAAGGCTGCGGATGAACATAAGATGACAGAGATACAAAAGAAGTTGGAAAACCTTCCTAGAAGTGATCAAGAGGCTATTTCACATGTTTGGTCAATATTTTCAGCAGCACCGGGTCAACAGCGCACCCTTATTCTGAAGGGACTTTTAACTATGTGTTGTTTCCCACAACTTTCTCTGATATCACAAGAGGTGTCGAAACTTATTCGTATTGATTTTGTTTCAACACTACCAAACGAATTGGCACTCAAAGTCTTATGCTATTTGGACTGCCAAAGTTTATGTAGCGCTGCTCAAGTTTCTGGCAAATGGAAACGGATGGCTGATGATGATAGAGTCTGGAGACATATGTGTGAACAACATATAGATCGGAAATGCCCACAGTGTGGATGGGGACTTCCCCTTATGGCCGTCAAAAGACTTAGAGAACCACTTTCTGTTCGGAAGAGACGGTATAGTGAGGCATGCAAGAATGACGACACAAACTCCGTGAAACATTTACCACCACCCTTGGATGAATGTAAAGCCATCACTGAAAAATGTCAACAACTGAAGAGACAGAGAAAAACCAGACCCTGGAAAGCCGTCTACAGTGAGCGGTTTAAAGTGGAAAGAAACTGGCGGAAAGGTATTTACAAGATTAAGAAATTTGATGGTCATAGTGATGGTGTATTATGCTGTCAGTATGATAACAATAATCTTCTTATGACGGGATCGTATGACAAGACGATCAAAATATGGAACGTGGATACGGGAAAGCTTTTAAGGACTTTAACTGGTCATACACGTGGTGTCCGTACTCTAGCATTTGATGAACAGAAATTAATTTCTGGAGGTCTTGATGGAACTATAAAAGTATGGAACTATAGAACTGGTAAATGCATTTCCACGTATACTGGTCACAGTGAAGGTGTGATAAGTGTTGATTTTCATGATAAAGTTATTGTTTCTGGATCCGCTGACTCTACAGTGAAGGTCTGGCATGTGGATACCCGAACTTGCTATACCTTACGTGGTCATCGTGATTGGGTTACTTGCGTCAAAATACATCCCAAGAGCAAAACTCTATTTACCTCTTCCGATGATGCAACAGTTCGTCTCTGGGATCTTCGCACCAACAGATGTCTTAAAGTGTACGGTGGTGTGGAAAATAACGGTCATATCGGGCAGATTCAATGTGTAATACCTTTCACCGTGAAGGATAAGCTTACCACCGATGTCCAGGAACATGCTGTTCCAGATTCTGGTAATGGAACAGGGGATGATGCTACCACCGTTACTAATGGACCAGTTGATGAGGCATTAAAGGACATACCTAATCTTCCTACCCATATGCTAACAGCATCTTTGGACAATACAATTAAGCTATGGGATGTGAAAACAGGTAAATGCATCAGAACCCAATTCGGTCATATTGAAGGTGTCTGGTCTATTGCTGCAGATACTTTTCGTATTGTTAGTGGTGCGCATGATAGAACTATTAAGGTCTGGGACTTACAGACCGGTAAGTGTATGCATACATTTGGTGGTCATGTATCACCAATAAGTTGTGTTGCATTGGGTGATTCCCGAATCATGTGTGGACTTGAAAATGGTGAGGTTAAGATGTATTGTTTTGATTGTTGAAATGACTGATTATAGTTTCTTTTCTTTGTCTGCTTGTTTGTTTGCTAAGCTTGTATTAACACGCTGAAAGCGTGTGTCATTTTTTAATGTGTATCTATATGTATTCAATGGGAATTCTTAACATTGCTAGTGATTAACCATTTATATGTGTATACATATATATATATATATATATATATATACATATGGGTACATTTATTCTTGACAATCTTCATTTCAGTCTCATCGAGGCTGTGAAGGCTGATCATTCATTATCTTAACGTGCTTTGGTTTATGCTTACTTAATCTACACTTATTTTTTAGTGTTAAGTTAAATATTTCAAGCCCATGAGACTATCATATTACAATTAAATTAACAAACGACAAAATAAAAGCTAAAACATAGGATCCTTTGCTTATTCTTGTTCCTGGAGCTTTGCATCATGCACACGTTGGGCGCGAAGTTTGGCTTCTTCGGGAGATGTAGGAACGGTAGAAATAACTCTTTCCAATGCAAAATCACTATCCACATCTTGTTCTTCAAGCATGAAATCTGTCTTAATCATTTGATGGAATCTTTCAGGACCAAAGAACAATGTTATGATCATAAATCCGGTAACTGCACCAAGGAAAATACACATCACTTTTCCATAATCGTAGCCACCTTTGCCCAATGATGTAATCGGAAATCTTCTTCCTAATTCGGCTTCGATAGTCGATGAAGCTGAGGATGCCAATGTTCCCACCTGATATGCAGTACCTGAAATCAATGCCCTTAATGGTGTAGTAGCTGTTAATTCGGTTAAGTAAATTGGTAAAACACCCCATGCTCCCATAATTGAAAATTGAAGCATGAAACCACATCCCATAATGTAACTTTGTTGATGGATAAAGAATGTAGGATAGATAAATGCTCCAACACAACAGCAGGAACCTATCATAGCTAATCTTCTACCTAAGATTTCAGAAAGTTGGCCCCAAAATGGACCTCCAAAACATCCTCCTAAATTAACCACAACATTAGTCACGGTCAAGGCGTTCGTAGACAGTCCAATCTGCTTCTTAAGCATTGTTGGGAAAAGATCCTGCGAACCATGAGAGAGGAAATTGAACACCGAAAGATTGAATATTAAATAAACTAAAATTGGCCAATCTGTCTTTAATGTTTGGATGAAATCATTAAATAGATTAGATTCCGTAAGATGATTATCACCATTAGAATTCTTTTCATTATCACTAAGACTACTGGCCTCTTTTTCTTCATGAACCCTTTGATTATGAAGCTTTCTAGCTTCTTGAAGTTGTTTGAAATAATCTAATTCACCAAATGTAAGTCTCCATATCAATAGGAGCAAGGCAGGAAGAGCAGAAAACCAAAACAATGCTCTCCAATGCTTACTTGTATCATAGAACGCTCTGTGAAATGCGGTGGCTAAAACAAAACCAAATGTGTAAGCAGGTTGCCAGATACCACTAAGGAATCCACGGGATGCCACAGGTGCATCTTCCAAACTGGTAGACATAGCTAATCCATAGCAACCCCCCATGGCAATACCGAATAGTGCTCTCACAGCTAAGAATTGTTTCAAAGTTTGTGTAAAACCAGTTGCAATTTCAAAAATAATGAAGAATACATAACATGCGATTAACGGCCATTTACGGCCATACCTATCTGCAATAAAACCAAATATAATAGAGCCGATAGATCTGAGCATCAAAACCAAAGTCATACCCCAAGTGATTGAAACAACCTCTACACCAAAAGTATCTGCAATATCACTGACACTAATGGAAACACAAAAGAAATCAAAGGAATCACATAGCCAAGCAGAATATCCATGTAAGAATAAATTCCACTGATGTCTATCCATGGCACGAATGGCTGGCATAGGATTCAATCTTTTTTTAGCCAACTCCTTATTCTTTTTATCGAAAACAGGTAATTGAAACAAGGTTGATGGCCTAGTCTTGATAAACTGCCAGAATTCTTTGGTCAAATCATGGAAACTATTTTCAGGTTTTCTTTCATATCTCGCTTCCTTATAATAACTTTCGTTATCAAGCTCTTGGTTAGCCATTTTTTCTGCTTCAAGATCGATAAACTCCAAGGACACTGCTTCCTAAAGTATTATCACCTGTTAGTCAATCATAACTCCTTATATAATCGTAGTCGATATCTTTATCGAGATTAAACACCTAAAAATTTTATCATTAAATTTCATACAACACCACAGGAATAGGACTGTGGCAAATAAAAACAATGCTTTCAAACTGTGGCACTATATTTTGACGAAGCCGCACACATAGTCGAATATCAATAGGTTTGGAAACTAAAAATTCACTTTTAATTGTTTAGTAAAGATTTGATTGTTCCAAGTACCCCGGAAAAAGATTTGGGTATCTTAAGCTAGATAGCGGGGAAGATTTGAAATTCCCAAAAGAGTACGGCTGAGCAAAATCAGGAAGCCCCAATAGACGAATAAATCCGAATATTACATTAAACTACCCGTTAACGAGTAAGATGATGCAATATTAAATACCGCTACCATAAGTGAATAAACAAACGGTAACCATGCAGTCATTTTAAGTTGCGCACTTTGATAAATTGCACTGGCGAGAATTCCGAGTAAAGACCCAGATACAAAACCCTCGAAAAGCCCAATTAGAAGATATGATAAAACAATAAGAATGAGCATCTGCTTACTATCCTTGGTCAGATGGGTAATTAAACTCTTCTTTCTCCCACCAGAGAGACTAGCCACTTCTGCATCGAGATTACTAGGGCTCAGGTTATGAGATTCATTGTTTCTTTTTTTAAAGTACTTCTCCAAACCGGCTTCTCTGCAATGGGTTAAGACTATTACAATTGCTGCACCTCCATACAAACCAAGCATCATTATTATTGACCAAAGAACGGAAAATTTCCATATATCCCTTGCATAATAAAGTACCGATCTATTGTATTTCAGCTTGGATGCACCTAGAGGCCAATGAAGTGACGGAAACTTTGGTGTTACGTATCCAACGGGAACCTTATCATAATTACTATCAAATGTTAGTATCTTGCTGTAGAATGGTGCTTAAGTTTTGTACCTACCTCATGGATGGTCGTTGCTTAGTCAAATGAATAAACCAAAGTAAAAGGTGATGAAAATTAAACCGTTATTATTTTATTTTAATTACTTTTTTTTTTGTTAAATAAAACACATATCGGATATTCATTAATCATGATCTATTTACCAGTTTCCAATCTCATTAATTTCACTATCGTTCCCAGCATAAACACCCTTGAATCCAATGCACTAATAGTAATATTCTTCATACTCAAATTGATTTGAGTATTCGGTTGTACGTTTATAATTCTATCAACTAAGACGGCTGTAATGGCAGAAACGATTACTCCACAATCTGAGTGATTGATTTGCTGAGGTGTATATCTATCGGTTTCAACTCCAAATTCTATTCCGAGCAATGCACTGGCACTTTTAATCAATCTGATCGATTCGGTTTCATTCGCTCCATAGAGAGAATCGTAGATAATGGCAACTTGATCTTTGGGACATAGCAGAAGAAGAGACCAATGGGAACCACCTTCCGTTTCATCGAAATCTTGATTATCATTAACGGGCATAAAGATGAAAGATGATTTACTTAGATCAGGTAAAACATCTTTTAGACCAGAAGGATTCGAGTAGTTTGCAAGAAGAAATGAGAAGGTTGGTAGTAGTAGCATAACCGATTGTCTGATCAATGTATCTCCAACATAGAGGAGACGTTTAGCCAGAGTTGGAATAACCTGAGAATACGTCAAATATTCATACATGAAACTGATAATATTATCGTCTATCCATCCATCATCCAATAAAGTTTTTAGACTATCCTCTGTTACTGTAAGATCACCAAGTTTGATTGAAATATCGGATGAGATGACTGTAGCTTCTTCTAGCATATCTCTAAGCATTTGAGCCTCATCATCTGTATAGAGGTCGGAATTTTTACCCCTTTTCTTCATTTGCTTTCTCATTCTCTTTTGCCGTCTTTTGGAAACACGACGTGGCCTCATTTTCACAACATCACCATCTTCCGATAGTTTTCTACCCCAAAGTGTAGTATGTGTAGTTAGTAAAGATTCCGAAAATTTCCTATCATCAGTATATGCACAACTTCTCAAGCTATTTGAAGATTCCACAATAAGATCGATACTCTCATCATGAAGTCCCCCGTATTCAAAGCTTTGAAGATAATTTGGATCACATTCCCAATCTAAGCAATCAAATCCATTAGTAACCAACTCTGTATTAATTTCCTCACATTTATGAAGGAAATCTTTACTATTGTCTTGGAGTCGGTAACCTCCCTTCTCCGATAGGATGACCTTGGTAGTCATAATAATCAATTATATTATCAAATCAATTTACTTTAAGAAAGGGGAATCTCTCCTATTGATCTCGCGAAATCATTATCTACAGTCTAAATCTTGATTGACCAAATTTAACACTATTATTACCAGGTATTGTTATAATACTATACAACCTGCTACACAGATGATTAAACAGAGTTATTCAAAAGCTCATCAACTGCACCTTCAACAGATCCCCCACTTCTACGAAGAGCTCTAACATTTCTTTCAAAATCAAAGAATCCCATGTCATTCAATTGTCGAAGTTGTGTTTCATATAACTCTTCTGGTGGACGATTGTCATGTGGGGGTGGTGTAGTTGCCTGCGATGCTTGCGTATTAGCGGACATGGCCGCCAACATACTCTGCATATAAGGATTGGCAAATGGATTTGCATTATCACCCGGACCCGACGCACTTGAATTTGCAGGATTAGCACCGAAAAGAGCAGCAAAAGGATTAGCAGCAGTGGTAGCAGAAGAATTTCCAGTATTGGCTGATGCGGCATTATTATTAGCACCAGGTGTAGACGAAGAAGGGGAAGAAGAAGGATTAGCATTTGCAGTTGATGCATCCCCATTCGAATTATTGGCTGTTGCAGTGGCAGAACCACCGGGAGCAGGGAAACCAGTATTTGACTGCCCATTACCTGACTGGCCACGACCCTGGTTCATCATTCGTTGGAAATCCATCATAGAATGTAATGCTTGAGGGTTGGTCAGCATATTACGGAAATACTCACTTTGTAGCATTTGTCTTGCCATTGGTCCCATTGCACGAAGCTCAGGAGATCGCTGAATCATATAATCAAGCATCTGTGGATCAGAGAGCATGGCTCTTATACTTTGTTGATACATAGGATTATCCATCATTTGTTCCAGTTGATGCTGATCCGGAATTTGCATACCATCCGGATTAACACCCATCTGTTCCATGGTAGGCATTGGAACATTGTAACCTGCATACCGTGCACCCGTAATGCCAGCTAAAGGATCAAATGCTCCCTGTCCTGCAGAGATATTTCTAGGCACACCAGTAGTATTAGTATTGGAACTACTACCAGATGCATCTCCTGAATTCGTTGCAGGTGTTGAATTCGATTGTTGCTTCTTTTTAGAAGCACCTTTAATCAGATGAAGTGCATGACCATCTTTGATCTTATATGTTTCTAAGGTATCACCATCTTTTAGAATCTTACCAGAATAGATAAGCCTTTGACTATCAACAGGTATATCAAGCTCCTTAGCAAGCTGCTGCTTGAATTCTAGTACGGTAGCACTACTTGAGATCTTACTCTCGTGCCTCTTATCTCCAGCCAATCTGGGTTGATGTTAGTAGATATTAAAACAAAAAAGAACCCATGATACAATACATACTTTATGATAACGGTAATTTCAGCCATCTTAGGTTGAAAATCGATTAGCTTATGATTTTTTGCCTTCCAGTAACAGTTCGATCTGTAACAGAAATTACGTTTTATTCTTAACACTGGTTCGGTGTTCAAGTTCGCGAATATCCTTCTCGGATATTTTATTTTTCCTCAACTTTTTTTTGGATTATTCTGGAAATGTCCGACGTTTAAGTCGATCGACTATTCAAATCATTATACATATATACATGAAGTGTCTATATAATCTATCTATGCCTATATTGAAACAATTATTTATAAGCGATTCACTTGGCCAATATATTGCATGGCTTTAAGGTCTCCCTTGGCTAATTCCGGCTTATCCAAGATTTGAGCTACCATATTCCAAGGATCTTTGCATCCACCCCATTTAAGAAGTTCATTCTTTAACTTTTCTCCGCTAACACGATTCATTGGATCTTTAGCAAAGAGATGATCCCAAATCTTCGCAGCTATGGCTCTATCGAGTAAATATGAATAATAAACCGATCCATAAGAGTAGAGATGGCCGAATCTGCCTGGCCAGTTGGAAATGGAATCTTCATAATATTGTAATTCTTTCTCTAACTCATGATAGATCTTATCAACATCAAAATCTTTAGCAAAAACAATTGAAGAATGTAACACTTGATCAAGCAATGCCATCTTAATTTGACCAAAAGTTTCTGAATCACTAAGGAAATTATTATCAGATTCATACTTTTTTAGTAAAGCTTCAGGTAAAGGTTTACCAGTTTTATAATGTCTAGCAAACGATAAAAGTACTCTTTCGTCTTTGGCAAATTGCTCATTCAAAATTGAAGGTAATTCAACAAAATCAGTGGCACATCTAGTTCCACTAACATTGTGTAAATTGGTACGCCCCAACATGGAATGCATAGCATGCCCTGTTTCATGGAATAAAGTTTCCACTTGACTCAATGTTAATAATGTAGGTGGAGGACCAGTGAAATACTGAACAGCTGAAAATTCGGGGAAGAAATTACAAACAATACTAATCACAGGTAATTGATATAATTCTCCATCATGCTTAGTAGTCTGGAACGTCTTCATACGAAGGTTAAATGGATCTTTAGGATTCAACTCCTCAGGGTAAATTTTTCTTGAACAACAAACAGTGAAATGTGCTGGTGTTGGGGTCTTTGATTCTCTGTAGAATAAGTCCATATAGATAATTCCAATCAACCCATCGGTTTCGCTTATCACTTCAAACTTACGAACTTCGGTTGCCCAAGTTTCACCCTTTTTAACAGGAACTGGCTTTAGTTCAATTCCATATATTGATTGAAATAATTTTGACAAGCCAGCCACAACGGTACCAACCGAAAAATATGCGGATATATTTTCCACAGTAGTTGATTTATGGTGCATCATATGCAACGTGGTTAAGTAATCACGATCCCAAGGACGAACAAGACTTGCTAGTTGACCACGGGACGGATTCTTAATTTCAGGATTAGGGTATGCATGATATAGAGTATTAATTTCGCTGGCAACACCAGGCTTTGTTTCTTGGAGAAGCCTATGCAAGAATATCATTACATTGGCGGGATTTTTAGCCATTTTTTCTGAAAGTTGATACTCAGAATAGCTGGATTTACCCATCATCTGTGCCAATATACCTCTGCTTTTTAACAGCCTTTCTAAAAGTTGAATTTGGGATTTAGGAACACTATGCAATGCTAACCAGACTTTTTCACGGACTGATCTGTTGGGACTACTTCTAAGCACCTCATATGGTGTTCTTCCATAAATCGGTACTCTAAGATTACCATGTAAATCATAGGAAACATATTTTCTGACTTCTTTAGGAATGGCATCATCTGTTAACAATTTCTTTGGAATTTCCGCATATTCAATATCAGTCTCTCCAACTCCATTATTAAATGCCTGACCGGTAATAGCAATATACTGACTTAATTCAACAAAATTCTTTCTTGTTTTGGCATCCATGTCAATACCAGACTGTTTAAAATCAGAATATAACAGCTTGCCAACTGCCAATTCTTCACTGGATAAGTTAGAAGTAATTTTTCTATCAGTCATGACCTGTTCTAACCTATGGTACAAACCTTCGGAGGTATTGAGAACATTCATAAATTCAAACATCTCCTCATGACATTGTTGTGCTGCCTTTACAAATGATTTATCAGGATGAACAACACGAATAAATTCGCACAGATCTATTACACGACAAAGAATGTCACTTAACCTATCCAAATTACGGATGCAATTGTGTAGTCCTTCATTAGATCCATCTTCTATTATTCGTTTCGTCAATAACTTCGCTTTGGCCAATGATTCATTGGAAAATTTAATTAAACCTGCAGGCCTTTCCAGGTAAGGATTTTGAAATAATCCAACGGAACTAGCATTATAATATCCAAGCAAACCACCATCTAGGCGATTGAAATTTTTCCAGAATCCATCATCATCAAAGATTTGTCTAATTATCTGAAGGTTCTCCTTATTTGGTTGATTTGTTGTAGATAAGAGACGAACATGTCTGAAATACGGCGACCGATACGCTTTAACTGCTGCAAGGGGATTATACAACGTCAGCCGCGCTGGATAACAAAACAAACGTATGTTGCTTGCAAACGGCATTTGATTAAATAAATATGGATAGTAAAGACGCCACCGAATATGAATTCGATATATCGAACAGATTAATAAGTAATAAACGTTGAAGTGAAAAGTACTCTTTATTCAATTTCATCATTTTTCATTTTTCAATTTTTCAGTTCTTAATTTTTTATTCTCCAGAATTTTTATTATGGTTTAACCGAAACATGTCAAAGGAGTTACATTGTGTCTAAATAAATGCACTTAATAAGGAGATATACATGATGGCAGATGGAAACATTACAAAATTATAACAACAAAGGGAAATGCAATGAACCTATTTATGTATATATATTACACTAGATTGACAAATTGTAAATGTGTGAATTATGCTTTACAATAATTCTTCCAGATTATATCCATAACATCGTGGAAATGCTTTTTATCATCTTCTGGATGTCCACTAATTGATACGCTATAATTGTAAATCATTTCACCAATTTTGAGTGTTCCCCTGATATCTTCTGGACTGGTTTTAGCTCCTTCTTCTATTGCTTTGGATTCAACATCATCATCAGCATCAATTTCATTTTGAATTTGTTTTCCTTTATCCGAACCTTCTTTAGTTTCATCATCGGATGTAACATTCTTTTTGCTGTATGAACCAGCATACACATCATCTATGGATGTTGACTTATCTGATTTTCCTTGTTGCATCATCCCACTTTTAACAATCATAGGCGCTCCTTGCATGACGGGCATCATCATTGGGTATCCCCCATATTGCAAACGGGCATGACCTTTGCCTCCAGCAGTATACATTATAGGCATTCGTGGATAGCGGGTCATTCCAGCAGGCGTCGATAAGGCGTGCAATGGTACCTGTACTCTATTCGCGTTTGTCCAATAGTGCCTTCCATCAGCAGGTGCAGATCTCAGAGGCCTCAGAATACGCAGTGGAAGATGAAGGGGACATGGCGGCGAATTTCTACACATTCTTTTCCTTAACGGTAGCATACCTGGTCCATTATGATTATTCTCAATATCGTTATGATTGATATCTCCTTTTGATTTCCCTTGGTTTGTCTTCTTTATTCCTATTTTAGGATCTTGAATATTATTGGTATGATGATCATCAACAGAATCCTTACTATTTTCAGATACACTATTTTTGACAGTATTATTTTCATCATTATTGGTATCATCATCATCATCATCATCATCATCATCATCATCACCCCCTAGATTGCGTTTTCTGGCCATATGCATAAGCCGCTTTTGTTGTAAGGCAATCTCCCGGCTCTGTTGTAGAACATGATGCTTATCTTCAGGAGTTAGAGCAAACGAGGACATTCGAGGAGAACTTTGCATACTTGATAAGGAACCTTGAACACGTGAAAGGTCCAATGGTGCAGGCCTCTTTCCCTTTGAACCCATATTGTTTCGCTATAATTTGAATATTTAGTAATTAATTGTAGACATATATATGAAACAACCAAGAGTATGTTTTAGGGAGAAAAAAAGAAATTTCCTTGAAAAAAAAAGACATGAAAAAGAATGATTGATTTGGGATGATTGATTTGCGTAATCTTTTTATTGACAGGTGCTTTATCATCTTTAGGAACTAATATCAATCATAAATCTGTAAATTAATGTTATACATTTCTATCCGTGTAATCAATCCATTTAACGCCTAAATGGTCCAAAATTTTATGTTCATCGAAACTTTCGATCATCGTCTCTCGTTCTACACCATTTCTATTCTTACTGATACGTACCAATCCTTGGTCACTTAGTCTTTCTCCCCTTAATGTTGCCAATAGTCTTAAACCTCGATTAA
This sequence comes from Brettanomyces custersianus, assembly GCA_012295335.1. Classification (NCBI taxonomy): domain Eukaryota; kingdom Fungi; phylum Ascomycota; class Pichiomycetes; order Pichiales; family Pichiaceae; genus Brettanomyces; species Brettanomyces custersianus. The sequence continues at coordinate 342,569 of JAAVTW010000006.1, read as the reverse complement.
ACGTATCATTTCCAACAAAGTAGAGCATTGCACTACCAAGTCGCTTATATTCCACTGCAATGATATCAATTCGTCGACATTTAAACCCCCTTTTCAAGATACAACCACCATTAAACTTATTCATATTTGGTGAAACATTAGTAAGCTCACAGTTAATAAAATTTTGTTCTTCAAGTAATGTGACCAATTTGTATAGTAATTTATGGACCTTCGATGAATCATTGACTCCTTTCCGATAGATCATCAAATCAATATCTCCACAATCTCGACTACCACGTAAATATGATCCCATAATTTTAATAACTGGCTGAGTATCATCATCTTCAATCAATGGCTTTTCCTTAACAATATCCAAAATTCTTTGATACAAAGATGCTACCTCATTTCGAGGTATTCTTTCTAACCAATCATGATAATAGTTTAAACCTAACTTTTGTTGCTTAGAAAGACTTGAATATAACTTTTTGTTTGATTTTAGATCATCCAGCTTTGCGGGATGATAGGTTTGTATTATCTTGTATGCAGTAACAGGTCCAAACCCATGTATTTGACAAATTTGATTAACTAGCTTAAGCTGTGCATTTCGATTCACTTTCCGTTTCAAATGTTCATATTTAGTAAATGTACCCGTTTTCAATATTTCGTCGATATGGTCTTGTAATGATTTCCCAAATCCATAGTATTGCTTGACATCATCTGATGAACAAATTGGCCTATCTAATGTCTCTATCATATTGATTGCATTACTATAAGGAACAATACGGAATTGGGCGGAAGAATCAATAAGTTTTTCAATTTCAAGAAGATTAATCATGCCTTTGAATCGATCAATTATATTAGCATTCGTCGATAGAGCCCTTTCCTGTTTCGGATCCAATCTTATTTGATTTCGATTTCTTTGAAGTATTGAAATGATTCCTTCAATCTGGTTATGCTTACCAACCTTGAGCGTAGTTTTTTTAGGCCTTTTATTAATTGATTCAATAGACTTCGATGATCGTTTACATGATCGATATATAAACTGATCTATAGGAAGAAGCCTTTGTTTACTCAACGATTCAGTAATCCATTCCATTTTTAAGATCGGATAATTCATCACATTTTTATTTCGGATGTCTTCAATTTCATCATTTCTATCTTGTGGCGTAGCCAAATCATTTGCTAGAATGTATAGAGTACTAGGCTTTAAAAGTTGATTCTTTTTCTTTATTTGGGCATTAAAATATCGCCTATCTTTGATTATGGCACCTTGATTTCGCCATATATTTAAACGGTACCTTTCAACACCACTATTCACAGTAGGAGATACCAGGATGTTGATACCCTTAAGCATCTGAAATATTTAAAAACAAACATATGAACCTATAGATATGTGGTGAATAGCTTGAAATTTGATTTTAGATTTCTACAATGGAATAACAGTTGTGCACGGCTGTGAGTAATACATCTAATAAAGTGCCACTTCAATTTAAAATCATTTTAAAAAAATAAATGGTATTACTTGGCTGGGGTGGCTCAATCAACTAATTTGATTTCAAAATATAATTTCCTTTATATACAGCATACTACTGCTTCCATGGACAGGTAGAGGTCGATAACTTGACCTGGTATAAGCACATGTGCCCTTGATAAATTATATGCAGCCACACCCGTTCAACCTTTTTTTTTTTACTCCCAACTGTATTTTTTTTTTTTGTAATTGTTGAACCACCATATAGTAATGGTACCGGTTCATTCTTTTCTAAGCATCAGGTTTTGTCGCCTAGCATTATATATTAGAGTTATTGAAATAAGCATATATCCGGCAGTATGTCATTATATCGCGCACATTCTATGTCATTTTCGCAGTCACCACAAAACAATAACATCTCTTCGTCTGTACCCATTAAAGTGGGACTCATATCTCCTAGAGTTTCAGCCAGACGATCTTCCTTTGCAACTACAGGATTTTCACCGGGAAGAGCTAGAGATGGTTCTATACCAATTGACCCTCTCAGCAGTGATTCTGTGAGCTCTTATCAAGGACCCATGTCACACAATTCTAGTGATTATGATGTCATGAGCATCGAAGATGTTGTAAGTGAAGCTGGTCCTGAATATATCAAATCGAATCTCAAATCATACAATTTACAATTGATCAATTATCTTATTCAACAGGGTTTAAACGTGAACCCATTAAGGTTGAAACAAAGGCGGGTAAGAAAAGCTAAAGGTATTATGAAATTTGTTATACGGTCGGGCCCCAGAAATCCAAATATTGAAACATTTGTGACTAGTAATGGCCAAATATTGTATTTGCCATTCAATCCTTTTAAAAAGAGAAGACATAGAGGTCAAAATCAAAACACCAATGGACAGAATAATATATATGATGATGAAGATGAGGATGAAGAAAATCAAGAAGGTGATATGGATTCCGATAGTGCCCAATCATCTATTGATGACAGTAACAGTCAACTTGGTAATAATGATGCTACACTTTCACGGACTACCACAGCTACTACCACCCAATCGGAATTGGAGAAAGGACATCATCACCATACGGTTGCATGCCATACAATATGCGTTATGGTTAAGCTAGCTAAGGAGGAAACACTTGATCCCATTGTTCGTGCACAGTATCATACTGATGCAAAGACAAGATGGATCCAGGGAATCCCCGTAGAAAACAAGAAAGTGCGGTTTAAAGAACACTATCGTGTCTGTGAGGATAAAGACTGGGATCTGGACATGCGTGATCCTGATTGCTTTATTCCATTTAAAAATTTCACCAATTCTGAAGGTGATTCAATATCTGATTCCGATAGTTCGTCATTATTGACCAAAGATATTGTCCTTTCTGATTCCCCTACACAAAAAATTCAATTCTATCATTTATTGGATGCATCCGATTTTGTTAATGAAATTGAAGACTCATCTAAAGATTCTGATGCTACCAGAAATCTTTTTGAAGATTTTCCACCAATCCCTGCGAAGACGTTTGAACCAGGGTATTATGTTTTCCTTTTACCAATAGCATTTCCTATAAACACTCCAGAAACAGTTATAACACCCACAGGATCCGTCATACACAATTTTACCATTCAGATCAATAAACAACCTTATCAACCTACTTTACAGGCACCTCAGCTTTCTCTTTCTTCACCATCTCATCATTCGAAATTCGAAGATCCATCATATTCAACTCAAAGCTTACCTAAACATAAAGAGAAAGTATTCACACCAGTTACAGGAAAGCATTCTATAGGTTCATCATTTCTTAAAAAATTATCTTTACGGAGACAATCAAGCTTGAAATCCACCATTAAGGCACCTCTTGCTGCTGGAAGTAGCCTTTTTGGAGAACTAAAATCACACACAAAGGATAGTTCTGATACTATATATGAATTTGGTTATCAGCTTCCCGTTGTTAGGTTACCACCTTCAGATGCTACTTCCACATTGAATAAATCAATATATGTTAATAAAGTGTGGAATAATTCTTTAAATTATGAAATGCTTCTACCAAGGAAGTATATTCAACTTTCACCGATGTACGATGTGAATGATCAGTTCCTTCAACAACATTCATTTATGTTGCAGATGAAATTAATCCCTCTGATTAAAGGTCTTTGCCTTAAGCGGATCAAAATTAACGTTGTGGAAAGAGCCACATACATTTCACGAGATCGTAAGTATGAAGAAGATATTGGTGACATGGAAAGGTCTGGGGTGAAAGAGAGAGTTGTAACCTTACTGGAGATAAAAGCTAGGGACAGACCATTCAGAGGTCATTATCCACCACTATGCTCACAACTGGTGAAAGGTTGCACTAATGATAATTTGCTCACCTGCTGTTATAAAGCCTCAAATTTTGACCAAAAGGCAAACCGTAATTCCACTCGTGATGAAGATGGTGATATTACTATAACCAATCCAGTTAAGATTCAGTGCCCTCTAACATTTACCGCCAACGATGAGTCACATTTTATTAAGAGTGTTCATAAGAATTTAACTAAAGGTGCCAGTGATTTGAAAGATCTTCATGATTCCGATGAATTTAGTGACGATGCCGAATCAATATTTTCAACGACTGATCTAAATTCGGCGAACTATACCGGTGTTCATACGGGGGAAAATACAACTAATAATGACCAAAAGGATTTCTGGGTTTCTAAATCACCTTCACTCTCCTCAATAATTAATCCTGCGAAGAGCAAAAAAGCATTTTATTCGATGACAGGAGCCATTGAATCCACATCCGATCTGACTGATGCAGAAAAAGTACGTATTTACTCATTTTTCCCTGATGCAACATTTCATAATGTTAAAATTCGTCATCGATTGCAGGTTTGCTTCCGGATAAGTAAACCAGATCTAGACTTTCCTACACCAAATGGCCCAAAGATGCATCACTATGAGGTTATTGTTGATACACCAATATGTTTTATATCACCATTTTGTGTATCAGATACCCTGGATTTACCCTCTTATGATTATGCTGTCAGATCCTCCACATTCGGTGTACCTCTGAGTAAGCAAGATTTCTCATTCACACAATTGGATAGTACAGAATCTTCATTGGAACCTCGACTACCAACATTTGAAGAGGCTGTTTTACAACCAGGTTCTCCAATGATGACTGGAATGTCAAACGTTCCATTTAATTCTACTAATGGGATTAATGCTACCACCATCGTCGCACAATCTCCATTTTCGTCTCCGGATCAAAATTCAACATTTTCAAGTCTTGATCAAGCCATAAATGCTAAAGCATCAAACGAGAAGAATGTATCCAAGGGTACTGTTCCAGACGATTTATTTGCTAAGAGGGAAATTAAGAGACGACCTTCAGTGAAGGCAAATAGTCAGTTATCAATTGCCGCTCATAGACAAAGTGGTTCACAACATCATTTTGCATCGATTGATTCTAGATTAGGTGAAAATCTCAGTTCAATGCATAACCCAAGTAGATCATCTTTAGATGGTGACAAGCTTCCAACTTATCAATCTGTAATAGAAGATGAAATTTCCAATGGATTACAACAGAAAATGAGTTTACTCAACGTGGAGGAACATCATCCCGTTCCAACGGCAACACCAAATGATAGTGAGGGAGACGATGCCAGTCTGGATGTGTTGAACACTCCAGAGAGAGCCCACGTTAATCATGTGGTTTAAATAGTTAGATTAAAGGGAAATGATATATATTTACATGCCAACATCTATATTTATATACAAAGATTAGTTTCTTATTTTAAAGCTTTCTCCTTCTCCTTCTTAATCTCGGTTAACTTATCTGCATCCGATGGTTCGGGTCTGAAGATATCACCATTCTTGATCATATTATTTATCGTCTCCTCTTGAGTAGGCATTCCACCCTGTGAAAGCTTTCTCTGTGGTAGACTTTCAAAAACAGAACCAGCCATCACAACCCTATCGGTAAATGGATCAACATTAAAGGAAATATACTCAATAATATTCTTAACCTTCTCATCAAATTTTTTGGAGTCCCGTTTTTTGATAATCATTTTCTGTTTAGTGTTAAATTTATATAACACCTGACAAAGTAAAACCGAACCATCATCATGAGGGAAAGCATGGAAAGAGATTAGCTTTGGTGCTTCATTAAATTTAACAAGTTCCCAGCCCAACGAAACATTTTTAGGAAGCTCCTTTTCACGACGTCCCAATGCAAAATAGACATACTCAGACATCAGATCACGAGCATTTTCAATACGTTTATCGGCAAATGCCTTATTAACTTTAACGTAATCTTCAATGGCTTCATTCTTCCATTTTAAAAAGTTAGGCTTGTATCCACTTCCCATAGTATTTTTAAACCTAGTAACTTGAACCCAATCATAACAGTACATATAGAACTTCTTACACCAACATCTAATAAAGAAAAGCGGCGAAGTTATAGGATTTGGCATTCTTGACCAACGTGGAATGATGAAAGGTGCAAATGGAACTCCAACCTTCGATATCGTTGGCCTTTGTTGCTTCATTTTTTTTGGTGAAGTGGCCTTAGATTTCTTCTGTTCTGTTTCCTTTTCATCCATTTCTTGATCAATGGTCTTCTCTTCCGTCTTTTCTTCCTTGACGGGAGTAGAGTAATACCTAGAGAATTTTAGATTTCCAATGGCATACCGTGAAACGGGCACACCACCAAAAAGTCGAATCAACCCAGACTTGGTTCCAAACAAAAGTGACATATTATACGAGTGGACGTATAGTGGCAGAAGAGAGTGTATAAATCTGTTATAGAAACATCAATTACGATTTTAAGAAATTCAAGTTGTTTAAATTTTGAAACTTTTTTTTTCATTCAGTTTTATTTTTGAATTCCTCTAAGGATTTACAATAAGGATTTACAATTTTGACAATTCCAGGCTATGTCAACATAACATTCTTTTTCCCCAGCCGTACAGTTTATTAATGCTAGTAAGTATACACAAATCCAATTAGTTCTTTCTATATTCAACATCGCTATCTTCATCATCACTATCATCGCTCTCAAGCGTATCCTCATTTCTATACGTGGTTGTACTATTGGCAGCAGCTCCATAATAGCTGCTTTCGGGACCCTGGTTTTCAGAATCACCTGCTGTAGAATATTTAGAAGTGTTTGCATTTTCAGCTGATTCAGAATCACTCGTTGGCGCATGCTCCTTGCCCTGGGGTTGCGACTGTTCTACGCTAGCGAGTTGATCACTCTTCACACTTTGTGAAAGAGAATGCAACTGATTCATCGAATCGATAATAAATGGTCGTATTTCATTGATTTCCATTAAACTTAGTCCATCCAATTGGAGATACACATCATTCAATTCTTGTAAACCTTTCCTAGCTTTCAGCTGTCTTACCTCTCTAAGATCTTGAAGGATAGATCGTATTTCATGAGGTGGATCTATGAAATCATCGCTGCACTGTTCCAATAACATTTTTGAGATAGGAAGCCAATGCCAAGGTAAATCTGAAAACTTGTTTGGAAATTGGACCTCCTGATCATACTTCTCCTTAAGGTACTTTAAAGTAAGCCAATCAGGTATCACGATATTACATTTCTCTTGTCGTTTTAAAATCAGTGCTAACCAGATAGGAACCTGCTGTCGCTGTAAAGCCCTCAGATTATGTAGATCAGCACCTATCAGTTGGGTCCCATTCATGGTGAATCTTGGAAGAATGACAACATTTTCTTGTTCCGCCAGAAAACTGATCTCTTTCGTGCTGAACGAATATTTCGGAAGAAGAACTGTTGTCATACTTATAGTATTAATCCATGTAGTTTTATAACAATGTAATTAAATCTTAGTATTCCTTAGACTCCATAGATCTTCAACGTGTAGTCTCAAAAAAAAAAAAAAAAAATAATTATCGCGTTCTCAAACTTCAGCTTCATGATACCGAAGAAAAGTCATTAAGAAGATATGGATGAATTTGATCCGCTTGATTATTATGCTACAGATTCAAAAATATCTGATGCAACACTAGACGAGGTCTCTGCCCCTAAAATTATATCCAACGGTTTAATATCGGATAATGTCAAAAATACCTTTGATCTACTGGATCTTCCATCGATTTCTACACATCCACCGTACTATGTACTTAATACGCTACTAAACGTCATGAAAATTGATGAGGATGTTAATTTTGGACCCAGTATGAAGATAAATACGAAATATGCACCGAAAGATATACTGCAGAAACAAAATATCAATAATGATGATTGGGAAATTGCATATTCTTGGCTAAATAAGACATATCCTACAGTGTGGAATGACGAGAATTCATTGGTGAAATTCTATACCTTTGTTCGTGGTATCAATAAGCATGAATTGATATCATACCTGACTACCTTTCTTAGTTCATCATTAACATATATTAAAAACGAACAGGAAAGGACAAGAGTTATGGATCTAATCGCGCAAGTTATTGGTGAGAATTCTGGGAGGTGCGTTAGATCTGGATTTGTTAGATCTATTTTCGTTCCCGAATTACAAGGCTGTATAAAACTGAAAGAGCCAGCTATGGTGGAAGATAATATCGGAATGAAGACATGGGGCGCAGCATTTATCTTGTCGAAATATCTTGTTAAATCTCATAGACGATTACTTAGAGAACCAATTATTGAACTTGGAGCAGGAACTGGATTAACCAGCATTGTTTGTAAGAAATTGGGATACACAAATATTATGGCTACTGATTTACCTGCAATAGTGCCAAATTTAAAAGAGAACTTTAAATTAAACGGTGTTTTTAACAATTCTGAATGTCAAATATTGGATTGGTCAGCACCCAAATCGTTTCTTAAGATAAATGATCATCATTTCTATGATACTATAATTCTCAGCGATCCCATATATTCCGATCATCATCCAATTTGGATTCATAACATGATTAAATTGTTTCTTGATCCTCAAAATTTCAACTCCCGTGTACTGATTGAAATCCCTTTAAGGTTAAAATTCGAAGATACAAGACAAACTTTATGGAATCTTCTAACCCAGTTAGGACTTAAAATAGTGTATGAAGATGTCCAATCGGGTTATGATGATTTTGGTAAGTACAAGTTTCTCTTTAGGGTTTATAGATGGAAGAAATATGATATAAATTAAAGCGAATGACGAAATGATATATTAGATGTAGGAAATTTGGTTAAGTTAAAACAATCAAGCCGTGTGTGCAAACCACATCACACTTTCTTAGGGTTATGATTATCATGAGATAAACTCTTCCTAAGCATGCTAGCCCTGTAATCATTAAAGCTGAATGATGGTCTGTGCTTCTTCTTATTCTTCTTCTTTAATTTCTTTAAGTGCTCTTTTACTTCGTTTCCCTTAACAATGTTTTCGTCGTCGGCTTCTGAAGTTTCCTCTTCTGAATCTTCACTACCTGGACTTTCATTTTCGTCTTCATGTGATAAATGATTAATCTGTTCTTTAAAATTGAATTTTTCATTAACTGCATCAATTCTCTTTCTTAATTGATTTACTTGCTCCTTTAGGCCATTTGCATGATGGTGTAAATTATGCCCCCCTTGTTGCCCAGCAATGACATTGGAATATGTAGCAGAAACAGAAGATTCATTTCCTGTATCCGTGTCATCTGGTGTATCTAGTTTGAACGAGGTGGTTGAATCACTGACAGAACTATAATGTGATGATGGCACCTCTTTAGGTGTAGGCGCACTAACTTTAATTCCAGGAGTATTTGATGGTGTACCAGAAGGTGTATTTTCTCCACTATATCCCAAACCAATATTTTCTGGAGATATCTCCGTTGATAATGAACATCTCCTCTTGTAAATTTGAGGAGACATTTTATTGAAACATGATCGTTCCGATTGACGACGTTCCGATTTTTTAGTCAAATCATCCTGCGATGCAAGTTTCTGTGCCTCAAGCTCATTACTATAATTGGTTGTGTGATGTCGACAAATGCCAGAATTCATCGAAAATCCTTCAATTGGTGTTTCACAGGCAGGTGGCGGTATAACCGGATGAAGCAATGAAGCCTCAGAGGCACTAGCCGAACTTTCAGATGGCTCACAGACAAAACCTTTTATCGGACGGATCGGAACAGGATCAATAATCCCTGTGCTTTCATGTATATGCTGAGACATGATGAATCACAATCAATAAAAATAAGTAAGTGATATTTTTCAAGTCAAGATATGAAGCTTTTGACTATTAAACCGAGATGGAAAAGATGAGGCAGATAAATAGATAAAGGAGAATTAGAAAAATAAAATAAAAAAAAAAATTTAAAATGTAAGGCGTCTATAGATCCCGAATTCGTGTATAATACTAGAAACTACCTATTGTCTAAAAGAAGCGGGGAATATGACCCGAAGGATTAGAAGTCAAATTAAGGTCATTCAATCTCTATATACTGCAAATGTGGAAACCAAAAGAGGAAATAATGTGATCTGTCATGCGTTTTATAATCCAATGTTGCTGATTGCATCGCCATCTTATCGGCTTTTTGACAGGCTTTTAGAAACCTACAGAATAAAGCAAGTAATTACACTTAAGTGATTACTTGCGATCGCACGTCACATGCTTCAATAGGAAACTAAATGTTCTGAGAATTTCATTGTTCAATATTTAGCGAACAGTTTCGGACTTCTACCATAAGTGATTTTGCCAATGCTGAGAATTAATATCACAATTCATGCCTCTCATAATAATTCGATATACCCGGAGTTGAATCTATACCTATAGGGCTGTAGATTGAAACAGGTAGAGTAAGGAATTAACAATTAAAGTGGATAATAATTAAAATGGGACTATGCGCGCCTTTCTAGAACCGATGGGGTATTCTTCTCGGTAACTTCTCACGAGAGCATAAAACGATTATGGAAGCTAAGATATTGCATTTAGTAACCATTGTCACAATACTTATATGTATATTTATTTTTTTAACTTCCGGAATAATGCCAACGGTTGGGTGATAACAATCCTTAATCGTAGCTATTCCCTATCAACTAAAGTTGATAGAGCCACAGCTGACATCCGCACACCAATTAAATTAAACTGTAACTTTAAATGGTATATGGATTTATATGTGATGATAAAAATTCCAAGACTAGATTCGGTTACTAAAAACATATTAATAGAAGGTGTTAAGTATGTCTGATCACCTTGCAATCAACCCCGTTTTTACGGAAGATTCAAATGGCGATCAGTATATCGAACCGTACCAGAATAATCTTCTTACGAAGAGTTCTTTACCCCTCCCTGAGCTATTATCCCGAATAGTTGCTCAAGAAGGACCATTTAGTTCGCTCAAAGAATCCGATTTTGAAGCCAAATCTCCTGAAGAAGAAACGAAATCTGATAATGAAGGCAGTTTGGAAGAACAAGGGATAGATAAACTGGAAGATGATAATAATATTGAAGGTATCGCCAATGGCGCACAGGAAAGGGAATCAGATGGATTTACTATAGATGAGTTTATGAAGAAGAAAATGCAGGCAATTTCCAGTTTAAATACTGCATTGAATGAATCATCTCTTTCCCTTGATTTCATTTCCTTATTGATCTCATCTGTTAGACCTGGGGCGGGCACTTCATCAATGTCACCTCATTTGAAGCAACATGTTCAAGTAGGCTCATTGTCAAGTTCCATGATAGATAAAGAAAAGGTTAAGACCGAAACTGAATTGACTAGAGATAACAAAAATACAGCAGCTGGAAGGGGTTGGAAATTACAAAGTTTGGTTCAAACATCATCTGATTTAAAATCGGCTGCAAAGAGGTTAGGATTAGAAATTACCAAGGAGAAGAAGTATTGGGATGGTATGCTTGACATTGTTAAATCTCCTGAAGTTATTATTCCTATTACTGGTAATCAATCCCGTGCAGCTAGAGAGATTGGTATTAAGTACGGTTATAAAGATGCAGGATCATCATATTATGATCAGGGCATTGGTCTTTTAAGAAAGCATAAGAAAAATGGACAACTATACTTCGAAAAAAGACAACTATTCCCTCAGGTTCAAAGCGTTGAGAATGGAGGAAAAGATGACGATAGACGGATTGTTATTGTCAAACTATACAAGCCGATGAGAACGAAGGATTCTGAATACGAGCAGGTACTAGTTGGTACTTCTACGATTAGTTCTCGGATATCGACTTTTATTAATGAGAGTACTACTAGTGTACTATCTGATATTGAGAGTGCAAGATATTTTGTGTTTGAAGATGAATTGTTCTATCAACTTTTAAAGGAGGCTGCTACTCTTACAGCATTACAAGTAAAAGTTGAATCAGATAAGATTATGATAGAATTGCATCATATGACACTTCAAATTCTTCAAGTTTCAGCGAAAGAGGCTGTGAGTAAAAGCACCAACAATAATAGCAGCACAAAGAGTACGGCTGATGATAAAGCAAAATACAATAGAATGGCCAATGAGATTCTTCTCTTTTTCCATTTAATGCTTTGTTCACAGCATAGACACAATCTTCATAGAATGAGACTTCCGCCTCCTTCTTTAAGTAAGCAACAACTTCTATTAAAGCAAATCTCAGATAGATCCATTGTGGTGTTGATCCGTCCGTTGATATCGTATCAAAAGCATCATAGAACGTTACGGAAATTGATATGGTATATTAGAAATATCTTATTGGAATCAGAAAGGAATGATTCCGAAGCCGTGGATGAAATAATGAAAGTTCACTTTAAATTGAGAAAGTTTTGTAATGATCCGAATCAGCTTACAAGTTGCACTAGATCCAAAAGATTGATCAAGGATAATCCATTTATCCGATGCCTCATATCACCACTTTCTATTATGCAACTCAAGTACAAAAATCGGATGAGAGTTCAAATTGAGTTATCAACTAATTTGGCTGCGGCATTTTCGAACATCCATGTGAAAGTGGATACTAAAAGTCATTTCGAGGACGGTACAAATTTGGATGAATTATCTTATGATACGAACCAATTAGATGCAACATTCAATGATCCAACTGAATTTGAGGATAGGCTCAGATGGGTGATATGCCATTCTTAGTATACAAGTATTAGAAATATATCATATGAATTCCCTTTCGGTTGTAAATCTAAAAGCAGACATATCACTTTTCGGAGGAGAGTATATCTTTTAACCTTTTTTATTTGGATCTGAGTCCGATAAATATAGTTTCGGAGTAGATAACCGAGGTTACAAATAAGTACAACCTTTGCGGTATGATTCCAATAAATCTGAAACGGCGTAATAATTTACCAAAATTTAAGGGTGGCTGCATCAATGGAAATGGTTAATTCTATTCCTCGGCATTGTTCTAAACATTGAAAGCTGCACCCTTGTGGGTTAGATTAGTACTAGCTGCTTGACCAACACATGAATTTAATGAAATACCGTCTTTGTATGAAACACTATATAAGGGTGTACTTCTCTCTGCAAAATATTACAACATTCTGTTAAGTCTAAAATTTTCCCAATTTTAATCCTCAACAAAGAAATCCCTGATTAAAGTAATATGACATCTCCTTCCGTTTTAGTTGTTGGAGCAGGAGCTCTTGGCTTAGTGGCCACATATACATTAGAAGCATATAGTCATTGTAAAGTTACTTTGGTTGTCAAATTTGACTACGAAAAGATCTGTAAAGATGGCTATACTTTTAAATCTCCTGAATTTGGTCACTTCAAAGGTTGGAAACCAAGTCAGCTGGTTCAATCCGTTGAAGATACGAATGAGGTCTATGATTATATCATCGTTGCTGTCAAGAATCTCCCAGATGGACCTGAGCCCGTGCCCGATATCATTCGTCATTCAGTTGAAACAAGTCCCAATGCGGCTGTGATACTGTTTGAAAACGGGATCGATATAGAAAAGCCGTTGATAAAGGAATTTCCAGGTCATGTTATCATATCTGGAGTATCTTTAATCAACTGCACTAATATTAACCAAGTTGTGGATCAAAAAAACATGGATAGTATCCAGCTTGGCCTTTTCAACAATCCAACGATTCAAGATAGAGATATGGCAATGAATCAATTAGAACGATTTGTTAACCTATACCATATTGAGGGTAGAAATACAGTTACATTGGATGACAATGTTCGTCTATCCAGATGGAAGAAACTGGTTTACAATGCTCCAATTAATACTACAACAGCATTAACCGGACTCGACGTTACCAGGGCCACAATTTGTGGATTCAAAGAAAATCTTTGTAGGCCTATCATTAGAGAGATATATTCTATCGCAAAAGCTGATGGTTATATTATTCCACCCGAAATTGAAAGCAAGATGCTCGACTTATCCAATGGCTTCTGCTATAGACCATCAATGTGTATTGATGCTGATCTAGGTAGAATGATGGAGGTGGAAGTTATCGTGGGAAATCCTCTTAGGATGGCTAAAAGGTATGGTGTTCCAGCACCCAAACTCGAAACCATTTATCATCTTCTCAAAATGGTTCAGTATAAGTTCATGGAGAAAGATGGACTAATTGTTACAGATGAAAAGAGTGGATTAGCAAAAAAGCATTTCTAAAGTGTTAGGATTGTTGTTTGAATCGAATTAAGTAGTTAACTTTTCATTAATTTAGTAGATGGTAGTTTTACCTTACCTGGTGATTGAAAATAGATGGCAGAGAATAAGAAAAAATAGCATTATTAAATTACAATAAAAATCTTGATCTTAACTTTTTCCGGTTAATGAGATCTTCAATTTTATTGTTTTTGTACAATGCAGAGATTCTTAATAGCAATCTAAACTATGTTCTCATATGTCTTCTATTCATTGAAGTAGTACGCATTTCAGCTTGGAAAGAAGGCGGTTTAAGACAGAAGAGTTCTCTACTCGTATTGTTGAATTCGGATTATCTTTATTGTTACCACCTGGGATTGGAAGTATAAATAGGCACCATGAATCTCATCGATTATCCGAAAAGCTTTTGTTTCCAATGCTTACTTGCTAACCACTAAATTATGACTGCACCTTCCGTTCTAGTTGTCGGAGCAGGAGCTCTCGGCTTAGTAGCCGCTTACACTTTACAAACATATGGTCATTGTGATGTTGCCTTAGTTGTGAAATTCGGCTATGAGGAAACTTGTAAAGAAGGCTACACATTCAAGTCTGTTCAATTCGGAAGCTTCAAAGGTTGGAAACCGAAATATTTGGTTCCATCTGTTGAAGCTACAACGCATATATACGATTATGTTATTGTTGCTGTCAAAAATTTACCGGATGGTCCGGAACCGGTGAAAGATATTATTAGACCGGTGGTGGAAAGAAGTCCAAACTCTGCAGTGATTCTATTTGAGAATGGTATCGATATTGAGAAACCTTTGATTAAGGAATTCCCAGGTCATGTGATTTTGTCTGGTGTTTCACTCATTAACTGTACTAATATCAACAGGGTTGTTGATCAAAGAAATATGGATAGTATTCAACTTGGATTATTTGAGAATCCAACAATTAAGGATAGAAAGACTGCTTTAGATAAACTTGAAAGATTTGTGCATCTTTATCACATTGAAGGTAAGAATACTGTTACATTGGATAAAGATGTTAGATTATCTAGATGGAAGAAATTAGTTTATAATGCTTCCATAAACACTACTACAGCTCTTACAGGCTTAGATGTAACCAGAGCTACAATCTGTGGATTCAAAGAGAATCTCTGTCGTCCAATCATTGAAGAGATTTATGCTATCGCCAAGGCAGATGGTTACATCATTCCACCACATATCGAAGATGATATGTTGAATTTATCAAATGGATTGTGTTACAGACCATCCATGTGTGTCGATGCAGATTTGGCTAGAATGATGGAGGTAGAAGTTATCGTGGGAAATCCTCTTAGAATGGCCCAAAAGTATGGTGTTCCGGCTCCTAAACTTGATACTATTTATCATCTTCTTAAGATGATTCAGTATAGGATTATGGAGAAAGATGGCTATATCACCACCGATGAGAAGAATGGTATTGCCAAAAAGAACTTTTAAATACATCTAAATTTATAGTATGTCAATTAGTTTATTATCTTTAATTGCAGAAGGTTTCTGGACCAAGTTGAATCATAATGATTGTATTAATTTTAATAAACTTTGATTTGTCCTATATAGCAGGAACAGATATGTATGAAGTTACTGGCTTTAATTGTAATTTATCTAGAGCTAACCATATGTAAAATTTCCTCGTAGTAAAGATAGGCTTATTGAAATTAATATTAGAATGGAGTATATACAACTTAGAATTATAAAAGTGAGAATAACTAAATGAATACTGTATAAAAATTCTTGATGTAGTGGAGCTTTGGTGTACGATATCTCAACCTGTTCGTGATAAAAGAGGGACGGTGAGTTTATAGTTTGCAATCCCTTACTTGGATGCATGTGCTTTTTTTTTACTGAATATTATAAAAGCGCGCTAAAATTGTAAGCACGGGTCATTTCTTGGTTTTTTCTGGCAGTTTTCCCGGTAATTTTCCCGATTTTTTAAGACACGCCAGTGTAAGGAAATGGTAAAATTTGGTATGGATGTATTTGCTAAGAATATGTGTATCAGAAAAGAAGATGCATGTTTGAATCTGTCATAAGGCTCTGTTACTTCTAATAAGAAGTTGGGGTTTATTTGGTTGGGTTTTAAAGTCGTGGATATCTAAAAAAATTACCTAATAGGGTATAGTATTTTAGTTTTATCCATGGCTTTTCGGAGGAGCGCGTTGCTTATGGGTTGTCTGCTTGTCTTTTTTATTGTCATCAATGAATCCGTGTCGGTGAAATTTTAAATTTTTCACATACTGGTCTTTTCACCTATTTGAACTATCTCAAGTTCCCCATTCTGTTTATATTTCTTGTATATATACGTGGTTGTCTCCTGACGGTAGCATTCCCTTACATTTCACTTTCTTAACTGTGTTAGAGAAATTCCACATAAGCATTATCCATTTTAGATATGTCTACATTATCATTCCCTATACCGACACTTGACCGTCCATTTGGAGTGTATCTCTATGGTATCTTTGACAAACTATGTACCAAGCTCACTGGAGGTAGATTCATTCCTTCCCAATTTGAATTTGTTCAGGATGAGACTTTCTTATCTGATTTTCCTCATGTGTTTTTTGCCATAGCTTTATACTATACCCTCGTTTTTGGTGGTAGAGCACTATTGAGAAAAGCTGGTGCCAAACCTTTCACTCTTAGGAAGATCTTCCAGGTTCATAATTTAATTTTGACATCGGCTTCGTTTTGGTTAGTTACACTGATGGCCGAGCAGTTGATTCCAATTATCGGACACCATGGTCTTTACTATGCCATCTGCAACCATGGTGCATGGAATCAGCCTATGATCACTTTATATTACCTTAACTATCTTGTTAAGTTCTATGAATTTTTGGATACTTATTACTTGGTTCTGAAACAAAAGAAACTGACATTTCTTCACACTTACCATCATGGTGCTACTGCCCTTCTCTGTTACACTCAGTTAATTGGCACGACTTCTATTTCATGGGTTCCTATCACTCTTAACTTGGCAGTCCATGTCATAATGTATTGGTACTATTTCTTATCTGCTCGTGGAATTCATGTCTGGTGGAAAGAATGGGTTACTAGATTCCAGATTTTCCAATTCATTTTGGATTTAATCTTTATTTACTATGCCACCGCCATTAAAATCGGTCATTCTATTGCTCCTGAGTATGTTTGCAAGGAATGCGCTGGTACTGCTCTGGCTACTGTTAGTGGATGTATTATTATTTCATCTTACCTTGTGTTATTTATCGCATTCTATATCGATATTTACAAGAAATCTACCAAGAAGTCGAAAGTTGTTAGAAGAGTCAGAGGTGGTGTCGCAGCTAAAGTCAATGAATATGTTTTACTTGATAAGAAGACAATTCAGGAAAACTATGACTCTAACACGGGATCTCCATTACCAACCAAGCGTAGAACCTTCCGTGAGAAAAAAGATTCATATTGAAGAGTTTCTACTATTATACCCTTTTGTTTTTACTTCCTTTCTTTCTCATTAATTGTAATGTTTACTGCTCATAGACTCATCGTCTACTGGAAAGATCTGAATGAGAAAGTTCATTGATAGTCGGACGCTTGCTCCTGTTCTCAAGCATTGGGTCTAGGGCCGTACATTAGTCGTTCGTTTCTCACTCCATTATTTCGGCCCACCCCGTACGTAATCGTGTTCCTTTCGTTTTTGTTTTTTGATGAGTGCGTATTCAATGTCCTACATGTTGTCCATTCATATACAGTCGATTCATTACTAATCAGTTTGTTTCTTTTCTTTCAACGACAGCATGTTTAATAATATAATTAACCTATATAATCATTAGAGTGTATCTATCATCATCTTTGCTCTACTATTAGATGCTTCGACTGCTTGATGAATAGCGTTTGTTGTCACTAAAGGTTCCACATCTCCCAACCCTCCGTGAATGGTCACACCCATCAAATGGTTAGATTTACCACTTATCACTTTTATCGTTTGATTTATATGTTCCTCTGCAACTCCTTCTGGATCTGCAAGCATTATCGTGTCAGACATTTGTTGATCCCCTTCTTCATCTTTTAATTCAGGATTGATCAATGCAAAAGTGGATGACCAAGATAGCTTATCAATTTCTAGCCGTAAAGGATATGATGATTTAGGGTCGCAAAGTATATCATAATCCACAATATCCGATTCAAATCCATGACCTTTGGAACCATTTCTTTTTCTAGATATCATTGATGTCATCTTTGTATTTGTATCCTTTTCATTCATGTACATTTCTGGTAGTTTGGTATTCTTCAAAGCAGAAATTAGTGCTCCATAGCATATATCAAATAACTGGCTCACCCTTGAATATACTTGCATTTTAGCATAAAGAACATAGTTAAAGCTCTTCTTGGGCATAAATTCTTCCAATATATCATCTGAGCCTTGCTTAATTATTGTTGTTTTACCATTGGCATCTTTAGATTTCAATCCAAGTTTGACTTTTAAGCTGTCCTTTTTTATAAGCCCACTCTGAAGAATGGTCTCATAAAGTGATTGCGAAAGATCCATCTCCTCATTTGTAGGAGGGCCGGTTCTTCCGCGTGAAATATCCACTATAGTATAGACTGATGCATTTTTCACTTCATGCTCTTTATTCGCTCCAACTTTTGCCTGGTAGTCTTCCACTTCTTGATCTACGATATCTTTATCCAATTTAAAATGATAATCATTTGTTAGCTCTCCCAAATCCTCCACTATTCCGGCACTGATCGTACATATCACTGTAGTAGGACCACATTTCACAATAGATGATCCTAAGATTAATTGTGATGATTTCTGTAACGTATCATAACGGCTTAAGCCAGCATTCGATATAGAGAGGGGCCGAAATTCATCAGGTTTTCTAAGAGATGGGCGAAGTCCTATCTGAAGGTATTTCTGTAACGAGATGTCGGGGGCAATCAAAGCCAACTTTGATGGCAAAAACCTTATTGGATGTAGTTCTTGCTTAGTTTCAGGCATTGTAGAATGAGGCCTCGATATAAAGAAGCATATGTGATAATAATGATGAATTGATCATTGAATTTTTGAAAGATAAAAATTTATAGGAACAAATTTTCATAAAAATTGAAGGGATCTTAATCCTAGGCATTGACGCTTATACGGCTCAATGCTTTTCTCTTTCAGAAGAAAAATACTAAAAGTTTTAATATAAACCCAAGTCCTATATCATAATATAGCCAGGCTCGATTAATCCTGCAGAGTAATAGCTTTTTAATTATAACAGCGTAGTCCAATACCATCGATTACAAACAGTGAGAAGCATGGAACTTCAAGATACTTTTTTAGCCAATAGAACGAAGAATATATACTGTATTTTAAGTATTAATATATGAAGATAGTGCTTTCCATTTGAGGTTATCAAACATATATGATTAATTTCGTCTTTAATAACAGTTGATTAATTGTACCTAATAATTCGAACGGCTGGATATTAATTAAAAATTGTTTATGCATCAATGTAAAATCCTCTTTTTTCTTCCCGCTATCTATGCTTTTGATGTGTACTAAATATATATCCTTTGTCATAATTAGTGTTTAATATTATGCACTATCATGATTATCACTTTATCTTGAAAGTTTACATATGTTTATAGATCTGTTAATAACGAAAATCGAGAAGAATATTATCCCAGAACCATTTTCATTAATTTCAGAAACCATGTCGTGAATTAATGTTTCTTGGAAAGTTCAAAAGAACTCATATTACATTCAACGTATATCAAAAACAATCAAAGCCATATTAATTAAACTAACCATGCCTACTCTATACCTTTGAAATAAAATCCCTTTTTGAATCTAACAGAGTCAGAAAATAAAATTAGTCCCAATAATTAAATTTCGCAGCCTTATCTAGGATCGATTTAAGATCTGACATTTCTTTTCCGTAAGCTTCACTTTAAATATTCGAAGTTAACTTATTCAACAGTAACATAATGGATTCAAAAGTTGTTGGAATATTAGGAGGTGGTCAGCTAGGTAGGATGATGGTGGAGGCCGCCAATCGATTGAATATCAAAACGGTTGTATTGGAAAAGGGGGAATTAGCACCTGCAAAACAAATCAACGCAGTTTCTGAACATATTGATGGATCTTTTACAGATTTGGATGATATCAAAAAGCTTGCAAAGAAGTGTGATGTTTTGACAGTTGAGATCGAACATGTGAATACAGATGCTCTTAAGCAAGTGGAAAAAGAGTTTGGTGTACAGGTACATCCATCTCCAGAAACATTGGAAATTATTAAGGATAAGTTTTTACAAAAGCAACATCTAATGAAATATGATATCCCAGTTGCGGAATCAGTGAGTGTCGAATCCACAGAAGATGATCTTTTCAAAGTTGGTGAGAAATTTGGATATCCTTTCATGTTAAAATCTAAAACTGAGGCCTATGATGGTAGAGGAAATTTTGTTGTTAAGAATAAGAAATTTGTGAAAGAATCTCTTACATTCTTAAACGACAGACCTCTTTATGCGGAAAAATGGGCTCCATTTGCTAAAGAATTGGCCGTGATGGTAGTTAGATCCGTGGATAACAATGTTTATTCATATCCAACAGTGGAAACAGT
Source organism: Brettanomyces custersianus (assembly GCA_012295335.1). Lineage (NCBI taxonomy): Eukaryota > Fungi > Ascomycota > Pichiomycetes > Pichiales > Pichiaceae > Brettanomyces > Brettanomyces custersianus. The sequence goes on along the minus strand of JAAVTW010000006.1, from coordinate 321,992 downwards.
TCAAAGAAATAACATTTGCCATATAGTTTACGCTCCAGCAAGAATTAGTGAAACTGTACAAAAAGCAGCACAGATTCTTGCCAAAGAAGCTGTGCATTCGTTCACTGGCGCAGGTATCTTTGGTGTGGAGATGTTCTTGTTACCCGACAATACTCTTCTAGTTAACGAAATTGCTCCAAGGCCTCATAACTCAGGTCATTACACGATTGATGCATGCGTTACATCTCAGTTCGAGGCTCATATTCGTGCCATTACAGGATTACCGATGCCAAAAGACTTTACATGTCTCTCCACTCCTGACACACATGCAATCATGCTTAATATATTAGGAGCAGATAAGCCAAACGGAGAAATTGAACTTTGCAAGAGAGCTCTTTCTACACCCAATGCTTCCGTATATTTATATGGCAAGACTACTAGACCGGGAAGAAAGATGGGGCATATAAATATTGTTTCTGAATCCATGGCTGACTGTGAGAGACGATTTGCATATATTCGTGGTGAAAGTAACGTCATCCCATCAGCATTGGGACTTAATCAGAAGCCGAAACCAATAGTCGGTGTTATTATGGGATCCGATTCGGATCTCCCGGTCATGGCTGATGCATGTCGAGTTTTACAAAACTTTGATGTCCCATTCGAAGCAACAGTTGTTTCTGCTCACAGAACTCCTCAAAGAATGGCCAGCTATGCCATGAATGCTGCAAAGAGAGGTATTCGGTGTATCATCGCAGGTGCAGGTGGTGCTGCCCATCTCCCAGGTATGGTCGCCGCTATGACACCATTGCCCGTGATTGGTGTCCCAGTTAAGGGACATACTTTAGATGGTGTTGATTCTTTACATTCCATTGTTCAAATGCCTAGAGGTGTTCCAGTTGCAACAGTGGCCATAAACAACAGTACTAATGCTGGCTTACTTGCTGTGAGAATATTGGGTGTATACGATTCGAAGTATACAACAGCTATGGAGCACTATCAGAGTGATATGGAGGATGGTGTGCTTGTGAAGGCAGATAAACTTGAGAGAATTGGGTTTGAGCAGTACTTAAAGGAGAAAGGTAAGAAATAATCAAGACGTTACTATGCAGTCCCTTTTAAAAAGAAGAAAAAGAAAATAAAAATTATATTTAAATAAAATGGAATGGAATATGAAATTATCAATAGCATATCGTCCTTATGGATGAATCAATTATTTCAAAAATCATGCTCTTTTGTCCCTTAAAGCGAGTATTTTACAGAACAATATCTACTTGCAGAGTTTGTAAAGCTGCATCAGATGATTTCCGTTCAGATATACCGGATAATGCTCCAACTCTAAACGAAAATGCTGAATGGCTTCAACGACTGGCCCATCAAAAGGGACGCTCTACAAAACCAAATATCTCAGAACAAGTATCGAAAGAAACTTATAATGTATGCAAGAAAGGTGAAATAGATAGTCCTGGAACCAATCCAGCATTTATTTGTTTCAGATCAAAGAAAAGTAAGAGGACTTATAATGTTATCTCCCAACCTGATCTGAAGAATCCATATCATATTCTCTCAATACCAGTTTCTTCATACGATGTTTCGTCATCTCCATTTTCTACTTTATCTGCTGATCGAAGACCAAATTCCGGAAGTTCGCAAGCTTTTTCAGATTTGAAAGTTGTCAGGGTTAATTCTGGCAGAGGAGGTAATGGTATCGTCGCATTTTCCAGGGCTGCCAGTGTAGCAGTTGGACCACCCGATGGAGGTGATGGAGGTGATGGGGGAGATGTTTATGTTATGGTTTCTGAGGGATTAAATTCGTTACACGGAATCAAAACCAAATATATTGCTAAAGATGGAACGAACGGAAGTTCAGGTCAATTGGATGGTAAAAAGGGAGACAGTGTTATTATTACTGTTCCAATAGGCACCAATATAAGGTGGTGTCCCGATCCAGTTCAAATAAGATCATTACAAAAAAAAGATCATACAGATGAAGTTTTCCATGTGAAATGTGTATCTGAATGGGAAGGTGATGAAATTCCTAAATATATTCAGATGTTTAGAAATTCATATCTACCTGGAAAAGGTTGGCTATTTAAAGATAAGGATGAAAAATATCATCTGGAAAGAGACTACTTTAAAGAACTTAGAGATCAAGTCATGGTTTACGACAAACAATCTGACTACGATGAACAACAAAATGATAGGTTCCCAATAGAAGGTTATGATTTTGACAAGCCCACACCCGAACCGGTATTGATATTGAAGGGTGGCCATGGTGGACTAGGAAACATGCACTTCCTTACCTCTAATATTAGGAACCCAAGGTTCGCAAAGATGGGTAGGGCGGGTCTACATGAAAATTTTATATTCGAACTTAAACTGTTGGCAGATCTTGGATTAGTTGGCCTTCCAAATGCTGGTAAATCCACCTTACTTAGAGCAATATCACATGCTCGTCCCAAAGTAGGAAGTTGGAAGTTCACAACTTTACAACCAACAATCGGTACGATCCCTATGGGCATTGATCAACCATCGTTTACTGTTGCCGATATTCCTGGAATTATTAAGGATGCCAAATTTAATCGTGGTATGGGCTTAAGTTTTCTTAGACATATTGAACGTTCTAAAGGTGTTGCATTTGTTATATCTCTTGGGAATTCGGATCCTATAGGGGATTTAAACATGCTTAAAAACGAAGTTGGTGAACAAAGATTACGCAATAAAAACAAACTTGTCATTGCTACAAAGGCAGATTTACCGGAGACAGAGATGAAATTCACTCAATTACGACAATACTGTGATACCCAGAATTGGAAATGTGTTCCAAGCTCACCAAAATATTCAGGGAATATTGAACGTGTGATACAACTTATGGCTGAATGCTCTGGAAAATATGATTTATAGAAGTTTCATATACATACTTAATAGATGCAACTTGTATATAATAGAGCTCTTCTTCACTAACGTTACACATCATACTCTAGCTTAAATGCCGCCTGAAGTTCATCACGAAGTAGAAGCAAAGAACCAGAATCTAATTCTCCATAATACCCTAACATAGAATATAATTCTTTCAATCGGAGTGCAAATTGTTGATCATAATTATCAAGAGTCTTTATCGAAGATTGTAATTGAGTGGAAAGCTCTTCAGGTGATAAATCATTTATGCTCGAATCCTGATCACTAGTTATATTAAGAATGGATGTTAACAATCCGGTCGAATTATTAAACATAAAGAAACTTTTCAATATCAATGAAAAGATGGAATGTAATACATTCATCAGCTTCAACTTCGTTAACATCGAATCGTCTAGTATATTGTTTAAGAATGTTTTGAACTGAAGATATATATCTTCGAGATCATTACCTCTCAAAGATCTTGATAATCCACTTCTTTTTGTTTCAATCACATCAAAATTGATGTAAAATTGTAAGATCCGTATGAATTTAATAAACCTTTGATTGATAATTCGACATTTCCAAATATAAGGTCGCGTTCTTTCATCGGCAAATCCATATTTCCATACTAAATTATGAGTTATGTCTAACCATCCTTTTGTTACAGCCTTATCGACAAATCTTAAAAGAGCCTGCTCTCTGAAAATCAACTGATACTCAAACAATTGAGAATCAGTGATTATAAGGTTAATTGGGAAAGGTATATGAATGATTAATGTTAATCTGTCGATAGCAAATTTATCCATCCGAGAATGAATTTCGTTTGTTTTTTGCATCTCCGAAGTGGATTTCATAGCCTCCTCAAGTAATCTTTTAAGTGAATCTATATCTTTAGAGGCAAAAACCTCTTGGGCTTCAGTTGTTTGAACATTTAAAATGGTAGAAATCTCCCCCAGAAATGAAGTTGGCGCCAAGTCTAGTGTAGAAAGGTTCTCGACAAGGGATTTCACCCTAGTATACGACTCGTGAGGAATATCAGATAAGCTTGCCTTGTATTGTCTCTGTAGTATACTTAAAGATGCACTATCGAATGAACGACCAACATCAACAAATGCAAAATCAAGAAACTTATCAAACTGTGCACTATCAACTAGTAAAAAGGTGATATTGATGTACTTAATCCACTGATCCAAATAGTAACTTTTAAATAGCATATTGTAAATGCACGTATTAGCGTGATTATACGCCGCATTAACCTTAATCATAAGATCTTTATCTTGCATACTATCAATTTTGATATTGGAACAATGATCCGAACAAAACTGTGAACCAAGGCATTCAGTAACCACATTCATATATTTGCCTGTAAGCACAAGCTTCTTTTGACAGTCCAACTCAGAAAATTGTTTTGGAAGACCTTCACTCCTAATTGTAAATCTATCAGCCCATTGCATGGATCCATATTTGTTTGTGATATCAGGGATATTGTCACTTATAAGAAATTCATCGTAAGGATCATCAATCTTTCCCATGTTTAGCCATTTGTTGAGCATCAAAACATAATCGACGGAAATGCGATTATATAGCCCAACAAGAAATAAATAAACAGCCTGATTTCCCCTGTATTTATCCAACACTGTCTGAATAATACACAAAATTATACCACCTCTAGCACATCTACTATTATCGGAATCAGAAGTGACTCCATCCAACGTTCCTGTGTATTTATCACATTTTAAGGAACGCATTATATTCGCAAAATGTAAATCATCAAAACTTGTTGCATTTGATCGCTTTTCATTTTCTAAGTTGATTCCTTGACATATCTCATATGTTGTTCTAAGCTTCGTTGATATGCTAACATGACCTTTAGAAGTTGGCTCGTTTAGTTTGTGTTCCAGCATAGTAAGTGAAAATTTAGGATCACACTTAAAAGAATCTTCAATTCTCACCAAGGCTTGCTCATAATCTTTGATTATCATATGAATTTCATGACAAAGAGCTTGCACTGTACTTCCATGAACAAGGCCTCCGTAAACTTCATTGAATCCGCAAAGGCTCGAATAAATCTTTCCTAGTTTTACCATCCGTTTAATAAGATCTTTAAATCCGGTATCAATTCGTTTGTTAATAAGATATTCTGGACCAATTAATTTGTCGGAGAGGTTATCAGGATCATATCTCGATGCATACCGGATATAGTAACCTTCAAATCCTGCAAGAACATCTAACATGTCCTGAACTAGAGATGCCTCCTGATCTCTTAGGCTTGGAAATTGTTCAATAGGAAATCGTTTGGGCTTAGGATAATCTCCATGACGCGTATAGCTTGGGCCTGATCTAATATAGCGTCTCGTAAGTGATAAATTTTGATTCACGGAAATATATTTGTTCTCCACAATGCTAACAGTATCATATCGTTGCTTATTCATGCTTCTATTAGCTCAATCAGCTTTATAGGATATGAAGGTATAATTTGATTCTTTGTATAAACAAACAAGTCTATTCCGGTTTTCCGTTGTTTTACCGGATTTGAAATATTAATAGGGATCGCGAAACTTCTTTAATGATCTATGCAGAAGTGTATTTCTTCCATTAAGGCTAAAGAGCACTGTTTAGCAAAAATAAAACAGTTATAAATATTGAATACATACAATCCATGTATATATTTCATCCAAAATTGATCGAGGCAGCCTTTCACTCAGTACAGGCAATATAGAAATTGGACTAATGTGTTTAACTTTACCTGCTTATCTTAACTATTCTTTTTATTTTTTATTTCTGAATTTTTATCCTGATTTTTTTTTTTTATTATATTTTTCTTCTCCTGAAAATTTTCACTGAATTATAAGGATCTGATCTGATCTCCATATATACGATAAGTGACTTTATTCAGTAACAACATATCACATCATGGCAAGGAGAAAAAGGGCAGCCATTTTACCAACAAATATAGCTCTTCTTCAAAATCTTGTCCGTCGAGATCCGGAATCTTACAGAGAAGAATTTGAACAACAATATTCGCATTATGAATCTCTAAGAGACATTTTCCTTTTAAGTCCCTCATCAGATGAAGGTGCAGAATTCGGTGAACTCATAGAATTCGTTGCTGCAGTTTGTCCATCCTTTCCGAAAGAAACAGCCAATTTTCCTAAAGAAATCAGTGCTATTCTAACTAAAAATCATGCGGAGCTCTCGCCTGAATTGAGGAGTAAAATTGTTCAATGTCTAGTTACTTTAAGAAACAGACATGTTATCACGCCTGTGTTTTTGTTAAATACATTATTCCCGTTACTTTTTGCGTACAACGTTACATCTGAAAATGGTCAAGGATACCATGCTAAAGAACTCAGACATCAGATATATGCCGCTCTAATTTCTCTTTTAAAGAATTGCAATACCGGCTCCAAAAATCAAAAACTTAACAGAGCTACTCAAGCACTTTTATTCAATCTTCTTGATCAGAAAAATGCCGATGGACTTTGGGCTACTAAATTAACCCGTGAACTATGGAGAAGGGGTATTTGGGACGATTCTAGAACTATTGAGATCATGACTCAAGCATGCCTTCATCCAGATCGTAAGGTCGTTATTTCTGGTGTCAAATTTTTTTTAGGTGCAGATAAGGAAAGAAAAGAAGCAACAGAAGAGGCAGAAGAAGACGATGATGACATTGACCCTACTTCATTAATGCATAAAATGAGGGTTAACAAGAAGAGCAGTAAAAGGGGAAAGAAACTTGAGACTGCCATTAAGAAAGTTAATAAACACAATGCTAAGAGTGGAACCTCATATTTAAATTTCTCTGCTACCCAACTTCTTCGTGACCCTCAACAGTTTGCTGATGAACTATTTCAAAATCACCTTTCTGGACGAAATTCACGAAAGTTTACAATGAACCAGAAAATTGCAATTATGATTCTCATATCAAGACTTGTTGGTATGCATAAACTTTCAATTCTTGGATTGTATTCCTACTTCTTGAAGTATCTTAATCCTAAGCAGGAAAATGTCACATTTATCTTAACTGCGGCAGCACAAGCCACGCATGATTTAGTTCCCCCAGAAACGATAAATATGGTTGTTCGTAAAATAGCGGATGAATTTGTCAGTGATGGTGTTTCCACAGAGGTGGCAGCTACTGGGCTCAATGCAATAAGAGAAATTTTATCAAGAAATCCAGCTGGTATTGATAAAGCTCTCCTTCAGGATTTGACTACATATAAGGGATCGAAAGCAAAAGCTGTCGTGAGTGCGGCAAGGTCATTGATATCACTTTATAGAGATGTGGCACCACAGATGCTATCTAAGAAGGATAGAGGCAAAATTGCTACGATGGAGATTTCCAAGAGAGATCAGGATGACAATGATGAGAATGGTCTACAATTTGGTGTTCAAAGAGGAGTGGTGAATGGTATTCCTGGACTTGAAAGATTAGCAGAATGGAAAAGAAAGCAGGGACTTTTAGGCAAAGATGGGGACAAAGGTTGGGACGAATCAGATGATGGCGAAGCAGAACAAGGTCCTGATTATGGTGCTGAGATTGAAGGAGATTGGGTTGATGTTAAACCTGGGAAGGGAAGCATTCATATAGATTTAGGTGATGGCGACTATGATGATGACGATGATCCCGAATTGCTTGCTGAAGAGAAAAAGAAGAGTACAAAGGGTATCAAAAAGAAGTATTTAAAGTATATGCTGAAGAGCAAGAATAGAAGAAAGAGAGAATTGGAGGAGGAAGATTCTGATTTAGAACTTTCTGATGACGAGGAGGGAAAGCCAAGCAAGAGACGTAAGTTGAAGGAAAAGGAAGAGGAACGAATCAGAAAACAGAAAGAAAAGGATGTGCAAGAACTTCTTTCTAATGTTATGACACCGGCAGATTTTGCGAAATTGAAAGAATTGAATGAAGAGGCAGGTGTGGCCAAAGAAATGGGCTCGCGCCTTGTCAATGAAGATACTCTAGGTACAGAGGACATTGCAGGGTACGTTAGACATAAACAGACAAAGAAAGAGAGGATGGAATCTATAATGGAAGGCCGTGAAGGTAGAGGTAAGTTTGGCTCTGGTAAGGGTAAGATCAATAGACCACATTCTAGTACCAATAGACAGAAGCAGAGGAGGAAGAACTTCATGATGGTGGTCCACAAGAGAGGAGTGCAGGGAAAGAAGAAGATGAGTCTAAGACAGAAGCAAAGAATTCTACGTTCACATGATAGAAGGTATTAATTGTATATTAATCTATTATTGTACACCTATTTTTCCTCCTTAAAGGAAAGTACATCATTTAGCATGCTTAGAATTTTTAGTATATCTACCATCAATGGTAGCTTCTAGTTTCAAACGTTGCTTTCTGATCCTACTGCGTTCATTAAATCCTTCTCTATCCATATCCATTCTAGCTTCCACCTTAGCTTTAGAAACCGCTTTAAGTGAATTCTTTATGATTTGATTATCTGTAATCTTCTTGTATTCATCCATTTTCCTGCCTATTCTCTTTTCGATAGCAAGAATTCTTGTTATATCGTTTGGTGTAATAAATGAAATTGCATCACCTTTCTTACCAGCACGGGCAGTTCTACCAACTCTATGAATGAAATCGTCAGGATCCCTTGGAATGTCATAATTTACCACAAGTTTCACTATTGGAATATCTAAACCCCTAGATCCTAAATCAGTAGTAACGAGAACTCTTGCAGCGCCAGCCCTAAAGCGGAATAAAGAACTGGTTCTTTCTCTTTGAGGTAATTGTGAATGAAGTGATGTAACTTTAATATCAAGTTTATGAAGTATTCTTCGAACTGTTTCAGCAGTTTCAGCTCTGTTAACAAATACAATTGCTGAAGCATCCGAATAGTCCTCACTGGTCAAAAGATTATGAAGCATTGCCTCTTTTACCATAAAAGGTGTAAGAATGAATCCAACAAAAAGTTCTTTAGGTATAACGACATCGTCTATTTTTTCTAATTCATGAAGAATGACAGGCTTTTTACCTTGTTCCACAGGCTTTTCTTTTAAAGCTCTCACCGAATCGGTTACAGTGGCAGTGAATAGAAGTGTCTGTCTCTCTTTAGGATCAGGTAAAGCATCAATACAAACCGCTAAATCCTCACCAAATGAATCCGTAAGAAGTCGATCCGCTTCATCAAAAACTAAGTACTTAACCCTTTTCAATCCCCTGACATCATCTGGATGTTCCATAATAATATGCGCAAATCTGCCTGGTGTAGCAATAATAAAATCTGGGTTATCCTTTATTTGATTGGTTTGTTCAATCATTGATTCTCCTCCAATAACTAAAGCAACCTTTAAATTAATGGTTGCTCCTAATGCAGCAAACTGTTCTGCTATCTGCATCGCTAATTCTCTTGTAGGTGTCAATACAACCCCATATATACCACATGGATCTTCCGCCCATCTTGTAAGCATCGGAGCTGCAAATGCAATGGTTTTACCGGAACCTGTTTGGGCACCTCCAATACAATCCCTTCCATCTAATATGGGTGGAATCATTGCAGACTGGATAGCTGTGGGTGTTGTGATTCTCATAGCATGTAAAGAATCACATAGCCAATCTGGGATTCCAATATCTTTGAATGAAGTCATTCTTGATGGTGTAATATGATTGTATAGGGGGATTACAATGCTTTATGAATATGGGGAGATCACACACATCTCATCTTTTTTTTTTTTTTTTTGTGTGTGTGAAAAATTTTGGGATTTCGCTTATCGTTTATCGTTTCATCTTTCTGATACGTGGAAGTTACCCAACCCGAAGGTTAGATCATTACAGATAGAGGAAATCCAACCATCGTTGCTATGATCAGCCAATTTTTAATATTTAAACCGAGTGGGCTGGTTATCTTTAATTATCAACCGGGCAAAAACTTTGTTTCCATAGTTGATTCATTCATACAAGATGTCCTAGTTTCAAGAAGGAAGTTTGTTGCAACTGCAGGTACAGAGGACTCGGTAGATGATGACGAAGAAGAGAATGCCACGAAGCAAAGTGAGAAAGCATTTGAGAATTTTGATAATGATGATCGAATTCAAGTTGGAACATACACTCATAGTAACCATATACTTAAATACTTGACTTCCACTACAGGTAAGAATAAGGCTTATTTTGTGATGATTTATCCAACATTAGTGTCGATGGAAAAACCCTATGAATTTTTAAGAAGTATTCAAATTCTTTGGGAGAATACCAATGATGAAAAGAAATTCGAACAATTCTTTAAGCTCAAAGCTGGATCTATAAAAACCAATACCGTTCAAGTTAAGGAAGAAACTGATAAGTCAAATCAGAGTAAATCTGGAACGCTCGATACCAAGATATTGAAAGAGGAAAGGAAAAAGAATAAAAAAAGAAAGAACAGTAAGAAAGGTTCAAAGAAGTCTAGAAAATGGAACGTTGATGGCAGCGTTCTTGAAGAAGAAGAGGAAGATTCTGGTGATATGAATTTGGATTTCTCGGCAAAGTCGGCAAATGGTACAAAATCTAGCAGTAATCTTTCTCAGATGATTGGTGATAAAGCTGAATTTGGTACCAGAACGAGTACCGGAGAATTCCTGTTCAAAGATTTATCTAACGAAATGAATGATATCCTAACCGAACATCAATCATCAAACAAATCTAACACGACCAAACCAGTTGAATCTCTTGGAACTAAATCTTTTGGCTTTTTGAAGAATATAATTGGGGGCAAGAGGATAGAAAAGGCTGATATTGCCAAAGTTAAGACTGCCCTTTCCAAGCAATTAATAAAAAAGAATGTTGCACCCAATGTTGCAAACTCATTGCTCACTGAGATAGAGCATGAACTTGTTGGTTCTACTACCAAAAGCTTTACCAGTGTGGAAGAAACTGCTAAGTTATCTCTCAAAAAGCAACTAGTCAAGCTTTTAACTCCTAACAGTTCGATTAATCTATTGAATGAGATTCAAAAGAAAAAAGCGGAATCAAATGACCCGTATGTCATTTCCATTGTTGGTGTCAACGGTGTTGGTAAGTCTACTAATCTATCAAAACTGGCTTATTGGTTTTTACAAAATAATTATCGTGTATTGCTTACAGCATGTGATACATTTAGATCCGGTGCTGTAGAGCAGCTCAGAACTCATGTGAATAACTTATCAAAGCTTTCACCAGACAAAAATCAAATAGAGCTATTTGAAGGTGGCTATGGTGGATCAAATTTAGTGGCTAAAATTGCAAAAGGTGCCATTGCTTATGCGAAGGAAAATAAATTTGATATTGTATTATTAGATACAGCAGGAAGGCGTCATAATGATGCCCGGTTGATGACACCACTTGCATCATTTGCTCGTGCTGCGCACCCTGATAAAATCATTATGGTTGGTGAAGCATTAGTTGGTACTGACTCTGTAATGCAAGCAAAAGACTTCGATAAAGCATTTGGTGCCAATCGTCACTTGGACTTCTTCATTATTTCTAAATGCGACACCGTTGGAGATATGATTGGGTCAATGGTTAATATGGTATTCGCAACAGGAATTCCAATTCTTTTTGTTGGTACAGGCCAAATGTATACTGATCTACGAACACTAAGTGTGGATTGGGCTGTTGATACTTTACTTTCTTGAAATATGTAAGTGTTGCTTTTTAGTATCATGTACGAATAGTAAAGAGAGAGAAAGAGAAAAAAAAAACAATCTATGATATTGTATCTTCGTCGCTATCTTCAAAAGATTCCATTTGTAATGCTGCCTTCTCCGCTTCATTATGAAGCTTTGTTAATCCCACAAGATCTTCAAGATATGTTGGGTTATTTAAGGCTTCCTTAACAAAATTCCAACCATTTTTTTCAAACGCCTCTATAACAGGAATTGAGCATGCAGAACAATACTTGAAGTTCTTAGCTTTAAGCTTTAAAATGTTGAACTTTTGAACAAAACCTCGAATTTGATGAGGTAGCGATCCTAAAATGGATCCATTGGAAGATACATTGTGTGATGAATACTGCTTATCTGGACTTTCAAGAATAGAAATAAATAATTCCACCGTTAGTGAGGATGCCATCATTGCAATACCCGGACGTGTCACGGTACACATTTGATCTAGTGTTCTATCAGATAAGGAATCGGAAGGAGCATAGACATCATTACAAAAGTAACATCCAAGTCTATTTTCTTGTTGACTTTCTAACGGAATGTCCGGACTGATAGAACCATGACGCATCACTAAAAAGGAATCGAATCCTATGGCAGAATCCATTACAATTTTATTTTTCACATTTCCAAGTACTGTTGGTAACCATCTTGTTTCTCTTGAATCCATCAATATGAAAATGGCGTCATGCTCATCAAATAGTTTACAAAGAAGATCGAAATCATGCTTTTCTGACTTTTCATCGCTAACGGGATGTCCGGCCATTGGTACTTTTAAGTTATATCCTCTGGCATCTACACCAGGAAATATCTTTTTAAGATTTGTGGCTGCGGCTTCAGCCTTTTCTTTCCCGCCTTCAGTGCAATCCGAAAAATCGTACAATGGCTGCCGAACAGGATTACTGAATGAAACTTTACCATTATCCACAAATGTAATTTTACGGATCCCCCATGCGAGCAATCCTCTAGCAACGTAAGACCCAAGAGTTCCTGCTCCTAGTAAGAGGCATTTGCAATTTTTAACGATATCTAGGTCCAATTTGGGTGAAACACGCCACTTCATCAATTTCAAGTTAAGATCAACGGATTCATCAGCGAGCTGCTTTGGATTAATCAAAGTACCAAGATTTGCCAGCTTAGGGCCAAGCCTACCTTTTGAAGTTCTTTCCCATCCAGTGATATGTGTGCCGATATTGTATGAGGTGTCAATGTTAAAATCGGCAATGAAATCACATTTTGAATTTGCGTGATTGACAAACACTCTCACATTACTGTAACCGTAGTATGAGAGTGCTGAAATAAGATTTCCTAAAACATATGATGATGTGCCAGCTTTGGTTGATGTATCATTAAAAGCAATTACAATGTTATCTTTGTAATTGAACAATTCAGCTAGAGAAACAGCTTTCTCATGATCAATTATTTTGATCTGAGCGTCATCACAATGCTGCAATGTATCTTTATAACTCCTAATCTCATCTGAAGCATCTGAAACTATATGAGAAGTAAATTTAGAATGAAGATGAGGACAGCAGAGCCAATAATAGAATCTGTATTTCTTCAATTCTGCGAAAGAGAGTAAAAAGAAGGAGGATAAAAGTTCTGGATGGGAAAGTATACTTTTATCCTTAATTGAGTTGAAAATCATATTTCCAGAGTTCATCAATAGATCTTTCTTCTTAATGCTTTTAAAATCATTAATGGTGTTAACATTTATAAGTCTTCCAGGAACAACAAAGGAGGATCCTTGAGGAAGATTTTCATTGATGTTCTTTAAAGAAGAGAAACTAGATTCACTTAACGATAAGGATGGGGATGCATTATTTGGCAAAGAGGAATAATTATAAACCCCATATATATCTGTTGAGGAATCATCCAATTTCATAACATCAAGCTTGAGTTTTGAAAGCTTTATGAAGAATGAAGAATCAACAAATGAATGCGTCTGTTCAAAGTTAATACCTTTTTCCGGCATCGTGGATTGATATTATGTGAATTGATATAATTGAGTACTGTTAAACAGAAAGAAATCAATAGATAATCTTAATATTCTTTTTTCTGTCAGCCGTACATAATTAATTCTTATCTCCCGCCCCTTGTGAAATTTGATGTTACGAATCTGATCAGGCAAAACGGGGAATGCTAAAAAAGAACATTAAAGGATTTACATTTATGTGCTTATGCAATCTGAAAGGCAACCTGGGTTTATTTGAATGCAATGCTACCTAATATTTCAATTATTATCTTTTGATATCCATAAAATTTATAACCACTATATGGAGTTCTTTCTTATTAGTGATTCAACTTAAAACCTATTAATGTATGCATCAATCAAATCTAGTAATCCGAGAACGGTGTTAATTGTAGGGAATAAAAAAATAAAATAATATGAAATAAAAAATAATTCTATTTATCAAGGGCAAGCTTAAATAGTTTTGAATCTTCTCTTCCTTAGTACAACATTTATAAAGAACCAATCAAATTGAACGATGTTTGCTTGTAAAACTAGTCTCTTCAAACCTCTTAGAAGTCCCTTAGGCTCGAAGTTTTTCCATACATCCATTCCAAAACTGGCTGTCAAAGAAGTTGCCAATGCTGAACAATTTCAAAAAGAGATCTCAAAGAATAAAGTTTCATTCGTTGATTTTTATGCTACATGGTGTGGACCTTGTAAAGCAATGAGTCCATTCATCGATAAATTTTCGGAGAACTATAAGGATGTTACTTTCTACAAAGTTGATGTTGATAAATTCTCCGATCTATCTGTTGAATTTGGAATTTCAGCAATGCCTACATTTGTTACTTTGAAGGAGGGTGAAGTTTTATCAAAGACTATCGGTGCAAATCCTAATGCTGTTAACAACATGCTTGTTCAGGCAACTAAGAATTAGGTGCATCACTTGTACATAAATCTATATATTTACGGTAATCACTTTTAATATATGCATTCCACTAGTATTAATTAATTATTAAGATTCATGTTATCCATCTCATCCAACAATTCGTCAACATCAACCTGGGGAGCATCCTCATCATCCTCGTCATCCTCATCACTTTCCATCTCAGATGCTTTAGTTGCAACCTTATTGGATTTGTACATGTTGACTGCTTGTCTCATATCCTTATCCTCCTCCAATTCTTCAAGGAAGTCCTCATAATCTCTCTGTTCCTTCTCTTCATCCTCTCTTTCAGTTCTTGAACTTTGTCCACCAATTTCCTCCTTCTCTTTAGCAATTCTTTTAAGTTTCCAATTTCTTCTTTTAATTCTTCTGCTTGATTTAGCATAGAATTTCTTAACCAAAATTACCTCCGGCAAGTTTTCAGTATCCAAAGAATCAAATAAATCAGAATTAAAATTCGAGTTGGCAAGATAATATCCCATGGCTGAATCACCTGGATGTAATATCGAACCCAAGTATGATCTAACATAGTATTGTTGATCATTAACACCCATATCACTAGCCCTAGCAACAGTAATATCTGCGAGCATATATTTGCCGTTCTGCTGGCCTGTAGGCTCCACATCTAAAACAACGAATTCAATAAGTTGGGACATATCCGTCAACGAATTGAAAGGATTTCTCCAATAAACAGTACCTTGAAGTTCGGCAGTTTGAAGTGAAAATGGATCAAGGAATTTCATAATACTTCCAATCTTGGTACAGAGAACGAATCGTGAGATATTACCCATTGATTTAGCCAAGCGTTTAGGTAAGACAACCAAATCATCTTTACAAATAGGTGCAATCTCAACAGAGTACGTGAACTTATATTTGGCAGTACCAGAATGAGAATCTTCTGTAATAAGTCTTTGTGATTTCTTATATTTAATTGGAACGCAACCTCTCAGAAAGTCCAACATCTTAAGGGCATGATTCTGTTTTGCGTAGTAAAAATCTAAACCATCCTTAGCCTCCTTAATGGATATTGTATTAAGATGTGCATTATGCTTTAAGATCATTTGTTCTAGATATAAAAATGTCCTTTTATGAGACACTTTCTGTCGAATTTGAATACTCGTATTCCATGTGTGAGCAGTATAAGATCTTGCGCAATCTGGGCATTGCATTGCAACAACAATATATTCCACCTCAAAGGTTTGCTGAAGAATAACATTGTTAAATGCCTCTCCTTGCACTGTAAGTTTGACACGAAGTCGCATGGAGTGGGGCTCTGTCCATAAAAAGGAAGCATCGATTAATCTGACATTAGTAAGACCTTTGAGTCTTCTTAGACAGAGAGCAAGTAACTCTCGACTCTCCAACTCAGCATGAATCCATTGAGATGGAGGTTGAAGGAATCGTTCACAACCTCTGCAGTATGAAATGTTTATTTCCCTTGGTATACCTTTTGTAATATCAACATTCTGTTTGATACAGTCGTAACACATTGTTAGACCTGTTGATCCATCTATAGGGATACCACAGTTACAACAAAGTACCGTGGCCTTGCCTTGGCCTTCCTGCTCATATGGATTGATTTTTGTATAGTTAGACATTATATCTTAGACCTATCCCATATATGAGGTTTGATAAACTTACTAATGAACAGTGTAAGGCAAATCAAGTAAATTGAAAATAAAATTTTTTATTTTTATTATTTTTTTTTTACTCCCTAATTTTTAATCTACCATTATCTTTTCATAATAAGATTTCAAATAGTAAGATCTACTTATTCGATACTCTAAATAAAGACTTCAAGACAGAATGCCAAGCAATATGCCTCCTCAGCGTTCTGAGGAGGAGCCTCTTCTTTCTCATTTTATTATTCCAGATGATCTGATACTAGAGAATAAGACTTCCGAGCCAAGAGACCTTTTAATGTCCGAAAGAACATTTCTAAGCTGGATCAAATGTGGGACAATGCTCTGCATGGTTTCTGGCTTAGAAATAATCAATTACAGATTCACATCTATGAGTAACAATGAAGGCGACGAGCATAACTGGCCCACTAAATATAGTATGACTATATCAATTATTTTGTGTGTTATGGGTCTTGGATGTTTTATAGTAGCTACAATTTCATATTTCCAATCGCTTTTCAGCTATAAGAATCAAAAAGTACAAACTTATGGTCCAGGATTTGTGGCTACATACTTAGGATTTCTTTGTGTAACGCTATTTGTGATATGTATACTATTTCTGGTTAAAGGTTAATAATGAATGGGAGGAATCATCACGAAAGAAAAATAAATAAATATTCTCAAAATATACACATATAATCAACTAGTAGTTTCCACCAACACTATATATTACAGTAACACAATGGTAGGCATAAAAAGCGGCATGACGCCATTGGAAAAAAGAACATTGGAGCAATATAAACTTTTGTCGGATCAACTTAAGACGCTTAATTCCGATCTTGGAAATATGAACAACCAATTGGATTTACAACCTGCTATTAAGGATGCCACAAAACTTCCTTTGCAGACAGGCGAAGAACGTAAGATGACTGAGCAAGACCTCATATCGCAACTTCGTTCATTAGAGAGTACACTTTCAATGGTAGGTACACTATTTAAATCGAGTGTGTATAAAATATTGATGATTGGCCAAGATTCCCAGAAAGAAGTTATCAATGGGGATAAACCAGATAACGATGATGATGATGTTAATGTTAATGATGAAAGTACAGAAGAGGCCGAGAGCTTACATGAACAGATTTAAAGCATTGTATACTAGTATAGTATTATTTTTAATAACATAGAAAACAATAAATGCAACTAATTTTAAAAGATTACGACCTTTCCATCGTTACCACAACTACTGAATCTCGTCACGATACCGCCGTTATCAACTTGGAAAGGTCTTAACACATTAATTGCATTCTGATGTATAGTTAACAATTTGGAAGAAGTAGTGTTTTTAGAACCCTTTAAGTCCAATTGTCTAAACATATTTAATGCGGATTGGTTTTGAATAGCACTTCTCTGTTTCTTACTAGGATCATCGATAGATCCAGTCTCTTTCCAACCATTAGTGGAATCACCTTCAAATACAAATGGATGGCAATCATGGCCAGCAACAATGACTTTCGAACTTGAGGCAAAAATCAATGACTGGAATGGTAATGAAGAAGTTTTCACTTTAATAATATTGGCCACTTCCAATTCTCCTGGACCTGGATATATGAAGTTCACACATCCATCATGAGTAACTGCACCAACAAATTGAGCTGTTGGATCAAATTTCACATCGTGAACCCAAGAATTCAAACTGAAGTCAAGGCATAAAGTTTTAAATGGGAGCCTTTCACCCCAAACTGAAGGTTCTGGCTTAGCATCAATTCCCTTAATATAAGCCGAAAACACTCTTACATGTGAATCCGTCGAACCACATGCTAATAATACATTATTCGGATGCCAGTCCAACGATAGAATAGTCGATTTCAAAGGCCGTTTAATGTGCTTAGAGATCCACCAATCATTTTCCTCTTCAAAGTAGCAAACAGATATCACCCTTGCAGCTGAACCAACTGCAAATTTTTTACCGTTAGGAGACCACTTGACACAGGTGGCAGCTCTATTGATTCTGAGTAACACCAACGTTGGTTTTTTATAAGTACCATCACCATTGGTGATCCAAACTAAAGCATTTCTGTCTTGAGAGCAAGTGACGATCTTTCCATCAATTGAAATATCCAATGCAGTTATTGGCTTATCATGGTGACTTAAAACGGTCAACAATTTTGGTTTACCTGAAGGGTCGGTTAGACTATATATCTCAACATTACAGCCATTGGTGATGGCCACTTTGGTTCTATCAGGGAAGAAGCAGTGATCATAAATTGGTTCTTTTGATAGATTGAGTTCAATTGGCTGTGACATGTTGAAAATGTGGATAGGAGTATAGCTCTCTACTAATCCGCAATTGATGAATCCTATTTATGTATTGACTGGTGTGATAAACTACGTTAATCCGCCAAATTTTTGGTTCAGTTTTAAATTTGCCACAAAAAAAAATAATATATAAAATAAAATAAATGGACTTAGATAGGCGAAACATCGACCGTACTACTATTATTCTCCACCATTTTATCCTTCGATAAACAATTAATAGCATCCCTACGTCAATATGGATAGACTTCAATCATTACTTGGTGTTAGGATGGGTGGCCTTGGCGGCGGTGCCGGTCTCCAGAGTCAACCTACCGTTGATAGTGCTGAAACGGTGTATATATCATCTTTAGCCCTTTTGAAGATGCTTAAGCATGGAAGAGCGGGTGTCCCTATGGAGGTGATGGGCCTTATGTTGGGAGAATTTGTTGATGAGTATACAATTCATGTTGTTGATGTGTTTGCAATGCCCCAATCTGGTACTGGTGTTTCTGTGGAAGCGGTTGATGATGTTTTCCAAACTAAGATGATGGATATGTTGAAACAAACAGGCAGAGATCAAATGGTTGTTGGTTGGTACCATTCTCACCCAGGTTTTGGATGCTGGCTTTCATCTGTTGATGTGAATACTCAGCAGTCCTTTGAGCAGTTAAATACAAGATCAGTTGCAGTGGTTATTGATCCTATACAATCTGTTAAAGGTAAGGTTGTTATTGATGCATTCAGGTCTATTCCATCCCAGGTTATTATGCTGGGTCAAGAACCACGACAAACAACTTCTAATGTGGGTCTTTTGCATAAACCAACAATTCAATCTATCATCCATGGTCTAAACAGAAGTTACTATTCACTCAATATTGAATACAAAAAGACATCCAAGGAAACTGATATGCTTCAAAATTTACATAAAAGAGAATGGACTGCTGGTCTCAAGTTGCAAGATTTTGATAATAAAGAGAAAGAAAATTTGGAGAGAACTAAAAAGATGGCTAAGATTGCCAAACAGTATGTTGATAGAATCCAAGAGGAAAAGCATCTTACGGATACACAGTTACAAACCAGATATGTTGGTAAACAGGATCCTAAAAAGCATCTTACGGCAACGGCAGAAAAGCTTATTGAGGATAACACTCTAGCCATAGTGAAAGGAAATGTCGACAGGCTCGCTATATGAAAGATATATAAATATCTATAGATGTATGTATTAATTGATCCTTTCCCAGAATTCTAGGCATCCACATGAAAGGAAAAGTAAATCTTTATCAATCTCCCTCAATTTGAGGTCTCTTATTTCAATCCATTTACCTGTAGTTTTATCCCTCACCTGAACATAATATCGTATATCGTTAATTTCTGAATTGATACAGATATTTGCTACCATCCGGTAGGTGTATTCTTTTATAATAAGTTTGTCTGGGTCAAATTTTACTATAGTTGGGTTCAAATCTGAATTATGTATACCATTAAGTTTGGTTGCATTTTCAAACCGTTTCAAACTAATGATCAAGAATTTTGGTAATTTCTTGAATTGATAATTGCTTGATTTCAGAAGACTGTTCAGACTAACTTGTGGAATCGTCACATTTGAACTGTTTCTAAAAACCGTAAACGTAGGTAAGGATAACGGAATGACAAAGAATTTGGTGTCTTTACCAGACTTTAAACTGATTTTTCCTTGAAATAGTTTGACAAGATTATGCTTACTTTCATGTAGTTCACTCTGTAAATGATTTAGTAACCATAAAAGAAACAATTTCGGATCAGAACGTTGACCAATAGAAAATTTCTGTTCCGATTTTATTGATATGTAATGCATGATTTCTGCACAGGAAACCTGATCCTTAAATAAATAAGGTGACCATAGTTTACGGATCAACAATGATAAATATTTTATAAGATCCATGTTATGAAATCGAGCTGGACGTTTCATCAGAAAATCCCTGAAACCACTCATATGAGCCAAAGATTGAAATACACAATTGGCATAACCGTTGGCACCAAAATTAACCATTCCGACAAACCCGACATGATATCTTTTATGATCTAAATCATATGCGTACAGAGGAGTATCATCCAATGATTTGATTTGAATATTGCTAAAAGTTGGATTCGCTAGAAGTTGAATATCGTGTAGTTCTGTCATATCTTCTGATGGTACTTCATAGTTCTCTGGTAAGATGTAAAATTTCAAGGTATCAAAGTTCATAAACACATGATGACCCACCTTCACTGAATGTGCGAAAGAAGGTGAAGTTTTAGATCGTCCTGTAAAATACTGATTACATTGAAGACATCCATATATATTTGAATCAGACAGTGAAACACCGCATATCTTTGGTGCATCAAAATCAAGCACCTTCCTATTAATTGTATCTAAATAAAGTCTTTGATGCTTTATCGCCGGGCCTCCTTCTTCAGATGAAGAATCGGAATCTAGGATAAATTCCAAATTATTGGTCCTAATACGTTTATTAGGCGGTTCAATCGAATTATCAGACATTTAACACCATATTTTAATTGCATTGATCGATCATCGTACTAGTTCATGTCTAACCATAAATATGTTAAGTCATTTATTTAAGGGTGCGCATCCGTGCACCCCCTTGCTTATCCCACACATCTTTGATTGCCATCGAAATAATCGTATCCTTTAAGATATATGTAAAGAATTATGTCTAGAGTCCATGTAGTAATAGGCCATGCTAACACCGATCGAGTCATTATTTTACTCGCATTGACCTGGTAATTCTTCATTTCATCTTCATATCCTCGATCACCAATAACGGCCGTACTCATAAACGGCCTAATTTTTAGATCGCGTGTCACGTGATGTTGGCCGCAAAGCATACCATTTCAAATCCTTACAATGCTTCAAGATATTATCCCCTCTTGATTCTTTCCATTTCTATGGTGAATCCATTTTTCCGAACCTTTCCCTTCGATATTATAAATCTCTTCCACACTGCATCAGAACCTCAATATGACTGAACCTCAGGACGAACCATTAGAACTCAAGGGTCAAAAGTATCCCGCAAAGGCACATGCTTTGAGAGTTAAAACCCATTTCCTTTCAAAGAAAAATGGTGCCACCGCTAAGAACTCTGCATTCTTTATTGCTGGGGAAGCACTCCAACTTTATCCATATTGTGATGAAACGATTACTCTTCGTCAAAATAGATATTTCCATTACCTAACAGGTGTTGATCAGATTCCAGGATGTTATGTTCTCTTCGAGCCAGTCAATAATAAGTTAACATTGTTTTTACCCGAAATTGATTGGGAAGATGTTATGTGGAGTGGAATGCCAAAAAGCCTTAAAGAAGCACTCAAGGAATTTGATGTTGATGATGTTCAATATGAGAGCGCCATTGAAAAGAAATTGGAAACTATCAAATCCAATGGGGCTACTATTTATACTACAGATACCATCAATTATGCAAAGAAACCTTTTGCCAAGCTTGTGAAGGCAGCAGATAAAGATTTCTTCTATGCTTTGGATGAGGCCCGTCTTATTAAGGACTCATATGAAATTGCATTAATGAAATATGCCAATAAGATTACAGCCAAATCACACATTGCCGTGATGTCTGCACTTCCGATCGAAACAAATGAAACTCATATGCATGCCGAATTTGTTTATCATTCCATTAGGCAAGGTTCGAAATTCCAAAGTTATGATCCTATCTGTTGTTCCGGTCCAAGTTGTGGAACACTTCATTACGTTAAGAATGATGATCCAATGGCTAAAAAGTGTAGTACTTTGATTGATGCCGGTGCAGATTGGAGATGTTATGCATCAGATGTTACCAGATGTTTCCCTATTAATGGTGATTGGACCAAGGAGCATTTGGCCATCTATCAAACTGTACAAGATATGCAGAAGCAGGTCATGGATGGAATGAAACCAGGTGTTTCTTGGGAATCCCTTCATATGCTTGCACATAAGGTTATGATCAAGCATTTCTTAGATCTTGGAATATTTAAGAATGGAACTGCTGAAGAAATTCTTGAAAGTAAAGTGTCTGTTTGGTTCTTCCCCCACGGTTTGGGTCATTTGTTAGGTTTGGACACACATGATGTCGGTGGATATCCAAATTATAACGATCCTGATATCAGACTCAGATGGCTTCGGTTGCGGAGAAATTTGGAACCTGGCATGGTTGTTACTGATGAACCGGGTGTTTATTTCAATGATTACTTAATTAAGAATGCCTATGAAGATCCTAAGCAGGTGAAATATATCGATAAGGATGTTCTTAAAAAATACATGTATGTTGGAGGTGTGAGAATTGAAGATGATATTTTGATTACAAAAGATGGCCACGAGAACCTTACTGTCGTTACCAGCGATCCTAAAGAGATCAGTAAAATTGTTAAGAAGGGCTTGGCTAAGGGAAGAAAAGGATTCCACGTTGTTGCTTAAGTAAGTTTCATCAAATAACAATTATCATAACTTTATCCTAGTTTTTATCGTTCTTTCCTGTAGCTTTTCTTTCTTTCATTTCTGCATTTAAACACCACAGCGGAATACACTCATACGCTGATGTCTAAATTGAATAACCTCCTTACGCTCGAGTATCATGAGAGCCTTTTCTAATGCAGCCTGTGGATAACTTCCCTTATCTACGAACTGTTGCCGTAATGTACTATAAGAAGTTGACCATCCCATAGGTAGTCTTCTCTTAAGTTCACCCTGGATTCTCGTAACTTGACCTGTCAATTCTGCATTATCCGCATTCTCACTGTTAATTGCCTGCATAGTAGATGCATTGAATAAACGAATAGCTTCTTCCACGTGTCTTTCCGTAGCGATTGGTGAGAGTTCAATCTTAGCCAATGATTCAGAAATACGAACAATAGCTTCAAGTTGTCTAATTGTAATTGGAATCTTAGACCTTTCAGAAGAATACGATTCTTTTTCTTTAACCTCCTTTCTTATACTAACAAAATGTGATGAAAGCATTTCTGCAGCATCTTCTGAAAGTCTTGGTGCACATTTCGCACGGCAATACTGAATGTATCTCTTCATTTTTTCGATTGGGAATTCACCTTCTACTTGTTCTTCCACAGAACCACCATTGGCATGAACATTCATCACGTGTTTTGCAATTGCTAAATCTCTCTGTGTATTATGTTCATCTTTAACAATAAAGATCATATCAAAACGAGATAAAATCGTACTTTGGAAGTCGATATTTTCACTGGCAGATCTGGAATCATCATACCGTCCAAACACTGGATTGGCAGCTGCAAGAACAGAAGTTCTAGAATTTAATACAGTAGTAATACCTGCTTTAGCAATAGAAATTGTCTGTTGTTCCATTGCCTCATGAATTGCAACCCTATCTTCCTCTCTCATCTTATCAAATTCATCAATACAGACAACACCACCATCTGCTAGCACCATGGCACCACCTTCCAAATAAAAATCGCCATTTGATGGACTCCTTTGTACAGAAGCAGTTAAACCTGCAGCAGAAGAGCCTTTACCAGATGTATATATTGCGATAGGTGCTACCTTCTCCACGAATTTTAATAATTGAGATTTGGCTGTACCTGGATCCCCAAGAAGTAAAACATTAATGTCACCACGAAGTCTCATACTATCCGGTAATATTTTCTTTGATCCCCCGAATAATAGACATGTGATGGCTTTCTTAATATCTATATTACCATAAATCGAAGGCGCAATGGATCCGGCAAATCTATCATATAAATCAGGCATTCTTGACATGGTGAGGAATTCTTCCTCTTCCTCTTCTGAAAAGACATTATTTAGGCCTCCACCAGTAATAGAATCCGCATCCGTTTGAATACCAAGTACTTTGATGTATGGATTACGAATTGCTGCATTGTTGGAAGAACCGGAATTTCTCATCTTCGATTGATAAATCGAATATATACCAAGAACATCACATCTTGTACCAGGAACAACCTTATTGCAAAGATATCTATCTATACTTAAAATGATATGTCTGGGCATTTCTCCAACAGGAACCATATCTGTCGATTCTTGTAATTTTAAAACCTGTTGATCGATAAATTTGGACTTATCATGAACAATAATATAAGGTTCGGGCGGGCATTCGCTCTTGGCTCCATTTGGCTGTGGTGGTGCCTGACATCTGTTTGGAATATCTGGAACACCAAAACTTGACGGAACTTTCAATTTTAACGTATGCCTACAATTCCTACACATAAGTGTAAGATCTGTAGCTTTGGAATGTAATGTAGAAGCAGAAATAACAATCCCTGAAATCTTAACAATCTTAGAGATATGTTCTGAACCCAAATCCCTAATGGATATCTTATTATCATTGGATAAAAGAATAAGTTGACAAGTAGGGAAAGTAGAAGGTGCTTCATCACTGGAAATATAGGCAATTCTTTTTGCAATTTCAGTGATGGCCTGTTCAAATAGAGGGATCATATCATCAGGATTATCCATTAATTTCTTATTCAATTCATCATGATAACTAATCAAATGTTCACTGTTAACAGTAAGTTTATATTCATGAAGCAAGATATTTTCACGCAATTGATCACGATAGATGAACCTGTTATTAATTCTAAATTCCAAAATGAATTTCTTGAAAGCCTTGATAACCTCACTAAATTGGTCCTCGGATGGTGTCTCACCCGGAAGAACTGAGGTACTATATGTATCACCTCTCTCAAATGACATCGCTCAATGATTATGCGTTTAAGCCTATATAGAAGTAGGTAAGGGAGAGAATGACCGAATAAATAAATTGATTTCTCTATTAATATTTTTTTTGTTTTCAATATTTTCTATCAGGTTAAATTACATGCTTCTTATGCAAATAATTTAGTTGTAAATAGAAATTATACCTAAACGAGCGAAATTAAAATTAATATTTCCTGTAACGCGTCTAGGAAAAAATGCACGGATGTACTGATGAGAAAATTAATCTGCATAAAAAAAAAATAAATAAATAAAATGATTTCAAAAAAAAAAAAATTTAACCTTATTAATGGACTAACCTTAAATCTAGATACCACAGGGTATGAGGTCTCTTTCTCTAATAAGCTGTATCTGAAATATCAAACAACCCAATATTTTACTTTTCGTTTACTCTAAATAAAGTTGGCAGACCTTAAATTCACAAGATCTGTAAGCTTTAGGAGGAGGAACACTATCATCGATGTCAAACCTAGACATCCGAGAGAATAATAATAGTGATAACAATAATAGCAACAACAATCATCCAGAGTCATTATCTATTACAACCATGAGCCAACAGGAAGCAGGTCAGGAAACTCAAACGTTTGATACCAACTTGCAGAAAGAACTTGATAAGATGGAGGAGGAGCTTCGACGGAGCAAAAGTAAGGATACATCTGGTTCATATGGTAAAACGGATCTGGACTATCTGGATCCAAATTTGAACTATTTTGAGAAATTCAATGATGAGGAATTGAATCAGCATCTCCAGAAATATATATCAGGTGATAATTCGTCACATATGGGTGTTGCTCAAACAAGTGCCGTCGATCCGGCGCTTGCTAACATTACTGCAAATACTAAAAAAGAATCCAATGATATCCATACAAATTTGCCCAAATTAGGACAGAAAAGTAGGAGTGATTCGAAAACTGCCCTACCTGCCAAACCAAATATGGCCGAAGCAACCTCTATAGTTGATGATGATCCAGATCTAGAAGGCATTAACGTTGAAAAGAAAGAATCTATTGAGAAAAAGGAATCACAACAGCCTGTTAGTCATATTGATAGCACCAATAATGATAGTAGTGAAGATGATAATGAAGATGATATTGATAAGGAACTAGAGATGTATGAACGAGTGCAGGAAGAGATGCAGAAGGAGAATCAATTAAAGAAAGAAAAGAAATTACAAGAGGTGAAAAGTAATAGTACCGCTGGAAATCAAAGCACATTAAAAGAACCAAGTGGTAAGGTGGTATCAAAAGTTGAAGCTAATACAGAGGGGAATGCTAATAAATCTAGCGAAAACACCGAACCAGGAATTTTTAGCGCCAGTTCCACTACAGCGACCTACAAGGGACTCTCTATTCCTGCTAACAGTGAACTAATAAAGAATCGTGAATCACGTGTCTTGAAAGCATATAAGGAGCTCTTACAAGATAGCAAGCGTATTGATCAACCAATGGATGTTGCAAATGCACAATTGGCTGCACTTCCGTTGGCTATTACTGCCCCAGAGCATTTATCGTTTAATGTCCAAATGCTCATTAATACGATACCAGTATTGGATAATTTGTCTACCCAAATTTTGAGGATTATTGCAAGAGAGCCATTTCAAAGTGTTATGGAATTGGTTTCCAATAAAGAATCGTACAGTGGCATAGCATTTGGAAATTTGGTGGAACTGTTTGAAACTACTAAAAGAGTATACAATTCCGAAGAAAATCCATTTTTCACCGTGGAGAATGTAACATTTGGACTTTGGAAATATGGTGAACCTGCACCTGAATTTTTAAAAGAAAGGGAAGAAACAATTGAAGGTACGCTACGGAAAGTAAATTTGGCCACTTTTCTACTTGCGACTCTCGGTCTTATAGACTTGGGTTTCTTCTTTCTCAATGAGGCTTTCTTAGATGTTTTTTGCCCACCGCAAAATTTGGATCCAGCAAAATCTGTGAGCTATCTTAGTGGTGATGATGTTCTTCAATATACTTTACCTTCTAGTGTTGCAAGGTCGATGCGTTCAAGTCACAACCAGACAAAATTTCTCAAATCTCAAGCTATTTTGTATTTAGAGTTAAAGACGCAGGCATTCATCTCGGCTGTCGAATTGGGGGATCGATCCAAAGAGGAAATTATTCAAGATCTATTTCCAGATAATATGGAAGAAATTTTGATGAAAAGGAAAGATAGTACATTCGTTAAGGAAAAGAAAGATATTCAAAGAAATTCCACTTTTTTCACACCTGCAGAACTTGATTTCCTAACTAGATGTGATTCAAGGAAGAAGAATTTACTAAGCATAAAAAATGATGCTACTTTGACGCAGCAGTATGAATGGATGAAGTTTTTAAACGATCTGTTAGATTATGTTTCAAAGAATGTTGGATTCCTTATTTGGGGACCAAAGGGGAAAATCTCAGGACAACTGAGTCGCAGATCAGCGAATTTGAAAATGGATAGAACAACATCTACTAGTTCAAAACGTTTCCTGTCATCAGGGAAAAGAAATATTGGATATGCAGATGAAGATAATAGTAGTCAGAGAGGGTTAAAGAGAAAGAAAATAAGGCAGAGACAGAATAGACCAACCACTTTTAGACGGACTTGGACTAGAGAAGAAGAGGAAGCATTAAGGCAAGGACTTAAATTGAAAGGAACACATTGGACTGCAATTCTAGAACTTTATGGCCCTGGTGGATCCATTAGTGAAGCATTGAAAAATAGAACATCTTTACAGTTGAAAGATAAGGCTAGAAATTGGAAACTTTATTGTCTCAAAAACAACATTCGAATTCCAGATTATTTAACTAAGGCGACCGGTGGTGGAACTGTCAAAAAGACAAATAGTGGATCTACTAGTGCTATAGAAGATCAAGATGATGATAATAATGGGTTGGGAGGATTTCCTACAGATTCACTCAATGCCATGGAAAGAAGTTTGGAAGATGTCACCAAATCAGGTTCTATGACTCCAACTCTGGGAAATGAGGATAAGCTCCCGGATGAAGCAATGTAAGATAGATAATATTTTCAATGTATGTATAAATTAATCTAATACCGTTGTATAATAGAAATAAGAAATCAAAAATAAAGTTAAGCAGGAATCAATGATAACGATGATTAGCAATATGTCATAGATTTTTCGAGTAAAAAGAATCGGATCTCATTGCCCAAATATAATTCTGATATAGCGGACTTTGTCTAAGTTATTATTATTGTTTGATTACTGCCGCTACTACTATTACTACTACTACTGCTAAAGCATGGTACGGGTCCATGTATACTTACAAAGTATTTTGTGATGACATAGTTTTCACATATCTTGCTTTCTTCGTCCATGTTAAATACTTCCTACAATTATCCGCCGCATAGATCTTTCGAGTATATCTCATTGAATTTATTTTTTTAGTACTTTTCTATTATATCTAGATTTTTTTTTTCTTCTCGCATTTTTAATAGCTTACTCCATGTATATTATTAGAACTGTGTTGAAAAGTGACAGGTTCATATTCAAAACTTTGTCTTACTATACTACTCGTCATTGGTGATAATTGTTAAGAGCAATAATTCGGATGAGTAGTGCATTAAGCTCTATTTTGTTTAGGGCCATGATACCTTCCTCAAAGGGTATTCTGGCCTCTAGATTGAGTCATTATTCTACAAAATGTTTTACTATGTTAGCATGTTCACATAAGAGTTATCATACAAGTAACGTCCATAAACTACATGAGAATAAATTTTTACAAAGGAGACTATTCCATAGTACAAGGTTGGCAAAAATCGAAAATCCATACAAGATTCTCGGTGTGGATAAAAATGCTTCATCTAGTCAAATCAAACATGCGTACTATCGACTAGCCAAAAAGTATCATCCGGATGTCAATAAGGCTCCAAATGCTGAAGAGAAGTTTCATACAATTCAACAAGCATATGATATTCTTAGTGACCCTAAAAAGAAACAACAGTTTGATCAATTTGGTTCGGCTGGATTTGGTTCGAATGGACAAGCAGGAAGTTCTGCATATGGAGGTAATCCATTTGGGGGATTTGGTGGTGCCAGAACAGGTAATCCATTTGATGGATTTGGTATTAACCTTGATGATTTGTTCAGTGGATTCGCAGGTAGGCATGGGGGAGCAGGCTCATCATCTTATGGTGGTGCCAATCCTTTTGGTGGTGCTAGATCTACTATCCAGCACTTCCAAGGTGAAGATATAGAAGTTCTAAAGACGATATCCTTCAAGGATGCTATATTCGGTACCACAGTGGCTGTGAAATATAATTCTTTGAATAAATGTGCTACATGCAGTGGTTCTGGATTAAAGCCAGGTCACAAAAAGACCACATGTCCATCATGTCATGGTACCGGATCACAAGTTAGAATTCTTCAGGCTGGATTCCAAATGGCATCTACTTGTAAGCAGTGTGGTGGTACAGGTGTTGTGATTAATCATGATGATCAATGTGATGTATGCCATGGTAGAGGTGTGATGAATCAGAGAAAGGAAACCGAAGTTCGTCTTCCTCAAGGCATCAAGGATGGTTCAAGAATCCGTGTTGCTGGTGCAGGAGATTCACCAAATACAACTACATCAAGTGGTTATGTTTTAACGAATGGTGATTTAATCATTCGTGTTAGAGTGAGACCGGACAAGGATTTCACTCGAGAAGGTAACAATTTGGTTTATAAATGTTATATCCCAATGACGACATCATGTTTAGGTGGTACTGTGGAAGTTCCAACATTGGATGGACAAATTGTGAAATTAAGAATTCCAGCCGGTGCTGAACAAGATAGAGTAATTGCGATTCCTGATAAAGGTGTTCCATATGGTGGTGGCAGAAGAGGAGATGAAAAAGTCGTCATCAAGATCATTCCTATGAAACCAACTAATGCTACACAAACTGCATTGCTAGAAGCATTAGCGGATGCTTTCGGTGACACTACGGCAAAAAAGACAGATCCATCTTGGAAGCCATTGGAAAGTATGGGTTTGGATCAGTCATCAACTAATTCTAATGATAAAACCAATTCTGATGATACCAAATCACAGAAGGGTCATTCAGCTCCAGAGCGAATTCAGTCCTTCCTTTCAAGTGCATTTAAGAGAATTAGAAAAGAATTCGATAGTAAAAACAATAAGAAATGAGGTTCATCCTTCATTTGTTACTACTTCGAGTTCAGATACGGTAATTACCTTTCTTATACATACATACAAACAAAGTTTCAAAAAGAAAACTGCTCCTGTAAGTAAATCATTCATTTAATAATGGCTTCTAATAAATTATCACCATTCCGATATAAACCTTTATCACTTAATGCAAGAAATTAGACGCGCTTAGTATCAAAAACGTTCATACCCAGGGCAAAATGCCGATAATAATGAATGATTTGTTGCCAAATGCTACCAGGGAACACAAATGATGCATATGAAGAATCCCACACGCGAATTTCAAGAGAGTGGCCATTGTTCGTTGCCATCCCATGAACTTTTCTGTCTCCTTTGATTACCAATGTTACTAAAGTTTCATTTTCTAAAACGCGCGACCACGCTTACACGATCATGTCGGAGAATAATAACATCTGAATTGTTTTCCTAACTCAATTTCAATAAATTTACCTATTTCCAATATCAAAATTCTCCATTAACAATTTTTATTGTTTTAAATTCAGTTTCATTAAATTAATTTTAATCTAATTTAGATATTTTTCTTTTTTTGGATTAATTTTTTTTTTTTTTTTTTTCTCCCCTCACAACTAACCTGACTTGTAATTTGA
The DNA here is from genome assembly GCA_012295335.1 of Brettanomyces custersianus. Lineage (NCBI taxonomy): Eukaryota > Fungi > Ascomycota > Pichiomycetes > Pichiales > Pichiaceae > Brettanomyces > Brettanomyces custersianus. The sequence goes on along the minus strand of JAAVTW010000006.1, from coordinate 291,182 downwards.
ATTTCCTCCTTTAAAACTTACTTCCTCGCCAAATTGTGTGTTTACTTTAAAACTTCTACTTGTGCTAGGACACTATACATTTGAGTCAATTGCTTGTTCACCACATCAATTTGGTTGTTCTATCCTTTGTCCTTATAACCATATACACGTTCGTTTAAATCAAAGTTTCTTCAAAATTAGTTCGGCTTTCCATTCTCTAACAGCCGATTTGAAGATACGCATACGTCAACCAATTTCCTTTATGGCCAACTATATTTAACCTATTTTTGTCCAAATTAAATACATTTTTTCATAGCTCCTCTCATCGACGCATATCTGCTGGAAAAGATGACCAATACGGGTCATAATGTACCCAGCATGAATGGGGAGATTTCAACATCTGATCTCGGTGTGATTCAAGAACTTTATGAAGATATTCCTCTTTACTATGATGTTCATTCTACAAGATCACTTCCTGGTAGACGTCATTCTTATCGAAATGCCTATGGTATTATGCCGGTGCAAGAATCAGTATCTGCCTTGAAGCGTGCCGGTTCTTGGCCTGGCCAAAGCAGCACTAGTATTTCCAGCACTACAATGGTGCCTATGTTTAATCAACCTGGATTTGGTGGTCCAAAAACCAAAATACGATCATCTTCTAATCGTTATAGAAATATTCGTCAACGTCATAAACTTAATGATATTGAAAGCGAGGCTAGTTCAGCGCCTTCATCACTTCTTAACACATTAGACTCACTATCAGATGATGAATTACCAGATGGTTTAATTGTTTATGATGTTCCATTTTCAAAACCTCTCAATGCACTTCGTGATCATAGAGCAGCTTATAAAGTATCGCATCTTGTACCATATCAACAAAGAGCACGTGAACGTTCTCGTGTCCGAATAGCTCAAGATAATAATCACCAAAGTAGCACCCTGAGAAAGCCTCAGTCTTCTGGATTTGGTGTGCTTCGGCGTCCACATTCTGGTCTTAATACCAGTAGTAGTCATTCAGCATGTTCTTCGAAAAGTTCGCCGGTGACTAGAGCTTCATCGATCTTTTCTATCGGCTCAGATATGTCTGAAATGAGTTTCTTTGATGATGAATCCAGTTGCTTATCACTTGGTGGTAAGATGTTAAATAATAATCAAGATCCACATCTTGATGAAGCCATGCAACGTATATCCCTGTTGAAAAGTATGTCGCATTTATCATTGGCTAGTACTCTTTCGCAGGATCAAAAAAGTGATACAAGCAGCAAGGAAACAGTGTTACCAAGTAAAGAAAAGTTACATTGTCTTTCAGTGACGCGTCAAACAAATTTACCACCAAAGGACTATGAAGAAACAGTTAAGCATCAACAAGATTATGAACATTTGGTGCACTCTGAAATTAGAAAGGAAAGGGAAAAGATCAAGTCGTACCAAAGGCAACAGCAAGAGTTAAAAGAAAGGGAAGAATATGATTGTAAACTTTGGCGAATTGTTTGTAAAAAGTATGATGCACTTGTTTGTCTCCCCACCACAAGAGAACTTTGGTGGCGAGGGATACCTTCAAAAAGTGGATTCCGTTCAAGTATATGGAGGCGTCAACTTGTAGGCAAAAAATTGAAAGTGAATGTAACTGAATGCCTTTCACAAGTTCATGCAATTATTGACAAAGCTTGTGATTATAAGACGATTGTTGGGAATCTTGGTCGAAAGAAATTTGAGGCTGTTAATGCCAATCTAATGCCCGAGATTAAACGTGTTGAAGTTTATTCAAAACAAATTCAGCGTTGTTTCCCTGATTTGCTAATGTTCCAGTTAGGAACTACTTTTGAATCTGTTCTTTCTCTAGCTCTGGCATTTGATATTGTTAAATCCAAGTCAGAATGTCAAGAACAATTAGGACAAATTAATACTACTCGAATTCTTCGTCTTATCTGTTTACTCTTTAAAAACTTAGAGTCGGAGGAATTGGCATTTCATTCATTGATTGATGTCTTGTTAAAGCGCTTGCCACATGCCCTACTTTGTTGTGATACTATTCCACGTACGTTGGATGAACAACTGAAATTTGAATCGAATCATCCTGAACAAGCCAGCTATTTAAAAGATATCAAGGATCAGTTTGATCGGTTCTTGTTGAATACTTCGCCAAATGTTTACAATCATTTCGTAAAGCATAACGTTAATACGTTGATAATTCTTCAAACTACAGTTGGTACGTTATTTACAAATCTGCTAGATATCAAAGTATTAGAAAGAATATTTGATATTTATATTTTCGAAGGTGATACGTTTTTATTGAGATGTCTCTTGGCACTCATCAAGGAAATTTCTTACAAGTTGTTTGGAAGTACAGAAGAAATATATCAATACTTAGGGCCAGACTCTCTTGATGTCCTCAACGGAAACTTAGGCAGAAAAGAACTATTGTCAGGTTATGCATACCTAAACGTCGGGGAGCCGGAGGACTTCATACGGGAAGTCCGCAGTATTCTCAGAAAGCATAACGTCCGTTAAGGGTTACTATACTATCACCATCTCTATACATTACATGTTTTTTTTTTTTTTTTTTTTTTTTTTTTTGAAGATTTGAAGGTTCATTTGATTCACAGAATTAATATGTGTATATAGATATATATATATATATATATATATATATATCGTCATCAATTGGATTTTTGGCACTTTTCGACCTTCTCCAATAACTGTTTACCATCCTCGCCTGTCTTAACTTGAGTAATATACATAGCCATCTTTCCATCTGACGTAACTGCTGGTATACGTAAGATATTGTTTTTACTTCCCATAAGTTTATACTTCATACCCTTTACTATCTGAGTATTCAGTAGCACATTGCCTAATCCATCTGACCGAATCAATATCCGAGCCTTGCTATCTTTCTCATTCACCAGAATCTTCAATTCCCCAACGCCGACTGTTTGATATGGCTTCTCTTTGTTTGTTGGGTCGTATTTGGAAAGCTTTGTTCTCTTGACAAAAATGGCCTTTTCATCTTCTTCACCGGTCTTAGTTTCTACTTTTTTTGTAAGCTTTACTACAGTATAATTGTTCTTTGTTTTATCATCCTCTGCATTTTCACCCTTTATTTCGGCAGTTGTATCCTTACCAGTAGCTGTATTTTTTGGTGGTGCAAATGTAAATCCAAATGTTGACCCATCAGTTTTTCCAAATGGGTTACTTGATGCATTTTTGGCACTACTTCCGAAATCAAATTTTGAAGAGTCGGATTTCTTAGATGCCGAACCAAAATTGAATGCTGAAACAGTTTCTGATTTCTTGGTTTCATCCTTCTTACCAAAGTTAAATGCTGAGTTATTCTTGCCAAAAGAAGGTATAGCTGGCTTGTCGTTGGTGCTACCAAACTGGAAAGCAGGTGTTGGTGCAATCTTTGCAGGCACTTTTGAGCCGAAGTTAAAACCCAACGAAGGTTTAGTTTCTGCCGTAGACTTTGCAGAAGATGTGTTAAAAGAAAACTGTGGTTTCTTATGCTCATCCTTGGTTTTATCTGGTGCTTTAAATGTAAAGAGCGGCTTGGTGGAGTTCTTCGTTTCCTTGGCAGTACCCATCTTGAATATGGAATCATTCTTTTTATTCTGTAATTCAGGACTAACCTTGAAAGCAGGTCCTTCAACCTTTGTGTCAGAATCCTTATCCTTAGGTGGTACGAATCCAAATTTCAAATTGTAATCTTTGGAAACAGGTAATTTATCAATTTTGAAAACAGGGCCTGAAGTGGAACCTTTAGTCTCTTCCTCTTTAGGAGACTCCTTTGGCTCTAACTCAATTGGCTTCGATTTTTCATGTTCCTTTGAATCTCCAAAATCAAACACAGATGAGTTGGAATCTTTGATTTGGGGATTTATAATTACTTTCGGAGTATCTGGGTGTCTCACGGACAGCTTTCCTGTATCGACCTTTGTATAATAGTCAGTATATTTTGAAATTATTGGTCTCATATCTGCAACGGCATTCTTAGTGATGGCATCATTGATAGATTGAAGGAAATTTGCATTAAGAGACTTTAACTGTGTAGCTTTAGCCAAATCATTTGAACCAGAAGGGGACAATGATGAATTAGATATTGGGTTTGAAGATAATTTAAATCCAAATTGATGAACACCAGCACCTGCAGGTAATCGGGATTTAAAATGTGCAATCTTTCTTCTTGACATTTTAGCTTTAGAAGCTAGTTTAGGTTTCGAAATCGCATCATCTTCGGAATTATCTTGCTCTCCGGAATAGACCTGTTCCCTGGTTAGCTGTGTCTTTGTTCTTTTAGAACCCATGTTTACTTGTATACAGTTATGTAAACTATGTGATTCTATCTAAAAGATAATGTATGACGCGTCACTATCAGGTGGCTATATATAAACAAATACGTTCAAACACCCCTAAAAAATATCTAAAACATATCTAAAACGAGTCAATCAAGCGAGCTCAAATGTAAGGATGTGCATAAATTTGATATGTGCTTTGCCACGTGATTTATCACAGGGTACTATGATGAATTTTGGTTTCTACATAATTTTACCTTTAATGGGCAAAAAAATATTTTTTGTCCCTCCTGTCCTTACTGGATCTGCTGTGAGGTGAAAAATATTAAAAAAAATTTCATTTCAACACCTCGAAAAGTTCATCAAAATTACCTTGTTGGAGTAACACATACACTTTAGTTTGGTTTTTTCTTTTCATAAGTTTGAGCGATTAGAGTGTACAAGGTATGTATAAATGATGATAGAATGATGTGTCTGCTTATGTATGGTTGATCTTATAGGGGATTAATGAAATTCTTAGAGAAGTTGAAGTTTCTCAAGGAGAGCCAACAATGTTACCATAGCTATGGCTACAGATTCCCCTATCAGCTTGTCTGATGATAGATTATATTATTATTATCAAGCGAACTGATTGTTATAAAGTTCTAACATATCACATATGAAAGATATCATTAGATCACAGTATTTTATTTGCCAGTGTATGGTTTACTAACAATTTTTAGAGATGCCTTTAAAAGTTCAATCAACTAAAGCCGCCAAGGCTGCCGCTGCTGCTGCAGGTTCCAAGAAGAGTAAGAAGAAGTGGAACAAAGGTAAGGTTAAGGATCATGCTAACCACGTTGTGATCTTGGACCAAGACAAATACGACAGAATTATGAAAGATGTTCCTTCTTACAAGTTCATCTCTGTTTCTGTTCTAGTCGACAGATTAAAGATCGGTGGTTCCGTTGCCAGAGTTGCTTTGAGACAAATGGAGAAGGACGGTCTTATCAAGCCCGTTGACAAGCACTCTAAGCAGTTGATCTACACTCGTGCTACTGCTTGAAGAGTTATGAACTAAGGTCGGCACAGGTTAATTCCCGGCTTGCATTCAGACTGTATAGTTAAGGTATATTAAGCTGAATTGTTAATATAATCCTATTTACAAAACGTAATTGTGGTGAAAACCCTCAACGTAGTGAGCTTTTAAATAACATCAAGTGTGATTGGAAAATTTTTAACTTTTAAATTTTTATTTTTTCATTCCATATATAAGGGCATGAATTTCCTTCAATCTCTGGAGAATGATTGAATTAGTCGCATATCAAAGAACATCCGCTTTATGAACAGTTAAATGTATGTCTTATGAGTTTAAATTACCGTTATATTCAAAATGATGACTGTGTTAACCACGACTAATCGATCGGTGAAATCTCTTTTGAGAAAATGATCCTCAATCATTACATGCATCACCATCTGATTCAATTGAAGAATACGGGAATAAATGTGATATTTGAAGTTTTATGAGATTTAATTTACTAACCGGGCTATAGCAAAGGCTCTTCTATCATTCAGTTGAATGATATTGTCTTTTTAATTTTATTGTTAACAACGACTAACTGTTCTCTATATGATGAAAACCAATTTATTCAGTTCTGCTTCTGAACCTTATGAAGATAAACAAAAATCTTACCAAATTTTCTGATAAGAAAACTAGTTAGTTGGCAGTAAGTAATTCAAATACTTGTAAAAGAAATGCAATAGGAAGTCTGCGAAAGTAAAAAAGGGGAAAAAAGGTTTATTTCAGTTCAGTCAAGATATTCTCTTTCAAACTTATCATTCTTAGTAGTAAGGAACTTTTTAAGTGCCTTCCAAGACTTAATAACCTTAGGATTCGTCTGTTTAGACATCACAGAATCGAATTTAATGGCGATTCCGTAGAGTAAATGTCTAGTATTCTCACTTTCGATAACTCTAAGCCAGTAGAAACCAGCATAGATAATAAGGGCATATCCAGATGTACCACGCATCAAAATGGTATCAATGAATAGCACAACAAATAGGAAAATCTCATCGTAAGCCGCAAACATACCAAGTTGCTGAGAGTACTCAAGCACTGGCTTGATCTTAAATGCAGTTGCCAATTGAAGTACAGAAACGATCATGTATGGGATCAATTTGAATAAAGAGCTTCTGTTAAAGAACCAAACGACACTTAGCATCAAATATTGGAAATTAATTGTTCCCATAAGAGCTAAATAGGATGGTAGTGACTTCTTATCGAATTGAGAAAGAATTGTACATGCATATGAAACCATAACTCCAACCAGTGCAATTCTGTATGCTGTAAATGAAATCTTAGATTCATGCGATCTGAATATCATATAATAGCCGGCATATACAAAACCCATTGCCAAAGTAATGGCATGGCCCGCAATCCAAATGGTTTTAATAATTGGTTTCTGTTCTTTCTTCTTCTTGACCAATTTCTTATGTATATCACTCATTGGATCCGGAGATTTGGTCTTTTGGGATTTATCCTCCTGTATCTTAACAGCAGTTGGAGACATCTTTGATTGATTGATGACGATAGATATAGATTGGTGAAAAGAATTATCTAACTCTTATATGCATACATGTACGTTATCTCTACATAAATTTTTATTAATTTCCCCCTTTATTTTCCTTTTTCTTTTTTCAATTACCTTCGATTTTTCCTCATATTATTTTCTCCATTCAATATTCAATGCAATTGCCGAATAATTTCTTTCCAGGCATTTTATCTATATTCTATAGAACCAATTTACATTTATACTGTTTTATCCCAAAATGATCGAGTATTTATTATTTACTCTATTATACGATAAAATATGACAATAAAGAAGAAGAAAAAAAAAAAATAGAATGAGATATCTTATCCCTAGCTTAAGAACTCAACTACCTTCTTGAAATAGTACCTGACTTTTTCACCTGTAGTTTGTGGCTCTTGCATCTTAAATTCGTCAGGACAAACTTCATCGGTCCAAATTTCTGAATCGATCTTTCTTGCGTCCGTATCAATGTCAATATCTTTCAAAGGAATCATCCAAGGATCATGTCTGTATATTGTAAGCTGTGATCCAATCCAAATGATAAAGAATAAAATCAATGATATGTAATTTGCAAAAAAGTCAGAGGCATTGAAATCGAAAAACACCGCATAACCTTGAATGAAAATAATGATTGTTAAACTAATGAAACTAGTCCATGCACAGAATGGCATACCTTTAGCTTTGTAAGGTAAAGTATCTCTAGAGATACCTCTACTCTTTAGAACATGCATAAATCTAATATGTGCAGCACTGATGAAATCCCAATCAATCATTCCTGCAACGGCAGAAATATCTAATAACCAATTGAACACTGTTTGACCACTGTTTGAAATATTCAAAAAGCAAAGAAGTCCAAGTGATGCGGTAATTATCACACCAACATATGGAACACCATATTTTGTAGTTAAGCCAAAAGCCTTAGGAGCAGTGCTTCCACTCATTGCATATAACACTCTAGATCCAATATAGATATCGGAATTACCAGCAGATGTAACCGTGAAAAGCATAACAGCGTTGAAAATGCTTGGTAAAATACGAGTACCACTATTCTGAATGGAAATCAAAAATGGTGATGATGAAATGAATGTAACATCATTAGTCAAGTTTGGATCATTGTATGGAACAAGCATTCCCATAAAGAATAATGTTAAAATGTAGAAGATCAAAATACGTAAAATCACATTATTAATGGCCTTTGGAACTGTCTTTCTAGGATTCGAAGATTCACCAGCCGAAATACCAGTAAATTCCACACCTTGATATGTGAAAGCAGCATTAATCAAAGAAGATAGCCATCCCAAGAATCTATCAGTGTTGGTGTTTTTAACAAGACCTGCACCTGCTCCCCAAGGACCAGGATGTCTCCAATACCGGAAGCCAACAGGACCAGTTTTACCAGCACCACAAACCATGCAAAATGCATAGATGATGAATCCTACAATGGCAATGATTTTAACGATTGCAACCCAATACTCAATTTCACCATAATATCTAACGGGGAAGAAATTAACTGCCGTAAGGATACAATAAAAGATAAGCATCCAAGCCCAATTCGGCACTGCATCTGTCCAATATTCAATAATTTGTGCAATAGCAAACAATTCCACAGCGAATGTAATTGGCCATTGGAACCAATATAACCAATTTGTTGATAAACCAATAGACTTGGAAATATATCTAGTGTTAAACACACAGAACGATCCAGTCACGGGTGTATGTGTAGCCATCTCACCGAGAGATTGGGTAACAAAATATGTTAAGCATCCGAAAAATAGGTATGCTATAAGAGCATTAACCGGACCAGCCTCGTGTAAAGGAGCTGCCGTACCAATAAACAAACCACTTCCAATTGTACCACCGAGTGCAAGCATTGTCACGTGACGTGCGGCAAGTCCCCTCTTAACATGGTTTTCACCTATATCAAGAGTTGGAACAAGCTTCTCACTCGTCACTTCAGATGAAGTCTTATGTGAAGATGAGCCTTCGGTACCTAACTTATCGATATGTTCGGTAACATTAGATTGTTCTTCTTTATCAGAAACCATTTTTTTTTCTCTTATAAAAAAAAAGGCCTTAATAGCAATAAAGGATTAACACTAATGTGAAGAAATGATCTCAAACTGTTTAGACTGTAAGTTAATTTACTATAGTTATTTGATAGTAAAAGCCCGTCAGGTTTTCATTTAAAAAGTTTGACTAAAATGCTTGTTATATATGTTTAATTGCTTCGTGACCTTTGAAATTAGGGTGAAAAATAAAAATCAGATAAAGGGTGGGAATAATAGGAATTTTTTATCCTAGAAAAGGCATTAACAGAAGAAAAAACGAGTCATAATTGATCCCGAAAACTCAATGTATCGGAGTTTATCTCCACTTTATTAATAGTTTGTACTACGATGCATTTACCTCACCTAGTTATGTTAATTTGACTTTGATTTAATCGTTAAAAAACATGTTGATGTTTTCTATCACGTCAACCTTATCAATAGTGATTGATTTTATAGATTATAATCATCTTGATAGCTAACAGTTGACGTTAGTGGACATCTTTCTATACCAACATCTGCTTCGGCCACTAACGTCAAGCAAAAGGCATCGGTTAACGTTAGTGGAATATACCTATAATTTTCTAATTATTCCATTGTAATTTTTTTAAAAGCCTTTTTTAAAACCCAAGATGCCCAATAGGCATCTGTTTGACACTGTCCATTGTTCATCGGATGCCAATGGCCTACAGGTTTTCCTGAAATAGGTTTACAACAATTAAAAAATTACAGAAACTTAACCGTTAAAAATTTTTGCAACGGTCAAATACAATGTAAAAAAACTTTTAATACCCTACGGCATCGACCAATTCTAAAGTAAGTAAAAAATCTGCCAAGAGAAAGCTCTATCCACGGTTCAACCGACCGAACATAAAGGGACGGCATTTTCTATTCCAAATAGACTAGAGAACGGCACTTTTCTATTCGTTCTGAGCTGACGTTAGCGGATGATTAATTGGAAGAAAGCGTAGCTAACATTTGTTTCTTATATTTCTCAATTCCAATATAGTTGATACTATTTAGGAAGTTTTACCAACTATTAAATTATATTCATCAACCGATTTTATTATCAATAAGTGTGCACGTGATTTGTAGCATGTGATCGTGATCGCGTGATTTATTTTCCAGATCAATTTGTATATTCGTTATATCTAGTTTAGAATATAGAAACAGCGATTGTATTTGAGAAATGAATTAGGATAATTTTCATTTATAACTACCAATAGTATTATAAACAAGAATTCGTATTATTAAGATAGGCAAAATGTATGATAATCAAGATCAATACATATACTCCAACATCAACTTACACATTGATATTAAAAATGGGTAGGTAATCCGTATACCAGAATCCAACAAATTTCTATGACATAGAATGAAAAAAAAAAAAAAAATAAAATAAAATAAATCAGTAGGAACGAAACGCATCAAATCCTCGTCTTTCAATTACCTTTTTATCGGGATCAAGTTATTCAGAACTTAACCTGATACAAGGTATATTGAATCGGTACCTCCAATTAATTTATAACTACTTGTTAATCATTTCCTGCGGGTAGTAACGCTACGTATTCACCATGCAGTCTTCTGATGGCCTCAGCAGCACCATTATTACTCCTGGAGAGACGGATAATACTACCGATACTGAGGAAACGAACCAAATACATTCAGAACAGGCCAAAAATGTCCAGTCCAGTAGCCATAATTTACCAAAGAATAAGGCGTCATTTATCAGGCTTCCTAATGTGAAGAGTCAAACTGCATCTTCAGGACTTGTGAATGTTGTTCGCGAGCAAGCTGAAAGCTTTAAAGCAATTCACATTACACCACCACAAGAAGTTGCTCAACAAAACGATGTCAACGTAACTGATAAGAATCAGGATGCAGCAAAAGAAACGCTATTAGAAAATCCATCTGAAACTGAGGATACTCAATCAAAAGAAATAGCTAAGAAGGAGAGTTTCATTCAACCTGACTTACATGAGGTGAATAATGAACCAGATAGTGGATTACCCGAGAAAAATCCTAGGAATACTGTTAAAGGAGCCGATTCATTTCTTCAACATCTTCATAGTAAAAAACCTATTTTAAGTTCCGGATTGGGGTCAAAAGATTTCAGTAATGGAACACGCATCAGTAGTGTCGATGCCCGAACTAAAATTGGTCCATCTAGTATTATGAGTGTACATAATACAATTGACAACACAACTGTTGCGGACAATGAAATGAAAACAAATTCAATACAAAATGGAGTGAATAAAAAGCCAAGTATTGTGAAGCATACCACGGGTCAATCGAAGACTCCACTACTATCCAATAATAAGCAAACGAAAACGTCAACTCGAGCGGAATTTTTTGCGGCCAAGTTACATGATGCTATTAAAGATGACGAGATTAATCGATCAGATTCGGAAGAAAAGTTTGTTTACGATACTGCACCCCAAAAGCCAAAGCCCTTAGATGATACTCTCAAATCTGGACCTACAACAGATTCTGCCATTCCCTCTCCATTGGATACTCGTCAGAACAGTGTTTCCACCGTTGGAAATGGGTCGCGATCAGATAAACCAGCTTCGGAGGTTATGACTCAATCGATTCGCCATAATGATTTGGCGAGCGTGATATCTGCAGCCACGTATAGTTTGAAAGGAAGACGATCCAGCTCTCACTCACAGCAGGGTCAAGTTAAGCAGGCATATTCATCTCAGATGTCATTGCAACCGTCTCAGGCTCAAATTACTCAACCATCTAGTTCTATGTTGCCCGCGGGCTCTAAAGCAGCATCACAAATATCTCCAGCACTACCACCGGCTATGCAACGTTCGCCTTCGAGAGGGCAAAAGTCGTTAGAGAAACTATTCGGTACGAGCAGTGCAATATCCGCGATGAGCGATGCAGGAGATGCATATTCTCGGATTTCATCCACTTCGTCGCAGAAAATTAAGCCTCAGCATCATCAACTTCGAGAAATTACTTCAAGGATATTCGATTCAAAGGGGCTAAAGCCAAGAAAGTATTCTGGTGTAGATGGCCAGGTATTTGACCATGATGAAGAGGAAGATGAGACTGAAGCGCATGCACAAGTACAGACGGAATCAACTGTTCCTACTAATTCAACATTATGTGAGTCTAATGGCCGACCCATTATTGGTAAAACTAATGGACTTTCACCCATTCCATCATCGGTAGATTATGACTCCGATATCGAAAATGACTATGCCATAACAGATGAGACTAAAGATGCATTTAGATCATCAGGACCTTATTCAAACTATGGTACATTTAATGTAATGAATCATCCTTATGGAAACAGTGCTGGCCAAACTTATCCTGGTTTTGATGATCCAAGGGAACATGAAATGCAAAGGCAGTTATTATTGAATCGGGAAGATGGAACAATAAGATCAAAACACTTTGGTAGACATGTGAAAAGGAAGAAGGATAATATCTATTTCAATCCCCATGATTTTACTAGTGCAAGGACACGCAGGATCAAACAGATTAAAAATTTCTGTTATACTATTGGAGTTATATTTCTGCTCTTGTCCGTAGGTTTCATTGGGGGTTTCATATTAGCCACATCAAAGGAACTTCAAAGTGTGCAAGTATCAAATGTTAAGGATGTGCTCATTTCAGACGAGGAATTCGTGTTCAATATGCAGGTAAGTGCATTTAATCCTGGTGTAACCAGCATCACTGTAAACGATGTACAACTTGATGTGTTTGCTAAAACTAAATTTATCGTCGATGAATATGTATATGGAAGCGAATCCGCTAAGAAGAAAAAAGGAAAGAGCGGTACAGACAGGTATACTACAATCCTTTTAGGTTCAATCGATAATTTGGATATTCCTCTTCATTTCCAAGGTGGCTGCTTTACACGGAAACAAGATAAAAGTACGACTGAAATAAAGATCCTCAATCCTTGTTCATTCCAAGACGATGACGATGATGACGACGGCGACAACGATGATGATAATTATTCTGTTTTCGATGAAAAACAGGTTGCGAATAGAGGTCTTTCAAATGTCGCATTTGAGGAAGAGGAACAACCACCAGATATACGTAAGCCAAGTCCCAAATGGTACAATATATCAAGAAACCCATTTGATTTGATTGTCCGAGGTGTTCTGAACTATCAACTTCTATTCTCAGGTGAGAATAGAACCGTCTCTTTAAATTTCCAGACACCTATAAATCCCGACGATCTACCATAATATGTATATACTTTTCTAAAATTATGAATATATTTGCTACAGCATTAAACTTAAAAGATTCATAGTAGTACAGAAAACAACAAAAAAAGTAAGAGAAGGGAGAATACAAATGTTTTAGTCATGACCAGAATAGCCGCCCGCAACAATTGTCTTTAACGTTGGGACATGTGACCATTCAGATGAAAGAGTTGAAGAGTCGTTCACATTAGTGGCACTACTGAAAGGATCTTCCACCGGGTCCTTAGTCTTGGCAGATATCACCAAATCATTGTTCAATCCACATGCTATACTGGCACCCTCATCATTGTTGATCGTAAATCTCACTTGTACACCTGAGTCAGACTCTTTGGCCAATCCATCCGTGATAAAACGGGCAATAAGTCTTTCTTCCTTTTTGACTGAATCGAAGACAATACCAGCCGGTAAATTCCAAGTGACTCTATTCTTTCTTTTATTGAAAGAGCCTGCTGGCTTTGTAGCTGCAGCAGTAGCGGTGGCTCCATGTATAGCAACAGAAACCAAAACATTCGATAGAATGATTTTATGAGTCTTGAGGAAGTCATCCAACGATGGTGAAATACGTAATGAAATAATGACCGTGGATTTCGTAGCCTCATGCTTCCAAACTGGTTGGACGATTAGTGGTGCCGAAGGTCCATTTAGCATATATTTAAGTCCGCCCACGGTTCTGAGATTAATCTGTGATGGATCACTAATAACGAAAATTCCATTACTGGCACCTTGCTGATCTAAAAAGAGTGTATTGACCACAAAGTTTGGAAGTTCCTTTTTAGATTTAGATTCAATTTTCAGGTTTATCTTAGTAGGAATCTTCTTAACCGCACCATCAAGAATATAGCTAAATGCTATTTCACCCATGGCATTTGAACGCACACATTCTCCTCCCTTAAATGAAGCATTAAAGAGCTCTACAATTGAAGCATTTAGTCCTGGCTTAGTAAGAGATGGATGCACGATCTGACCACTAATAAGGCCACCACCTCCAGTCACATTGCCAGCCAACCCAGTACCTTGAGCGGACAATGAACCAGTCTTAGCAGGAACCAATGATTCACTGATTGAACGGCGTTGTGCAGGTGGAACAGGAGCGGCCCTTGGATTCCGCTCCTTTATAGGAGGCACTGTATCCGTCATCGTCTTTCTTGAACTTGGAGGGATGGGTGGGCTAGCGGCTGTTTTAGCTTGGGTTGTAGGTGTAGCATAAGTCTGTGCCGATGTTATCTCTGGAGATTCAACTTGCTTAGGTTTTGCTGGCACAATCTCGGGTGCCTCAACGGGCTTGGCTTCAACAGGCTTGGCCTCAACAGGCTTGGCTTCAACGGGCCTAACTTCAACGGGTTTGGAGTCAATCTTCCTCTCAACAGGCTTTATCTTCATAGATTTTGGCGATTCAGAATTAACTTCCTTTGTACTACCAACCAATTTTGTGGGCCTCATTGCAGGGAAGCTGGTCGTAATTTTTGTTTGTTTTTCAGCATTTTTCTGTTCAGGTAGTTTCTGATCAGCCTGTTTTACAGTAACATCCTTATCAGCTGATTTGGATGGTGCCACTTCGTTTGTTATCTCTTTTTTAAGTGGTGTTGATGAATGTTCGTGCTTGGTATGTTCTGTTGCGACGGAACCAGCTTCAGATGATTCTGTAATACTACTACCGCGAGATCTTGCTAAAGCTTGCTTGTCCTTCTTGTGTCTATGAAGGAACCGACCAAACTTGGAATGTCTCTTCTTCTTGTTAGGCTTTTGGTCATGGTGGAATGTTGACAATGAGAAAGCAGACGAGGCTGCGGAAGCTCGGCGAGCAGCTGGTACTTCCGGAACACTACCGAGGCTGTTAGATCTGGATCTTTCAGGACTTTCCTTGGATTTCTCATTATGTCTCAGATATCCACCAAATATCGACATTCTCTTGCTGACGGGTCTTTGAACAACAGTCCTACGCTTGATGGTATCATCCGAAGAAGGCACAGCAGTTAATGAAGTACCTTTCACCCCTGCAGATAATTCATGCGGAGATGAAACATCCTTTCCTTCCAATCTTTGTGAATTATCCACTTTCGCAGGAATTACGACCTTTTCTGCCGCCCTACAGAATCGATTGATTTCATCGTTTGGATTGAAACTAAGAACATGCTCAATACCGGCCTCGTTATGCTTTTTAATACTGGCAAGAACATCAGATATCTCTGTTTGATACTTCAAGAAAACATCTTTTAGTAAAATGAGTCGATTGTAGTCATACTGTTCGAAGGTTGCAAAAAATTGAGGGGCCTTTTCGGACCACTCAGTCTTTGCCGAACTTCCTGACGGGCCATCACCTGTTTCTTCAATTTTCGAAGCCACATTAGTCAATTCAGGCAAATTGGCCAAGCTGCCATCATTCCGACGAGTGTACAGCTTAAGAGGTGCAATCATATCTCTTCCCATCATTCTAGTTGTAGAATCGAAATATTTGGTCTCATCATGTGCAATTTTAAGAACGGAATCCCACATTGGTGCACATAAACCCAAACTATCTATTGTTTTGTTCTGAAGTTTTTGATTGGATGGATCAGTAAAGATAGTCTCACCCTCTTTGAGAAGTTTGTTCAAAGTGTCAACATATCTAAGTCTTAAACGGCCATATGATGTTAACCATTCAGCAATCTGATGATTGGTCTCTTTAATCTGCGATTTTCGTAATTGAATTGCTTTGATTCCTTCAGCAGGTGACTTTTCAACCAAGATGGTCGAGGAGTAAATGTCTTTTGACTCAGATGGTAAATTGTCGGTCATTGAAGATTGATTGTCTTTAAACAATTAAACAATTAAACACTGTATATCCGTATATAGTTCCCCTATTTTGTAGTCACGACTAATGGCTTATACGATGCGATTTTATGTTTAATTATACTCGGTATTACTTAAGTGTTGTTGAATGATAAATTCCAATTATTTAAATTATGATATTTTCATCCTTTTTTTTTTCTCCCTCATTAAAAAGTAAAATAAAATTCCGGTGTATGGCTGCTAGTCGGTGCATTACAGTGGGATCAAA
Source organism: Brettanomyces custersianus (assembly GCA_012295335.1). Taxonomy (NCBI): domain Eukaryota; kingdom Fungi; phylum Ascomycota; class Pichiomycetes; order Pichiales; family Pichiaceae; genus Brettanomyces; species Brettanomyces custersianus. The sequence goes on along the minus strand of JAAVTW010000006.1, from coordinate 275,030 downwards.
TTGCCCAATTCAGTGAATGTTAAGCATATCTGTCAATTAATCATTACTAAATAAATAAATAGGTTGTACATATTATCAATAGGAAGTTTATTTCTTCTCTTTACCACAGGTATCACAGTTTTTGCAATTCTCGCAACACCGTTTATCTTTGGTACAATCATTGCAGCATTTGGTAGAAGAGCACATACAACTCTTACACTTGCAATTTTTACATGAGCACACGGATTTCCATCCTAATGAAATAAATCTTTGCCTGGCAGGGAGAGATGAACCAACAAATGTGGAAGCAAATGAAAGCACTGGTCTTGATGTAGCCCTAACTGCAGAGAACATGGTTGATGAATGTACAAGGAGTAATAATTTATCAAGATCCGCGGAAAGCAACGTTTATGGCAATATTATGGCATTAAATAGTTCCAATGCCTATTTTGGGTGGGCGAAAAAAACGGAGTTAAACTAAATTGTAAATTTAAACGCTAAAATCCCTCAGATTACAATATACTTTAAATAGACATAACATGTTTCTTAGACATAGAAAGCATTATAAGAGCAATTCATAAAATAAGAAAAGCGATAACAGCAAAAACAAGGACAGCATTCCTAACTAAGGATCTCATGCATCAACAATGGCAAAAGAACGAAGGCCGCAGTAATGAGGACTTGTATATTTTCATAGACTGCCACAGGGAATCCAAAGATACCATGCTCTGCAAAATTGAGTCTGCAAGCATAGAATGCAACAGCAAAGAAATTAACAAACAAAGTCCAGATGCTTGGAATTAAACCACTGAGTAAACCAATTGGTTGATCCACACACGAGCCTCCACGAAGGAAGTATGCAAAGACACCTTGTTGTAAAATTGTAAGATATTTACTATCCGCAGCAAACAAAGTGTATAGAGCAATTGAAAGTGTGTTGATAACAACATCAAGATGCTTTCTTTCATCATGGAAATCGATCATTCTTTCAAGAACAATTTCCTCGTGACCTAACTGCTCGTTGGTAAGATCGGAAAGGATTTTACAGAACATGACTGCATCGTTGAGACCAACAGTCATACCACCACCAGTTAATGGATGTCTCATATTGAGAGAATCTCCGACGCATGCGAAACCTGCAACATCATTGAGACGTGCAGTAAGATATTGATTAGGCATAGCTTTATAGATATCTTGATCTTTCCGGCCAAGTGCTTTCTCAAAACTTGATTGAAGACTCCGTGGCAAATGTGGTAAAACCTCTTTACGTAGATAGTTAATTACTTCATCATGCTTAGGAAGAGTAGTCGATCTATAGGCACAAAGCATTCTACTATGATGAGGATCAGTTTGATAGAGCAAAATTGGTGCATGCTTGCCAAGTAAAACATGACCATGGTGTGGTGAAGGTAATTCTGCATCCTCTAATTCCATACCAACAAAGTAGGATCCAATAGTTGGAACGTAGTCCTCTTCTAATTCTTTTCTAAATTTAGAATAGATACCATCACAGCACACCGTTAATCTACCTTTAAATTCACCCTTTCCGGCAACTTTAATACCACAAACTCTTCCCCTATCATCTTTGATCAAGCCCGTAACGTTGCCATCTAATTTCGTCACGTTCGGCTCGGCACAACAAATTTCACGTAAATTCATCAAGAAATCACCGTTATGGAACGAGGCACCTTTAACATGTGGACATTCCTCCCATTTTTTGGCATTGATGGTAGAATCTGATCCCAACTTATCTTCATTACCATTCTTAATGGCCTTAGGAACAGGAGTTGTATCTAATGCAGATTCAACATTTTTACTTGGGTACTCAATGGTCACCTCATCACCGTTGTATTCGATGTAATAACCATCACATTCGATAGCATTGATATTATTTATGGCCTTAATCATACCAAGTTGTCTCAAAGCTTTCAAACCAGCTGGCTGCATCAATTCACCAACAATTCTGTTAGGACGCGACCACTCACGTTCGGCGATCAACACTTTCCTACCTTGTCTAGCCATACATGTGGCAATACACGGACCAATACAACCGGCACCTATAACGATAACATCGTATAGGTCTGAAGATGATGGTTTCTGTTCCTTTTCAGCAGCCATTTTTAAATAAGATAAAGCAGTTAAATTAAAGTAGTCAACTTCTTGGTAATAACGCGGATCAAGATAGTCAAAATATCTTAGTGGAATATTCAAACGTTTAAAAGGTTCACATAAAAGTTGAAAAATCCTGTCAACAATGAGACATCCGTTTAAAAGAAAATGAAAAACCTAAAAAAACATGTGAAAAATGAACGAGAATACTGAAAAACTCTTAATTTAGCTTAGATCCAATACGCTCGATTTCGCATTTAAACGACGCAAACGAGATGGTTTTTTTACGGCATGTTAATAATTCTCGTTACTTTACGTTCGTTTAGATCATTCAATACAGATAGATCTGCCATAATAATAAATTTGTTTTTTTTAGTATCGTCCCATTATCGGATCATTGATAGGTATCACAACTTCTTCACTGATTTCCGTTCTCCTCAGTCATCTTAGTTTTCTTAGTTAGTATGAAGATCGTTGGAGTTGGAATTCTTTTTGTATTGATCATTGGTCTTGTTTCCGCAAACACAGAGACTTTTTTGGTAGACCGAACAGGTGAATATTTTGGAGATGTGATAATAGACGGTATCAAGCTAGACCTTAACAAAAATTTGAAGAAGGCGTCTAAAGATATAATATTAAGCTTTGACCCGAAAATACTTGTTCTACCGGATGATAACCAACAGAGGTCCGTGATGGTAGATTTAAGTCCTCTAAGACGAGGTTATAAGTATTTCATCAAAGTCTGTTGGTCTGCCATGAATCCAATTTCCATTTCTATCGGTAGTCCAAATCCCAACTTGCTTATGATAAATGCTACGACTAATTACTATTCTAACGATAGAGAGCAGGCATCGAAGTTTTTGTCGAGTGTTCCTATAAACTTACGAATTGAGGCTAACAGCACATTTGGTGGCATATTAAGTGAATCATTAGTTTGCCTTATTCGGTACATAGTTACTCTATCAATAGGAGCTGTCCTATTTGCATTTTGGTTTTATACCTACTTTTTTAAAGTCCTTTTCTAAGCTTGTAATATAATATAATCAATCTATTGTTTCAAATCTATATTTTATTTGATTCAGCTATTTTTTTCTTTGATTATTTTTTTTTGGATTTTTTTTTGTCTTCAACGTTGGTTTAGTTATCTACTAGAAGGGATAAGGGCAAGTTATATGCCATCGACCAATATATTGTTCAGTTTTACTTATAGAAATAACTACGAATATCGACTTTTTTTTAATCATCTTTACTACGAACTTCAGAGATGAGTAGCGTCAATGGAGTCAATACTCCTTCATCCCCATATCGGACAAGGTCGGGCAGTGCACAGCCATCATCTAATGTTTCAAGCACAGCCTCGAACGTTTCTCCAACTAATTATTATACTTCATCAATATCCCGACTTCGAGATATCGATACATTAAAGAAAGGAGGATCACCACCTCTAACTATTACACCGGGATCATCGACAAGTCTTACAAATAATCTATTCGCCTACGCGCAAAGTGAACGATCTGGACTTTCTACTCCACAACCAGGACTTTCCGGTGGATCTTCGCGATCAGATTCTAACGATAACTCCCAGAATTCCCATCAAAATCCTACTATAGCAACTAATACTGAAACTACATCATTATCATGGGGTCAAAAGATACCTGATTTTGGATTCAAGTTAACGAGTGGATCTCCTGGATTTTCTACAACTCAATCGAATTCCGATCAAGAAATTATTACTCAGGATCAACAGCAAATGACATCCGCAGCGGCAGCGGCAGCAGCAGCAGCAGTAGCAGCCGCAGAATCTACGACAGACGAAAATACAAATGAAGCGGCACAGCCGTTGCTTACAGCATATCCAACAACGGGAAACAATAAAGCTCACAAGCCAAGAAAATATGCATGCACATATCCCAATTGCAATAAGACTTTTTCAAGAAGAATGAATTTACGGTCACATATTCAGTCCAGCCATGAACATAAAAAGCCATTTAGATGTTCAGTATGTATGATGACATTTGCACGCCATAGTGATCGTAAAAGACATGAAAAGAATCAACATAAAGTTACCCCTGGGTTCATTTGCGGTGGGGTATTGAAAAATGGTCAGCACTGGGGTTGTGGAAAGATTTTCAAACGGAAGGATGGGCTTATGGCACATTGGCGTTCACAAAAGGCACGTAGAAAATGTCTTAAGAATGTGCCTCTCAGTGCCAATCCTCTTGTATCTGGGACGGATAGTGATGGGCCAAAACAGATTAGTTTTTCATAGGATTCTATTATCTTTATTTGCTATATAATAAAATTTTTTATACTAAGTCCCTAATTAATAATAACTAAATTTAGAATGTAACCGAGGCATTACATACAATCTGTGACAGTGTAAATGAAGAGGGGAAGAAAAAAAAAAATACCATGTCATTACAACTTAAATCATCTTTCTATCTAACATCTTTCATTACTTTGACCACGTAGTTCAATTCTTTAATATAGCATCATTTCTCTGATAATGCTGTTAACTACACTTTTTTCTGCCCTCTTGGTAACATCTCAGGCGGCTGAGATTGAAACCTATCCAAAGCTAGAAGGTGTCTCATTGAATTCATATGATACTTACAAAAAAGGTGATGTAATTCCTCTAGAATCAAGCAAAAGACAAATTGATACTGGTGAGCATTTCTTTGATCAAAACGGTAATATTGTGTTCATGGATTTTGTATCATGTCAAGAGACACAACAACCACCAACACTCAAATTCGATACTGATGAACATTTCAAATGTACAATTAAATTTGAAGATAGATTATATCACCTCTTCCAATTATATCTTCATCAAGATGCACCTCTATTATGCAGATTACCGATCCGGCCAAAATCTGATTTATACGTTCCCTTCGATATTCAAATAAGGGGAGATGTATTAGAATCTCACTTTGACATCGATCCAAATCTTAATCTTCTATTATTCACTGACGGAGAAGGAGGAATTGTTTCCGGTACTAGTTTCTCATCTTCACTCAATACTACTAGGGTGATTATTGGTACATCTGTACAATTAGATTTTGACGTCCGTTGGTCAAAGTTAGAAAAGCATAAAACTACCATGATTAAAAGTACTGATGTTAACGACAAAGTGATCAAATTCCCAGTAATAAACTATACGATACCTACCAAATGGAATGCATCAACTACATATGGATTGGCAATTGGTGTCGGCGCAATTGTGGGATCGATACTTACTCTAGTGTTGTCATATCGCCGTTTGAATAGGAAAGTGAGGTCAACGTATATTGAGAGTGACAAGCTCGAGTAATCATATTGTGTATCTCTATATAGTTAATTATTAGGAAAGAATTGTTTAGTTGATCTTTTTAAGTAAAAGTTCTAATAATGTCTTTTCACGACCTGTTGTATGGGATAGGTACTTCTCAGTAAGAAGGTTAACATATTTTTTCCTAATATTAGTCTTCAATTCAGGATTAACCTTTGACTTGACACACCATGATTGATAAAGTTTAACAGAATCTTGTAGAGATTGAATGAAATTATTATTATCAATTTTCACACCACGGAGGGGAAGTGTTAAATTCAAAAAGATCACTTTATCTTCATTCGGATAATTGGAAACAAGATCCGCCACAATATGACCCCAAAGATATTCCTGATCAAGCCCTTCAAATTTGTCAATCAATGCCAACACTCTAGATGCTATATCCCAGGTCGTAGAGAACTTGACATCATTTTCAAGGTTTTTTGTAAGCGATGCCACGCATACATCGTAGAGTGTAATTATCAGATCTCCACGCAACACTGGATTATCTTCCATAGATCCAAGATTATTTCTGTTCATATCAGGTAATTTATCTAGCATGCTATTTCCTTCATCGACACTAACAATGTCACTCTCATCTGCTAGACCATCTTTTGAAGAAGACTCATGTTCTTTCAAATCTTGCAATTGTTGTTCTTCGGTTATTAAATGCATAAGTTTCCTTCTCACTAAAAGTTTGGATAAATAATTCATTTCAAATTTTATAGCTTCTAACCACGGATACATGTTATCACCATTAAATCGAAGGCATCTCTTGAGCAAATTTCTTGCAGATTTCACATTTTTATTGTAGTTGTATTCATACTCTGCAGCACTCAACCAGGCATTAATATTTCTTGGCTGCAATTGAAGGAGTCTGGTGTATGCATCGTATGCTACTTTCACAGAACCATTTTTTCTGGCAAATTTCAAGTAGTTAGCCCATAGTTCCATACTATTAGGAAACTTTCTAGTACCACGCTCAAATATAAATTCAATTCTTCGTGGTGCACTCCAATCAGAAATGGATGGTTTGGTGTCCACCACTGGTTTCAACCGCTCATATCTCATCTTTCTAAGTTTTTCCAAGTTCTTTTCAAATCTAGCATATCTTAAATAATCCTCTGGCCTTGAGCCACGTCCCATAATTCTGTGTTCGAAATCAGTCCATCTTCTCATTATCATAGTGGCTTCCTTCTTCGTGAAAAGGTTCTTCCTTTGAAGATCTTCTAGTTCTGGAACTGAACGTTCCAAATAGTATCTCGCACGATCAGACATGGTTATTATAGGATGAAACTTATATCTTCAATTAAACTGGATAATATGATAGCTGATCCGATATCTTGAAAATTTTACTACCTGGAAGTTTTTTTTTTTTTTTTTKATTTTTACTTGAATACAATTTTTATCTTATTTTATTAAGGATTTCCTGGTTTCTATCATTACATAATTTATAACTATTTTACATTAAGTTGCCTCACACCATCTCTGCTGAACAAAGAAATCATAAATCTTTGACATCTTCGTAGAGTCAACATTCAAAAGATCTTTAGCATCTTGCTTTTTCAGAATTCCACCCTTACTCAAAAGCTCTCTAAACAGGGCTTCTTTAATGGCTAAGTATGGCTTAGGCAAGATGTTTAACATCGTACAGAGATGTTTCTCATCGCCAGAAAGTAAATCACAGTCTGGTGCATTACTAAGATCCGGATGTTCAGAATATATGGAAGAAAGCATCGAAGTGCTTCTACGTCCCCATTTTGATCCATAATCAGGAGTTTGTGAACGTGAGTGTCTACCACTATGAGAATGAGAATGGCTATGTCTAGATCCACTGCTAGGCATGGTGAAGCGTGCAATTCGATTGGTCCTTTCCTTCTCAAATCGTTTTCCATCAGCTAATCTTACTATACCGTTTCTCCGCCATTCTTGAAGTTGATGAATTCGGCTTCGAATCCGATATTCGCTTGTTATATCCTCGGAAAATTCTGGGAAATCTTCAGAACTCATAATACGTGCATATGGCTTGATCCTATTATACAGCCATTTTTCCTCTTTTGATCTTTTTTTATCAATGGAGTTGTTTTGTCGATAATTGAGTAACCCATCCTTGAGTATAAGTCTTTTCCTTTCAGATCTCATAGTTAATTTCTCATCATAAATTCGAAGAATCAATAATTTTAATTCAATATCCTTTTCAGAATCTTCCGGTTCAAAAACCATATCTTGAATGACTTTCTCGGCATCTTCTTCAGCTTCTTCTTCAAATTCTAACCTTCCAGGCATATACCTCTGAATATCCGAACACATTGGTCCAGAAGTTAAAATCTTCTTTGGTGGTGGCAGCGGTAGGTTTTTACGTGCTTCAAGTCTTTCTTTACGCTCATTGAGGAATTGTGTGGTAGAGACATCAGGGAAAGATTTATTGATATCAGGTATTGGGTAATAATCTGAATGCAGATATTCTTTTTCATAATGTGCACCAACGTCTTCCTTTGATCTACCTCCAATATAATCCGAAATATCATGCCAATTTCCAAGTCCCAATGTTTGACATCCATCCACCATCAGAAGTTCCTCATCAGCTCCCCAATCTGAATCAAATATCGGATACTGATTTTGCTCGATTACTCTATATGCGTGCCATGGTTTATGCTTACCTGTAGCTTTCCCCTTTGAAAAGCATGGTACACACAGATCATAATCACTGCATTCGGCACATCTAATACGGATACGTCTTGTACAATCCGACGAGCAAACATCACAGTGAAACTTTGCCATGTGTAAGGATGTATTTTATATGTTTCTGTTTTTTTGATGATTTTTCTCTTCCACCCTAAACGAAATTAGGTGTATGAAAGGCAATAAGTGTCAACGACGTACCTCTATATCTAACAAAAGATTGACATTAAATCAGTAGGATAACCCAAAATTCTACTAGCAACCAGTTTAGCTCCAGATAAGTGTATTAATTGTGCTTTTACCTGTCCCAAAGTACTTCTCATGAGACAATCACAAACTGCTTTGAAATTAATGTGCGTTGCCAAATAGTTCCTTACCCCGACTAATCAAATAGGTTTGGGTACTGTTCCTACCGGAATTGTTAAAACCTATTTATTATTGAGTTGAAATTAATCTAACTTTAATCCGAAATAAAATAATTGAAATGATTACACCTCACACCTTGCGGTAGAATTCACGAGTATTCCTCATTTTCTAATTTTCTCTCTTTTTTTTTTTAAAGATCTTTTTTGTATTTTTTCCATCACCAAAAAAAAAATTTCAGTTTGAAGCCCTTTGGTACCTTATCTAACTATTAGTTATAAAGCACAGACTTGACCAACTGACAATTCAATATGGGTAGAGTTAGAACTAAGACTGTCAAGAGAGCCGCTAAGGTGTTGATCGAGAAATACTATCCTAAGTTGACCTCTGATTTCCAGACCAATAAGAGATTATGCGATGAGATTGCCGATATTCAAACTAAGAGACTGAGAAACAAGATCGCTGGTTACACAACCCATTTGATGAAGAGAATTCAAAAGGGACCAGTCAGAGGTATTTCTTTCAAGTTGCAAGAGGAGGAGAGAGAGAGAAAGGATCAATATGTTCCAGAGGTTTCTGCCTTGGATTTGTCTCAAACCAAGGGTTTGTTGCTTGTCGATGCTGATACCGATAGCATGATCAAGTCTCTTGGCTTCAAGGTCCAGACTTCTGTTAACAACGTTTCTGCCAACAGAGTCCCAAGAAGATTCAGAAAATAAGGGAGCGTCTGTTTTTTCTAGAATGTAAAATTCACCGCTATCAAAGAAGGAGTTAATACAGTTTTAACAATCAATCATATAGTAGTATTTATCTGTAGTTAATTGTTTCAAATACTTCATTGCAGTATGTTTCTATATTTTCAATCACACTTTCGTCAAGATCTTGTGAATGGCAATCTATTAGAAGTGATCTAATGTTATCAACTAGTTGATGTCTCATACACATAGCTTTACGTTCGAAGCATTGATAACCATTTAATAACCTCATACATTCATCCATCTGTAATTGAATATTTGGATATTCGAATTTCAGATACCTTAATTTCCTACCAGCCCTTCCAGCTCGTCTTCTTTCTCTTTCTTCACATGGTGATGAACAAATAATTGAATCTGTACTAGAATTCATTAAAGGAGTAGTGAATTCTTGCAATAATTGATTTTCTTTCTTTATTGGTATATCAGTTGTATTTGATATCGTTGTTTCAAATCCTGTTTCAGGAAGCAATCTTGGTGTACTAGTATCGTTTGGAACGATGGTTTTATTAGAACCATCACTATTATCCGCTACTGTTTTAAGGTCCCCAAGTCTGCATGGTATGTCACTTTCTTGAATAATACGGACCTTGGCAGCTCTTGGTGTGAAATATGGATGGAAAGAAAGGTTCGTGGGCGTAACACTATTCTTTTCAAGATATTCTGTAGCAAATGATCTTGAAGTAGGTCTCGATAGTGTGTGCTTCTTGGTATTTATTGACATACTTTTATGTTTGATACTACAGGTTGAAAGTAAAACGACAATAACAAAAGATAGGTTTATAGATTTCATTCAAATCCTTATAAATAAAATAAGGGATAAAATAAAATAAATTCCCTAAAAAAGAAAAAAAAAAGAGTACTAACTAATGAAAAATCCAAACATATTTTTAACTAATTCATATAACCATGAGCTTTTAGCCATGACTCGACATCAGCAGAATCTCTGGAAACCCATGCTGCTTTGCTCTTGATTGTTTCAAGAGACTGAGCAAGACCTTGGTCATAACCTTTTGTATCCTTATCTTTAAAGAAGGATTCAACTTCTTTATATTGAGAATCCTTAGTGAATCCACTGGTACAGATTTGAACAACGCTTCCTAGCATGCTCAATCCTGGAGGTAAGATTTTATAAAGAGTATCCCAATTCTCTTTCATCCATTCATATTCGGTAGTAATACCAATGGTAGAATTTCTCATACCTGCTAATGGAAGATAAATATCTTGCGATCTAACCGTGCCATCTAATAAGAGTGTAAGCACTTTCTTAAGAATGGCCTTATCTTGGAACCGTCCCAACATACGGAGAACCAAATTCTTTTCATCTTCAGATTGTGGATGCTTATAGATGGCAAGTAATTGCTCAAATTCCTTTTCACCACCGTTAGCAGCAATGGTGCCATAGACAGATCCTCTCAAGTTAGGATTGATGGCATCTTTATCACCGGCAATATATGCTGCAAACATTTTTTTAGCTGCGGCAACTGCTTTAGCATCACCATTATAAGTGGCAGTACCAAATAAAAGTGTTTTAAGTCTTTGTTCCAAAAATGATTCGCCATCATGTAATTCCCAACCAAGTTCCTGCAATTTACCAGAGACTAGGTTACGCAAAACACCTTTGATGGCATTATTAACGTCTTTGGATTCAAATAACCATGCAGAACGTATCGAGCCCATCTGAGATGTAATTGCATCCCAGACAAAGTAAGAAGATTCATCCTTCCATGTGGAAACAAGAGATAAAACATTAGTTGTCTTTGAGTAACCTGGAGTTGCGAGAGCACCTGCATCGGCAACTAGGCCTATTCTATCTTCAACAGATAATTTGGAGGCAGATTTACCGAGCTTGGCCCAGCGTTCTGGTTGATAGTTAACACGGTAGACACCGTTGGAATTGGCATTAATCTTGAAGAAATCATCGGTTGTTTTAACCGGTAATTCCATCGATCTCTTGTCTAGAACGATTGATTCATCAATGCCATTATCGGTTGAAAGGCCAACAAACACAGGATAAATGGTGGTATCATCCTCAGCCTTCACATCACCAGTTCTTAGGAATCTATGTTGCTCTACATTAACACCGCTTGAAGTTTCCTTAACGGTAAGTAATGGATAACCCACTTTTTCGGTCCAAACTTTCATAGTTCCTTGAACATCTTTGCCGGAAACCTCCGATAGTGCCTTCCAAAGTGCTTCGGTACGAGCATTAGAGTAGGCATGACGTTTCAAATAAAGGGAGACACCTTTTATGAAATCATCCTCACCAAGCCAGTTAGCAAGCATTCTTAAAACAGAAGATCCCTTCTCATAAGAAATTGCATCAAAAATTTGATTAATTTCATCGGCTCTCTTGACAGGAACCTCAATAGCATGAGATGAACGAAGTGAATCCAATGACAATGCATATTGGAATGATTCTCCAACAAAATTCTCCCAAACTTTCCATTCTGGATGGAAATGATTGCAACATTTCCAAGACATATAAGTAGCGAAACTTTCATTGAGCCATAACGAATCCCAGAAATCCAAAGTACAATAGTTACCAAACCATTGGTGAGCCAACTCATGGGCTACAACCTCTGCAATCCTAAATCTAGTACTTAAAGTAGATTTCGATTCATCAAAGAGTATATCAACCATTCTAAAAGTAACAAGTCCCCAATTTTCCATTGCGCCGGCAGTGAAATCATGAATAGCAACCAAATCCATTTTAGGAAGTGGGTACTTGATTCCAAACACTTTTTCATAATATTCCAAATCATGGGCTGCTAATTCAGCTGAGAACTGACCTTGCTTTTCATATCCTGGTGTGGTGTAGACTTTAACTGGAATATCCCTAAATTTATAGTTACTTTCGACTGATCTAAGATCACCGACGATAAAGGCAACAAGGTAGGTTGACATTAGAGGTGTAGTGTTAAAGATAACCTTCTTACGATCATCGCCAATGGATTCCTCCTTTGCGATGTCCATATTGGATAAATAAGTAAAATTCTTATCACCAATAAGATTGATGCTAAATTTGGCTTTCAAATTTGGCTCATCAAACGATGGGAATGCACGTCTACAATCGGTAGCTTCCATCTGAGTAGTGGCGAAATACTTCTTAACGCCATCTTCCTCATAACTGGAACGATAGAAACCAGCCATCTTATCATTCAAAAGGCCAACAAACTTGATATGAAGGGATACAATATCACCTTTCTTCAAAATCGAATCAGGAAACTTGAAAGTAATTACTTGTTTTGTCTTATCTTCATTTGTAGAAACCGGTTTAATTATATCGCCAGTTCCTGTCGTAAGTGATACTTCACCAAATTCAATTTCCAAAGTGTTAATGCTAATGTAATTAGAATCTTCGACGACCTTGATATCGATTGCTTCATCACCATCAAACTTAAAAGTCTTAAAATTAGGCTCCAAAGTTATATGATAATGTAGCGGTTTAACATTTGTAGGTAAGACCTCTCTTTCTTCATTCTTAGTGACGTTGCTCATTTTGGTAGAATAGAATCGTATAGAGGAGGCCAATTGAGTGTAAGAATTGTTTGTATGATAATATTGCTTTAAGTTTCGGGTATTAATAAATTGGCTAAATTGCAAGTTCCGCCTTTTAAATCCTCTGAAAAACTCCAATCCAATCGTATCGCCTTTTCCGCGAACGGCCGTAGTTTGACTGAAGAACTGCCTAGCCACTGGACGTATCGATTGACAAATATTACCTTCAATCAGTATTGGTATAGTACCAAGCGATAACAATCGGTTACAATATCGCGTTCCAAGCATAATGAAATGTATGTACAGAATCTCTTCTCGATGTAATTAATGTGATCAGTGATCGTTCCGGTACCCTCCCCCAGATTTAAAGATGAAATTTTTCACAAATAAAAATCGTTCAATTGATTAAGGATTATTCGATTTAATTCAAATAGGGGATCATTATAAATTATGATATATAGATATTAAATGGCCTTTAATAGCATCCATAGAATAATCGATCTGTTATTAACGATGATATTAAAAATGAATACTAAAAGTTGGAATAAGGAATAGTTTTTGCATAGATCTATTCTTTCAAAAAGTCGTAAAAACACTACTATTTTGAAAATTATACAATATTTACAAGATACGAATCAATCACATTCCTTACAATATCTTATAATCATAGATACTTAAAATATAATTATATACTATACAGTCATCTGAATTAATCCTGTTAAAAAGAGGCTATCTTTTACTGATAAACAGACAGTTATTTAAATACAACCTTAATATCTATATAAGAACCACAACATACATTGATGTCGTACCATATTTTAGCCGGTTCTTTCAATTAAATGAACTCCGCTATCACTTTCTACAATATCGCTCATATCTCCGACTTGTAAAGCGAAACTTGCCCTTTCAAAACTGGGTTGCATCTCTCCTCTTCCGAAGAATCCAAGATCACCACCTTTAGCATGAGAATTACAGTCACTATTCTCTCTGGCAATATCGACAAATGTTCTTTCACCTGATTGAATTTGTTTTTTATATTCTTTCAAGATATCAATAGCTTCTTGCTTTGTGCGCGTTATATTCTTCTCTTTCCATGAAGATGGCCTTCTGGAATCTTCATGTTTGACAAGGATATGACGAACTCGCACTTTCAATGGTCTATGAAGTTTCTTTTGGAGATATGAATCTAACAGCTTTTCATCGGTTCCTTCAGGTGGTTCCCACTGTGATTTACCAGTTTCTACATTGTAGTAGTATTCATGATCATAACTCCGGGAGATTTTAATTGTCCAACCTTCCGGAAGTCCGTCATAAGGATTGATTTTAAATTCTGTCATATTATTTGACTATAATGATAGCTTGAACTTAAAATCGGTTAATGCTCATTGAGACAAGCAGGTTTAAAAACGAAAAGCGAAAAAAATACCAGGCAAACAAATGCAAAATGAAGAATATTTGATAGAAGTCACGTGTAAATTATTTGATATAAAGATAGATTGATAGCTTTAAAAATAATTATTGATAAGAGACATAATAATCTTACTGATAGCACCAAGCTATAACTAACTATGGCAACTAGTTATGGTGATGAAAAATATAAATCCAAACAAAGACGAAGACATGGTCTTCAGAAAACCAAATACTACTGTCAGGTTTGTGAGAGACAGTGCATGGATTCAAATGGGTTTAAATGTCATATCGAATCTGCATCACATATAAGGAAACTTAAACAGAAATTATCAAACACACATAATGATTCAAATCGATTGGTACAAAATTATTCAAATGAATTCTTGAAAAGTTTTCTAGGGTTATTACAACGATCACATGGTGAAAAGAGCGTTAATGCAAATCGATTTTATCAAGAATATATCGAAAATAAGAATCATGTACACCTTAATTCGACTAAATGGACCAGTCTTTCATCTCTAGTTAAGTATTTGGGGGATAGTGGGAAGTGCTTAGTAGAATTGGAAGAAGAAGAAGAAGCGGACGAGAGTGTAGGGGAACAAATGGGAAGAGATGCAAGATGCAACTATCGTATAACATTCATTGGGAATGGTAAAAGTACATCAATAGCAAAGAAAGAACGGGAAAGAAAATTGGGTAAGCAACAGACGAGAAGGGGATTACCGCGGGACAAGAATCTCGAAGAGCAAATCAGAAGAGGAATGAAAGAGAATAAAAAACAACCGTTAGACGAAGAACCAAAGGAAAAAAGGAATGTAATTGGGAAGATCAAGATTCATATGAAAACGAGTTTAAAAATAAAGAGACAGTATGGCAAATTAGGAAAAGTACAGAAAACAAATGCATTCAAACTGCGAGGTGTTGAATCTAATGAGAAAATTAAACAACACAAACTTTAAAAGATTCCTAATTGGATGTATGTCACCATACAAGGCAAATGTTGGTATGCATAAGTTACTAAAAGTTGTATTGGAAGAAATGGATGGTTCGATGAAGAGCCGAGGATGTCTGTTAGAAAACCCCAATTGTAATATTTATCAATTAACATTAATGGATTTATGGGGGACATTTTCAATTAAGTCCAGTTGTTTACACTGTTTTAGTGCGTATCGGGAGATCCCATTTTCTTTATTTACTAGAATTCTTTCGATTTAATAGTTTACTGAGAATGGTAAAATTGACCCCTTAAACAGTATAATGAAATACTTTAAGACGCGTACTTGGTAAGAAACGAATGTTAGCGAGTATGTTAGTTAGTCTTCAAAATTAATTAGAATTTTTTAAAAAATGAGATTCATAATTTTCATATTTATTGATAGATATGCATACATACCGTGTTAATATGATACGACACATACCAACTAGTTAGATAAGATGTGTAATTAAAGTATACGTATATTTAGCCGAGGCTATATTGGGGTTTATTGTGCCCCATATTCTTTGATCCCATTTAGGATACATAATCAGCATGTCCATTCTCGGCGAACACCAAAAATGGAAAAAATACAACGCAAAGTGGACACGGTACATGTCGATCGCGTCCTAATTCGCGTGCTAGGTAAATAAAGACCGCTGAAAAAGGTAAACATTAGTTACAGTTGAATTAGAATTCCGATATTGTATATTCTTTTTGGGCATGTATTTTAGATACTAGTGAATTATAAGGAATTCCAAATTATTGACAGGGAAGAAGCAATGAGAATGACGGAATCGAATCCAACAGCAGGATGATATATGTAGATTATTATATATAGATGCCTATTTCCATTGGGATTTATAGATTACACTAATATCAGAAAAGAACTTCTTCTCCCCCCTGTCCAACCAATCCTCCATCTATTTGACAGCTTTTTCTCGAGGAGAGGACGCAAGTTTTTACCAATTAGTCGGGAAGGGAAATTAATAAAGGGAAAAAAAAGAAAGCAAAAAAAAAGAAACCAGAGCGCGTTTTTCCCGATTTGCTAATTGATCTGTATTTTTCATATATAATTATTTTTATTTTTTAGAAGTTGTCGATCAACGAGGTAAGTTATTCTCCTTCTCTTCAACACTACAGAACAACAACATCATCCATAGAATCGTTCATCAATCACATCCTTTCATTCATTTAGACTCCATCCGTCTCTCTCTTTCACATTCATTCCCTATTTCACTTCAAATCAAAAACAGATATTAAGATAAAAAGAATACCCTTTTTAAAAAATGGTCTCTAAAAATACCCAAGAGAGCAAAACAAGATCTTCGTCTGAATCAACAGATGGTTCTTCCAAAGAACCCACGCGTCTTCCACCACTCTCCTCGATGTTGAAGTCACCTTCGAGTAGGAAACTTCCCGTTCCGAAAGCTTCGGATGGAAACAGCTTTAGTTGTTCATCAATATCACTCCCTCATTTTGATACAATTACACCAAATAATTCATTTAAGCATAGTGGCAGTGAATTTCATATGGAAATGAATTGTTCAACACCAAAGAAGAGCATTAAATCCCATAAAATTCAAACAGAAAAGATCAATTCTCAACAAAGGGAGCATGCTGTTGCAACCGATACTCACAAATCAAGTCCTGGAACGCGTTCCAAAGATCAAATTATGACAAAACAGCATAAAGAACAGATGGAGACTCCTCGCATGAAGCAACGTATTGTTTCAACTCCTTCGTCTCGAAATACTAGTCAGTCAATCATACAACCAACGGGAAGCTTTTATGCTAATGCGACGATGTACCCAGCGTACGCGTCACCTGCTATGCCATATACACAGCAGCCATTCATGGTGCCCGCTGGCGGGCCTTATAGTGCCGGTGCCCCTGTTCAGATGATTCCGATGGGGATGGCAATGACTGCATCGGGACCCGCACCACCACCAGGAATGGGTCCAATGATGATGCCTACGATGATGGTTTCTCCCCGTGGAAATACCAGATCATTCTCTATGGCCACACCCGCATATGCAAATCAACCTACTACCTTAGGAAGGAAACGTAGTAATAGTGGATGTAATAGTGGGATGAAAAGGCGTGAGAAGAAATATGCATTCATTTCCCATAATCAAGCAACATTTTTATCATCAGAACCAAGCATCGACAATGCTAGACTGGCGCGTAGGAAAAGACGTCGTACTTCACCCGCAGAATTGGCTATACTTAAATCCGAATTCAAGAAAGGCACTACACCTAATAGGGCCAGAAGAAGAGAAATTGCCAAAAGAGTTGATATGAGTGAAAAGGCAGTTCAAATATGGTTTCAAAACAGAAGACAAGCACTTAGGAAAAGTAAGATTGTCAAGAGAATGGTTGTTGAAGTTCCTAAACGCGAAGAGCTTGATCGTAGCTTATTGGTTCAACAACAGGAAGCAACAACCGATGATGGAAATGCAACTGTGACAGATTCGAGTCGTACATCACCTGAAAATTCACCAGCGAAGGCCATTGGATCTACCAGTTTCAATACCTCTATTTCTGTACTTGCCAATAGTACTACTGCACGTAGTATATTTAGTGATCGTGGTGCCACTACAGCTACGGCTGTCACTAGTACGACTCAAACCATGGACACTACTCCTGTGAAACACGTTATAATGGATACTACAAGTCCTAAATCAAATACAAGGCTTCCACCTACGGGATTATTCGTTACACCATCTAAAGCTGACGCTCATCCTACAAATAGTGCTGCCGATGTCTCTACCACATCAAATACCAGCGTCACTACGCCGGTCGCGCCACGGAGCTCATCCACACCTCTTACATTCCGGTTTAGAAGTACGGACTTCTTTATGATGAATCCATCACAACGTAATAACAAGAGACAACGTCCAACGATGCGTGTTCAACTTCATAGAGCCGCTACTAGATCTGTTCTTCAAGATAAAACAAATATTTCGAATAACGTACACTCTAGAATTCCAGAAATGAAGGTGAAGAAGACCACTAAAACTACCGATCAACATTCACAGGCTGCCAGCCAGTCAAAAGTTTGAAGTATAGAGATAAGTGATATATATATTAATCAATACAGTTTTAACGCGAATATAGATTACATCAATAACCTTGTATGTTTCTCAAATATCTCTATTGGATATACACTATATAACGATCAATACGACGTAAATTAAACTATGTGAATTCCCAACAGATAGAATTACATCAAAGCAAAGCTTAAGCAATAGAAACCTTACCCTTTCTACCGGTGGTCTTGGTGTGCTGACCTCTAACCCTCAAGTGCCATGCATGTCTCAAACCACGATGAGCTCTCATCTTCTTGAGCTTTTCAATATCATCTCTCAAGTTGGATTCCAAGTTGTTTGCTAGAACATGATAATCTTTACCATCGGTAAGATCTTTTTGTCTGTTCAAGAACCAGACTGGAATCTTGTATTGAGTTGGGTTCTCCATGATTTGAACGACTCTCTCCAATTCTTCCTGGGTCAATTCACCAGCTCTCTTGGACAAATCGATATCAGCCTTCTTGCAGACCAAGTTGGCATATCTCTTACCAACACCTCTGATAGTGGTCAAAGCATAAACAATCTTGATTCTACCATCAACGTTGGTATTCATCAAACGCAAAATGTGCTGGAAGGTACCTTCCTCGTGGACGACTAAGCTACTCATGATGAATGTGTTGCCTATAGATGATGTTAATACTGTCGTTAGTAAGTAGTGGTGTTAATTAAGTTTCAACTGAAAAATTTACCTGTCGAAAAATTGAATGGAAAAAAAAAAAATATTGAAAAAAAAAAGGAAAGGAAGGGAAAACGATACACCTATATTTTCGCACCAATTGGCAACAATAGGGAAAGGGCATAAACCCTCAGAGGCATCACGTGATACAAATTCGGTAATATCATTAAGAGTATATTACTTTACTAGTTATTCTATCTATGTACATGTATTTATAGACTCATATACTTTGAATATTTGGTCACAAAGTATTCAAATGCATCCTTCTCAATATAGATACGGTGTGCCTTAAGTATATCTCTGACTCTAACATCTCTTTTGTCTTTCACGATAATTTTACTACTTGGATAATGCAATATGGCCTTTCTAAGGTTGGCAACATTTAAATAATCAGACGGAATGAATAGTTCATTCAATCTTTCATCTAATTCATGGGTCTTCAAGAATCTTCCAATAGAATGTGAATCCGAAGTACAGATTTCCAAATTATTAGCATCTCCTTTCTTTAAATGATCTTTACTAGTTTCTCCTCCAATGATATAGAGATGTCCCCTCCTATATTGTTCACTAAGTGCAATTCTATATGCACTATAGTATTCTCGTCTAGGTAAATCTGTAGAGAAATCATTAGGTGCATTTCTAGCCAATGCATAGGCACCATTATGCCTTGTTGGGGAATTGGCATCACCAACACGAGCTCTACCACTACCTTTTTGCTTCATAAGCTTCCTTCTAGAGTATTTACCTTCGGATCTTCCCGGTGGATTGGAAGCTCCCACTCGCTTATTATCTAATTCCATAGTAACCGACAACCAAAGAATATCTCTTCTTAATGGGGCCTGTAAAAATTTCGCATGAACAGGAATCACTGAATGTGGTTCCAATGATGGAAATGATCTAAGTGAAGCAAGTGTATATGATGAAGGTGACACAATATTGGGTAGAATTCTTTCCGTAGATATATTAGAATCAGTTTTACTGGCGACCGATTTGGCTGCAGCTGTTTCTACTGTAGCATAGCTTCTGGTCAACACACTCCGAGTAATATCGAAGGTTGTAACAAGTCTATGTGATAGCATGATGATGGAACGATCGGTTGACTGTACCACGAAATGATATATTGGTACGAACAAGCTTCGTCGATGCAAGACAAATATTTGAAATTTTGAAAAATTGTAAAACTCATGTCATGGTGTTGGGATGCAAATATTATTTAGCTTCAAACTACATGAACCTCTCGAGACATCATTCTCGTTGATACATCTATACTATGGGCTACGCTAATGTAATCTATCATATCTGAATTGTTTCCATTCTGTGTAGTATTTAAAATTTCGTGTTTCAAAACAATGAACAAAGAGCGATAGACGTGGGGAAAGAGATAGTATATACCAGCACGTGCGTGCAATCCCAATTGATAAGATTTACTTTGCGGGCATATTCAGCAAATATGGGATAGTAGTGGTTAATTATATTATTATTGATCGAATAATAGCAATACGTAGTACATGTAACTAATCAAATGTGATCATCTATGAATCTAATATCTCTTAGATACGAGGATCTTTGGAACCCAGGCAATGCAAAATAAAGGAATTGTGTAACTGATTGTAACTGACCCACCAACCGAACAAAAAAAAAAAATTCAAAATTGGAAACTCTATTGAGAATTAGAAAATGGAGTGGCTATAACCTAAAAAGATAGACCTCCTGTGAAACATATACTTACTTGTATTACTTTTCAAAGAACAATACCTTATTCTGTCCCGCCTTTGGCTACATACCGAAAATTTCTTACCAGGAACTGGCAATGGTCAACTTAATATAGACTACAAAGTGATTCTTTCCTATTCTTTTTCCGTGATTCAATGTTGAATTCAATTTGTTACCCATTGGATATTACTACAACACTACTATGAGTGAACCTGCTGGGCGAAATTCTGGTGGTGAAATACCGGCTCAGATACCGATATCGATGTCACCAACTCTTTCGACGGTTCAGAAGGATCAAAATTCTAATAGACCTTCCAATAATAATACTACCGCTACTACTACTAATAATAATAATATCAATACACAGAAACCAAACAATCAACAATCACCTATTCAATATCGTTCTTTACCAAAGGCGTTTATCCAATGCAAAAGAGAAGATCTTGTTGTGATAGTAGCACGAATGCTTACATCACTAACAAAAATAAATGATCAACGAACGGTACCAAACCTTAAATATATCAATCATGAGAGCTTAACTCGATTTCATTCAAGATCACCACCTCAAATATCTATATTCAATTATTTGGATAGACTTGCACATTATTCTGCATTAGAGCCTTCCATTTTAATTACGGCAGTTTACTATATTGATTTGCTTACACTTTGCTATCCAGTATTTGCTATTAACTCTTTAACGGTGCATCGCTTTCTTCTTACGGCTACTACAGTAGCTTCTAAATCACTTTGTGATTCATTTTGCTCTAATAGACACTATGCAAAAGTTGGTGGTGTTAATATTATGGAATTAAATCTGTTGGAAACAGAATTCTTAAATAGAGTTAAATATAGAGTTGTTCCAAGAGATTTTACTCAAGATTCAGATCGTCCTCGTCGAAGTTCAGTTATTACATTGTCTTCAGATGAAGATGGTAGTTCAAAAATTAATGATCCTTTGAAAGACCGTTACAGCATTCGATATTCTGAACAAATTCTTGATCTTTACTATAAACGTATGGTTATGTTGGTTGGTGGACTTAGAGAAAATGGACTTGATGGTAACACAGTAAAAGTGGGACGTAATGATGATGTTGTGTACTATTTTGCAGAAGATGATTCACCGGTACCAACCAATACGTCATTTAATGTTAGTGATGAACACCAAGCTGGTTCTACAATTCAGAAAAATAATGCAATTCGATATTTTGGTAACGAATATGTTGATTCTTCACCAGATTATGATTCTAGTTCTGATTCCGATTCTACCGAATATGAATTACCTACACAATCGAGTTCTACGCAGAATTTAAATGGCACTATGTCCAGAAAACGAGTAGCTTCTGGATCCAGAAATCAAAATGGATCATCGAATTGGCAACCAAGTAATAAGAAAGTACGTTAGTATTTTGACAAATAAAACGCATATGACTATGTATATATGTCTATAGATAATTTTAGGTAAATTCCATCGGATGATGATATAAAGTTAATTAATTATGCTTTCAAAGAATGTATTTTATGAGCTTTTTTTTTTTTTTAGTCAGAATAAGCATCCTATCCATTAAAGCCAGGAAACAGTTAAATACTCTGCATACTAAAACATGACAAAGCTATTGCGATTGTAAAATACGACCATCCATTTTCAAATAAAGCCATAATAGTTTTGCCTTTAAAATATAAATGATTCTTAGATTGGGCTTGATTCGACTGCGGTCGACAGCTATTGGCATCAAGGGATCATCACTATGCTTTCATCATTTTGATATTGTTGGGAATATGATCCGATCAACTCAGATAGCCCAATTCTCCACAAGATATGAATGGAATAATTTAACTCGGAATCAATTGTCGTTTGCGAAAAGGCCAAGGATAACGTCTACTCAAATTTCCCCAATACATCAGAGAAGAAACATATCATTTCATAGACGTGTTATGCGTATATTCAAGACTGGACAATCGATGCTAATGAAGATCGCCCATATATTCAAGAAATCTAAAAGACCACTTAATACCGATGACATTAGTGCCTTCTTCTCGTGGCTTTTGGCAGGGAATATTGCTTTACTTATCATTGGAACAACAACATTCTTCTCATTACTCTTATACACGTTTAATACTGTTTTGGCACAGGAAATGGTTGCAGAATGGGTTGGTAATATGATTACTAAGAATTCAAAATTGAATGTAACGTTTGAGAATGCCATCGTTCCAGATTGGAAAGGTGGTCGAATTCAATTTAAGAATTGTACCGTCAGTAGAAGACCCAGAAATGAGGAGAAGTTTGTGAAAAGGGAAGAAAAGAAATCTAAGAAGACTGGATTAAAACGGTTTTTATCATGGAGAAAGGATCATGAAAAGGAGAAAATTATCGAAATTGATGATGGCAACTATACACAATTCGATCTAACTGTGGAAGAGGTAGATATTTCACTTAGCTTTAGAAAATGGTTGGATGGCAGAGGTATAGTGAAAGAAGCGGCTGGTAAGGGAATTAGAGGTGTTATCGATAGAACCCACGTTCATTGGAAAGAAGGTGATTCTGCTACTAACTACAAAAACATTGCACAACCTGGAGATTGGGAATTTGAGAATTTTAGACTGGAAGATGTATTGGTTACAATGCAAAATCCATCTAGTTTTAGAAGCTTCCCGATATCAATCTATACATGCGAAATCCCAATTTTACGAAAGAATTGGCTCATGCTAGATATATTAAATGCCAAACATATGAGTGGAAGTTATGATGGATCTCTCTTTACCGTGAACAGACTTCAAAGATTTGATAATTTTAAAGAAGAACACAGGATTGATAGTGAAGTGCGTAAAGCTCACATGGGTAAGGAGAAGTACAAAAGACTTGATCTTATGGGTGATCAAAATTTCAGTAAAGTGACAAGATTTAGAATCGATAATCTTAAACTTGATCATCTTAATGCTGGTATGTCTGGACCTTTCGGCTGGATCGATAAGGGAACAGTTGATTTAATTGCCGATGTTATTGTCCCTCAAAAAAACATGTCGATGCAAGAAGTATCAATTGATGAGATAGTTAAGTATTACAGTAAGAATCTTCGTGGTAAATCTACTACTACAAATGAAAGTTCACCGGCCGATATGAGCAATTTATTCATTCTTGACTTCTATTTAAGGTTGAATAATCCACATGCTACAGTACCTTTATTCACGAATGAACTTTCCTACGTCAACAGTGCACTGATTAGACCGATCGTTGCTTACATTAATTCAAACAAGACATACATTCCAATTCGATGTAGAGTTTACAAAGATTTGGAAGATTTTGATGGGTCTTGGACAGCTTATGATTCACTGCTTATGGATGATTTATCCGTCGGTGTATACGAAAGTTTTGCGGATTATGTTAGTGATCAACAGAAACGAACCGATCGGGTTAAAAAAGTTGGATTTTGGTCATTACAATTTATTCTTCAAATGATCCTTTGGAGTTTAAGTACCATTAATGGTTAGTCTCTCTCTCTATATGATAATTTTTTTTTCTTTTGGTTTCCATATACATAGAACGAATGCATTAATTCATTATTACCATGTTGGATGAAGAATATAACAGTAGACTCTCTTTCTAATTTCTTCTGTCTCTGCAGGTTCTTCAGGGAACATTGGATGTGACCAGTGAACCATTTCTACCAGTTCCACATCAAATTGAAATTCGTCTTTGGCAATTTTAAAGAAATTGAAATCCCTGTTGACCATTAACTTCGTTGGTCTATGTGGACTCCAAACCACAAGACATTTACCACCACTTCTAGGCTTGTTTGGATCATCCAAAGGTCGGATAAGTTCTTTACAAGCTTTCAAAAGATGACGATGTTCCGTATGATTAAATACAAGGTCTGACATTATAATCAAATCTGCATATGATCCATCTCCAATTAAATTTCGAATTTCGGTGGTATCATTCCCCCAAATATAACCTGCTGTGGTCAATACTTTATTCTTTATCGTCGTATTGAAGGGAAGGTGATCCACATTATATTTCATATTAGCTAGAAGGTCAAGATCTGGATAATCGGTAGCAACGACTCGCTTGGCCCCATCGATACAGCATAACAATGAAGGTAATGTAGATGCAGATCCAAATTCTATTACAACTTTATCTTTGACAAGATCTTTAGAATGTTTCTCAATATAGTTTGCGGTATAAACTCCAGCGTTCCATAGTAAATGCCCCCATAATGGTGATTTTCCAACGAGACGTAAACTTATTGTATCAATTCCATGGATATCACCAGCTGATTCAAACTTTCGTTGATATTCGACAAAATGTGCAGGTGCAGGTTTGGGCCGAAAATTTTCGGGCTCATTGAACATACCAATGTCATTCAGTGATACTGCTGCATCACTGTCATCTTCATCCTCGGAACCATCTGACATCATTACAATAATTAGATATCATTCAAATGTAATCTTAAAAGTATGACACCGATGATATTTTCTTTTTTTCTTTTCTTCTTTCAAAATTTCGGAATTCCAAATTAAGAAAGAAAATCTCTCAGTATGAGAGAAGAAGAACAAGAATAAGAGATAAAGCTATGTGCGGCAATTAGAAGGATTTTATCAACGCCGTATGAAATTAAAGATATTTGACCGAGTTAGGAGGTTAAAGGATACAGATATCACATGCCAATGACTAGGTTAACAGGAAAGATGATGCATCGTATTCAAACACTTATGTAATCCATCCTATTCCATTATTATGAAAAGATTGCAATTTGAAACCGCCTTAATCCAGTAAATGAATACTATTTCCTCCTTACATACCTTACTCAGACATGCAGATCTGTCATGCCAGTACTAATTAACAAGTTAAAGAAAAACCAGGATTTTTGTCGATCGATCATTAATAGCCGTTTTGTCGGGTGAATGCTCTTATTTAAGAAAACAATACGATACCTCCTAGCAAACTTCTTTTCGTTTTCGCCTAATAAAATGGCAAAGAAGGAAATAAACCTTACCGTATCCGAGGGTTTCCGGTATGAACAATAAGTCCAACGAAAGAGTAGAACCGAATTATTAGCAAGCAACTCTCCCGATACATTTTACAATAATCATATTCATTAAGGTCATTCCAAATGATAATCCATGGGAGTAATCAACGTTAGAATGATATGTAGTGGTATAAAAATAATGTACAACATGAATAAAATTATTTTTATATAATTTATCGTTTCCATATTTGACAGGTATGAAAAATTCTATGAGTGGGGAGGAAGAAAAGAAAAAAAAAAAACGAAATTCACAAGAAAAAAAATTACAATGGGTAAACCAAATACAGGAAAACAGTAATGCAGACGAACAATAAATTTCAAATGTGTCCCAATATATTTAGTGAATGTTACAGCACAATAGATAGAAGATTTCATCAGCGAGGAAGAATGATGACAACTATAAATTCGTTAGCCTCAAATGAAAATGTAAGTTTGCATGGAGTAACTATTTCGGGATCACGGAACCACCAAAATTTCGCCTAAAGATGGCAAACTTACCAAACTAGTAGTCATTTTTTACCCTTTCCAATCGGTTTATGTACATCAGCGTGAAGGAAATTTCATCAAGTTTATGAGAAATGCTATTGGTTATATTCAAAATTGATAATTACATGTTAAAGTTATCATAGATTAAAATAAAATTGTTAACCTACAAGTAGAATAAATCACGTAAAATCGAGACTACTAAGGAAGTTTATGAGAGAATTACATTTATTCAAAAATTCCCAAGCACTTTATTTATCTTTTCCTATTCTACCCATGGTTCAGCATAGTTAAATAATAATTTGTAAGAATATTATTTAAGGATATTAGATCATTGGCATAGATCGTTAATGCGTAATAAGGAATGGAAGAAAATGATAATCAAGCATTCTTTTTGTAAAATTCTTAATATATGATAACATTTATTAGTTTCTAGTCATTTCATGATTGCTTTCTCCTGCTCATTTTGTACTAATCCTCTTTATAGGTTCATCCTTTTTGGGTAACCGTCTCAACGGCTTTAAGATTTGGTCGGCTAGGTTTGAATTATCAATTTACCACATTCGGTTTAACCGAGACTTTAAACAATGAATAGCAATCCCATCAAAACAATTAACTACGATCGTAAAATTGTGAACAATTACATAATAAATATCACTAGTTTGAAAAAATTTAAAAAGAAAGGAAAATTGAAAATTGGAAAGGGAATTAATTCATGATGAAAAGAGAATGAACAATGAATATGGAAATTTCAGTTGTAGAAAGAAGAAGGTAAGCCATTATTATAGCATATGACTTTGAACATCACTATTCCGAATAAGCTAAGTCAGTGACTTGTTATGAATTCAAACAGAACGGCTTTGTGTACCGGGGTTAGTAAAGGTTCTTCACTTCCAAGTAACTAGAAAAAAAAAAGAAAAGAAAGCATCGTTTTCTATTGTTGAAGATGCCGAGAACTGCTTAGTGTGAGGCTGGGACTTTCAAGGGGGAGGAGGAGGGAAGAGGGAGATGGAAGTGAAATAAATAATATTTTATATATATTTGAATCTATTGAAAAGAAGTGTTGTTCCCGAATATAAATCTGATTCAAACTTTCCTAGATATACTTCCACATACTATATAGTTTCGATAACTCTAGTTTTCATAACTACTATCCAATTTTGGATTTACAGAAGCAACTTTTTCAAAATTGACAACTCCGTCAAGTATCGCCGCACCAAGACCAGATAATTATAGTCATAGGGGTCCATGAAACTTTGAAGGGTATAATCTGTTACAGTTTGAAAACATTTACAGCAATTTAATCTATTTTATAATATAGGAAATAGAGGATTAGAATCAAATCAATTTGAAGGTTCGCCACCCTCCCCACACCTTCCATCATCATAAGAGATCTTTTTAGGTTGCCGTATTAATTAACGCGGCTGTCAGATATAATCTGAGAAGATCTTTACCGGCAGATTACTGCATACTAATCACATATTCATCTACCATGAGTGGGAAGAGCAACCATCAGCGTTCAAGTAAAGATGAAGACGATAAGTTCCATCAAAAATCAAAACATGATAAATCACAACATTCATCAATGAATTATTCAGCACAGGTCGGTTCAAGTAATCAAGTACCTAGAGCTGTGGAACTTGGTAAGGGGAAATCGGCTCCAGTTAAAGTAGACTATCGAAGCGTTTCAGACATAGCATACAAAATGTCACAGACAACACCAATCCCACCATTTGCTAATGTCGATCCAAGTTCTGAATCATTAAAAGAAGAGCATATGAAGAGAAATAGACGGAGATCGAAATTTAGTAGAGAACAGGATGAAATGATTATCAATATGAAACGGGCAGGCAAATCTTGGGTTGATATTGCAGATGCTGCAGGTGTTGGATCTTATTTAGCTGCTAGAAATAGATATCAAGTCCTTATTGGTCAGCAAGGTGGGGCCAATTCCGATAGTGGTCCAGAAGATGTCGAAACACTGAGAGAAATATTGGACGAAGGAGAAACAGAGAAATGGCAATATTTAGCTAAACAGTACTCTCAAGCAAGAGGACAACAAGCACCACCAAGACAGCTTAGAGAATTTATTCGATATTTGTTTTGGAAGAATCCAGGAATGTTTGATGTCGATGAGAAATATCTCACTGAATTAATGAAGCAGCAGGGTCAACATTCATCTAGTAGTTATCCTCCTCAGCAATTACAACAGAGTCTGCAACAGTTTTTGAATCAAAGATACCCAGGTGGGCAACAACAACTACAACAACAACAACAACAACAACAACAAAGGCAGCATCAACAAATTTATCAGAGTGGATCATCATTACAACAAGAACAGGAATCTTTCCATCATCATAAGAAACGTCAACAGGGACAAGAACATATTGGAAATGAAAACAGGGAGCATAAATCAACAAATAATCAAGAAAGAAAGAACGGGGAACGTTGAAAACAGGGGATACTTTACTATTCTTATAAGAAGCTTGAAGCAATATGTACTAATACCATGGAAGTCCAAGAAAGATGGCTTGAGGAACAAACATTAGGGTAGACTTATTTTGAAAATAATGTGTCATTATAGATGAACGGTGTACGTATACTTTTTTGCAAAAAGGAGATACGGCTAAGCTCGATGTGAACGAAATCTCCAGACCTAAATATCATGTATGTATGCATTACTTGGCATAATATATAGTTTTCAACTATTATCACCCAGAACAAATATAGCATTTAATTGAGATGACACAGTTGTCTTTTTTCTTACTTCATCTTCTTTTATCCTGTCTTATTCTATCTTATCAATAAATGCATAGGGCAGGAACTTTTTGATAGCTCTCTTTATTGAACGTTACCTAAACTCTACCTATCAATACCTATTAGATATAAACTTTAACTTTCTATAAGTAATCCTTCCATTGGTGGACTATTTACCTTTTGCTGATTAAAGGGGCCTCCGCCGGAGACAATAAGTCTTTTTTTTTTTTTTTTTTCTTTAATTAGTTTGCCGAAATGAAGCCATTGAAAATAATTAAAATACTCCTCTTTAGATTGTTTGAATTTACCGACTTCTATTGTCCCACCAGGTGATATCGAGACGTGGGGCTCTCGGACTGTATCTGTGTCTCCGATGATGCCTATTACAGCCAGATAAATCCAATATTTATAATTCCAACCTTGCCTGCTGCTTTTTCCTTGGATTTTTAAAGATATAAGTTCATCAGAAATAGCCTAACCAACCTTTCAACTCAAAGCTATTAGATATTAAAGACCTAACTGATATTCAAAAACGATGGTGTCATATGCATATGTGACTTTGCTTTTGAATACGGCATACTTACCGGGAGCATTGACTGTTTGTCAATCTCTAAAAGACTCTGGTTCAACTGTGCCTATAATTCTTCTCTATTCTCAAAATGAAGTTAGCAAGGAAGCCATAGATGCTTTAAGGGATTCGGGATTCTTTAATCGGATGTTGAATGTCGATGGTGATCTTATCGAAACTAGAAATCGCTATGAATTAGATCACGTGCTTAAAAGGTCCGATTTAGATAAGACACTTACTAAATTAAACTGTTGGAGACTTATTGATTATGACAAGCTTATCTATGTTGATTCGGATGCATTGATATTAAGAAATATTGATCCTCTATTTGAACTTCCCGTTTCTTCTTCTGAAATTTATGCAGCTAGCGATTGTGGATGGCCCGATTGCTTTAATTCAGGATTTTTTATGCTTAAACCAAACTTAGGTACTTTCCGGAAATTAAAGTCATTCGCCAAGAATGTGGATTCATTTGATGGTTCCGATCAAGGTCTTTTGAATGAATTCTTCCATTTAACTGGCCCAAGGGGATATTCTTGGAAAAGACTTCCCTTCGGTTACAACTGTACATTGAGCAGCAATTATGAATATCTTCCTGCATTGTTACGTTTCCAAAATGATATCAAGGTTATCCATTTCATTGGCAAACGTAAACCTTGGAAGAGTAGACTTTACTGCAATGATCCTTCACTTCTTAAACTTGACATTCAAGGTGAACATGTTAATTTTTATGAACTGTGGTGGAGTTTTTATGACAGAATTAACATAGAAGATCATGCGAAGTTATTAGAGATATCTGGACATCTTCAACCACGTACTGCAATTACACAAGAAACACCTGTATCTTTGGTGGAGCAAAGGAACCAACAAAAACAGGTTGTTAAAGAAGTTGCAGCTGATGATAGTGTGAACTTCCCTACTTTCTATTACAAAGAATCATCGTACACTCAACCATTAAAGGATGAAAGTTCTAAAGGAGATGCATGGAAACTTTCGGAGCCTAAATTCAATTTCCCGACAGATGAAAGATCAAATGATCAACCTCAAAGCGATACTCAGTCAAGAACTTCGTCATCCGATAATTATGCTTCAAGTTATGTAAAGGAACATCCTATATTCCCTTGGGAGCAACGTGCGGATGAACCATCAGTGTCAAGAGTCTTTTATAATTCCCCTACATATGAGTTGCCTTCGTACACAATTTCTCTGTATGATAGGAATGAAGTTGTTCAACCACCTGCAGCTTCTTCTTCTTCTTCTTTTGATTCCACTACTAAGGTTAAGAGCAGTAAGAAAAATATAAAAAGAAACGAAAAGAAGAAGCTGATTGGATTCGATGATGGTGAAGAACTTGAGCATTACCTAACTGCAGTTAAACAATTACCAGCATTTGAAGACGAACAGGAATTGATTTTGGAGAAAGAAATAGATGAAAAACCAACGGATAAAGATGCAGACGAATCTAAAACTCCCGATGAGGTGGCAATAGAGAACGATCCAGATATTAAGAATGAGGATAAATATACTGAAGAGGTTGCTACAGATCCTACCCTTGCAAAGATAGAGGATGATTTGGAAGATGATGATAGAGAAACTAAATTAGAAAATGACTGTTCAGAAGATGCCAAAATGAAGTCAGCAATTGAAACCAATGAAGAAGAATCGGATGTTGATCAAGTAGTCAACGCCTTGGCCAAGAAGGTTAGCAAGAAGTTAGACTTAAATTAAAACGTATCTGTAATGCATATATTAGTTAATTTTAAATTCATCATAATCGCAAAGACCAAATTTGATTATAATATATACGAAAAAGGAAGAAAGAAACAAACTTCAAATTGAAAAATTGGAAAGAAGTGATATATCATCAATCATTTTAACGACGTGGGATGTATCCACTACGTGGTGGTATTTGACCGGATTGTGAACGTGGCATCATCATAGGCTGTGTTTGACGAGGAGGAGCTGCATTTCTGGAGCCAACATTTTCTCTAAGCGCAGTAAGTTGTTTAGTTCTGAAAGTCTCATAATGTTCAAGAGCAGTAGTTTCAATCAAATCGAATAAATGTGTTCTTGTTAAGAAATCACGAAGATAGACAAATTCACATTGGGTAACATCTTCTACATTTATGAGACCCCATTTGGTACGTCTACCCCTAACGGCTTCACCTTTAGAAGTCTTAATAATCTCTTCTGATCCAATCACTGCAAATGGAAGCATCGAGCGTATATCTTTATTGAATTGAGCTTCTTCAGAACTTAAACGATCGTCACTTTCATCATTATAAGGATACATCCTTAAGTTATAATGCTGGAATTGATCTTGTAACACTTTTTTCAAATTTGTTCTCTCATCAATAGTTAAAGTATCGGCTTTAGCAATAACGGGGACAACATTGACCACCTGGGTAAGTCTTCTCAAAACTTGAATATCCAGCTTTGTTAAACCATAGTAGTTTGGAGCAATGAAATATAAAACACAATGCACACGTGTATCTTTAATCAACTTTTCACGATTTGCATTCAATTCTCTTCTAAGGTATTGATTATGTTGATCCTTGATATACTTAAGAATTGGATCCCAACAGTGACTATTATTAATTTGATCAGCAAAGCCTGGTGTATCAATAATGTTAAGATGCAATATCACATTATTTTCAATAAGCTCATGTGATGTTGTCTTGATCTCAGTTGTTCTTTCGATAGGCTCATAGATAGAATCTCTTCCACATGAATCCTCCAAATGAGTACTAAACAAAGTGTTAATCAAAGTTGATTTACCCAATCCGGATGATCCAACGAGCATAATATTTAAAGTGAAACCACGTTTAACAAGTCTATTCTCAATTTGAGTTGTGATGGTATCGAAACCAACGTAACTGGATGGCTGCATAAGGTCAGACTTACCAGAGCTTGTTGCCTGCTGTGATGATTGTATTTGTGCGCTTGGCTCAGTCATGATTGTATATATCTAATGAAACTCTCACAAAGTAATCAAGTAAACAAGTAAATGATAGATTGTAGGAAATTGATTCAATAACTTAACTCAGCCTAAAAAAATATAAAAAACTTTTGTTCTTGTACCATATGCAAAAATCGCGAGAACAAAAAAAAATGTTACTTGTTGTAGGTAAAAATGGAAGTTTCTAAGAATGACCGGAAGGGTGATAATATAACTGAAACGTCACACCGAGAATGCTAGAAGAAAGGATATAATATATATATATGGACATATTAAATATACATCATATGAGAATACTATAGTAGTAAGCTTCATATTATGATTTATTGCTTCTTTCATTTATGTTCATATAACCCCTTTAAGTCCCAAATTTGATGGGTATTAAATCGATTCAGCATAACTGTCATGTACACGTTTTATGCATAACTTATGAAATCTTGATTTCTTATTTGATTTTTTTCTTTCTCTTCCTATGAAGAGGTTTCAAGTTATATCTCTGCTTGACAAGTATCTTCGGACTTCATTCCAATTACCATGTCATCGATGCTTAAAAGTAGCATAGGGCTACTTAAGATAGGGGAGGCGGTCTTACCAAAAGTGGCCATTTCTTCACTTACATTTCCTACTCTTCTTCCTCAAACTCATTCACAGAATTCTCTACAACAGAAACTTAGAGAGTTGGCTGACCAGCTTATAGATAGACCTAGAATTCCATTCTTTAATAACAATGGTATTCTTTTAGCTGTTCCTAAGAAGAAAACTTCACATATGAAGAGAAGATTGAGATTATATACACCTGGAAGTAAACAGATTAAGTTGAAGAATGAATTGAATAGATGCCCAGCATGTGGCCATTACAAGAGGGCACACTACTTATGTATGAACTGTGTCTCTCAGATAGAGAAATATTGGAAACAAAGAGATGCAAAGTTACAACCCGAGGAGTATCACGAAGATTTCTCCAATCCTTTGGATGAACAGGTTTTATATCCAGGTAAGACGGAGAGACTTTACGAGAGAAAACTACGGAAGAAAGATTATCTTGTACAGAGACCTAAGACTTTACCCGTCGAATAATCAGGTCTTTGCTCGTACATGTATATATATATTCTAATAAAGATTGTTCATAGAGATCACCAGCTTAAATAAAATCTTTAAATTTTTTTTTTTTTCATTTTTTTTCACTATTTTTCATTTTTTATCTCCTAAGATCCAGTCCCTTTTCTGTTAAAGCTTCTTGGATCATGGAGAGTATACAGAAGAGGAGAAAGCTAGATGGTGGTAGCATACTTGCCAAAACGAGGTATCTTCCACCATCGTTACGGTTTAACTTGGTGCCCCATCCACTTCACATAAAACCTTCGGGTAACTTGTTCATGGCTACTGACAAAACGAAAGCAGCAGTCCATCGATCAACAGGTCCATTTTTTGATAAGTTACCCCATGACATTATTCTGAGCATCATTGAAGATATAACAGATATTAAAGATCTTGTTAGTTTAATGCATACCAGTAAATTCTTTTATGGATTTGTCAGTTATGATCAAATATGGAAAGATTACTATACAGAAAGATCCCTTCCTGAGAGACAAAAGCTTGGAATAGAATTCGATCAATGGAGAGGATCTTGGAAAAAATCCATATTGCATATAGATGAAGCTTTAAGTGTGGACTGTAGTGTCATATATTCGGATCTACTTTTCACCCCTTATCAGAATTCACAGATTGATTATAATAAAATCTTTGGTTCGATAATCAAGGAACAACAATCACTTTCTTGTATGAAGCCTTTGGATATGACCAAAAATATACCCCCAGATTGTTACTACAAAGGTAGAATCCCACGGATTGAAGAATCTTCTTTTACTATGGCTTCATTCAATAAGGACTGGTGTGATTATCCATTTATTCTTAAGGATACCCAAAATAAAGATACAAGATGGCCCAAGTGGACCATTCCGTATCTATTGAATCGTTTTCCCAAAGTGAAATTCCGTCAGGAATGCGTTGATTGGCCACTTTCATTTTATTGTGATTATGCAAAGCATAATCAAGATGAAAAACCACTCTATCTTTTCGATTGTAAATCAACCGCCATGAAGGAACTCAATAATGAATTTAAAGGTCCTCCTTATACTAAGGTAGACTATCTTAAAGTTTTTGGCGATTGCAGACCCGATCATTCTTGGATGACATTAGGCCCAAATCGCTCAGGTTCGGGCTTTCATAAAGATCCAAACAGTTCATGCGCTTGGAATACAGTTTTCCAAGGTGCTAAGCTATGGGTGATGCTTCCTCCAGACATGACACCACCTGGTGTTCATACTGACGCTACGGAAAGTGAAGTAACTGCGCCAGTTGATGTTGCCGAGTGGGTTGTTTCAGGATTCTATAACGATTCTGTTAAATTGTCTGATGGGGCTTACAATAAAAAGGGTTTTAGTTGTATCATTGGAATGACATTCCCCGGTGAATGTATGTTTGTCCCTGCACAGTGGTGGCATACTGTAATTAATTTTGAAGATACTGTAGCACTAACAGCCAATTTCGTTCCTTATGCACGGCTAGGAACGGTGCTAGATTTCTTCAAAAATAAACCTACTCAAATTAGTGGATTCCATCCTAAGGAATTTAGGGAGTTTCTTGAAAAATTCGTTAAGACTCATAAAGACCATATTGAGGATAAGCATTTAAACACTTTCAACAAATATTTAGAGGCCAGTGAACTTGGTGACACAGATGAAGATGTCGGTGAATTGGACTGTGAAAAGATAGATTTACCAGTTTACGAGCTGTTTGTTGAGCTACTAAAAGACCACGGTTATGAAAAGGAGCTTACAGATAGCTTAAAAAAGGTGCATGCATTAGAACGAGAAAGGGATGGACCGAAGGTATCCAAGAACTGGGAGAAACTAACGAAGAATAGTAATGGATTCAGTTTTGGATTCTCTGAAGACGATTTAGAATGAACTGTACAATAATGATAATAACTGTCTTTTTTTGCTTTTTCTTTCTCTGTATATATATGTACATGTGTAATCTATTCGCTCTTCTTATAATAAGAAGAAGTAAGAAGAGAACTAACAACTTCATAGGCTCCCAAGAAAACTGCACCACCGGCACTGATCCAAAGAGTTCTTGGAACAATTCCACTGAGAAATACTTTGTAACCTTCATTAGTGATCATTTCTTTAGCCAATTTGAAAGGTGACATTCTTTCCTTCCGAAGCATTAGTCTTGTTTTCAAAACATCTAAAGGTGTAGTAAAAGCAGCCGCCAAACCGCCAGCAATTGAACCACAAACAGCACTTTTAATTGGTGAAAGAGTTGGAACACCATCATGTTGGGCCCAATGTGATTTGAAACTTTCATACAATGGAAATTCAATTATTGTGAATGGGATTTCTCTCATTAATGTAGTACCATAACCTCTATAGAGTCCTTTCAAAACTCCTTCACCCGATTTATTTGTTATAAGATAATGAAACGATTCCCAAGAATTTTTAAATTGTAATGATTGTGTCCTTTGCTTGGTAACTTCAACTGGAACTCTCACGGTGCATGCAGCAATTTCACCACATGATGAACTAATCATATGAGCAATTGGTAGTGCAGTTGATTTATTATCAAAATATTTCGGAAGAATCTTATATAGATGTCTTTTCAAAGTATCATATGTAATAAAAAATAATGCAGCAGAAGGTGCAGATCCAACCAATGCAGATCCAACACCTTTATAAAGACCTTTAAAACCTCCATTCTTAAAGAAGCCGCCTGCAGCTTGCAATCGTGTTTTAATCGTATCGATTGGGAAGAAGGTTAGGTCAGTGGCAGTGCCTGCACAGCCACCACTAATTAATGATATCATAAAATAATTGGGATTATTAGTCATGGGTGGTTTGCGGCAATTTAGTACTGACTAGTTAGTTCAATGCTGGCATCAGACACAGAGATATATAGATCTGAATGAGAATTTGGAAAATTTCAGGATCTTCTTGGGGAAAAAGTTTATCAATGGAATCAATTGAATCATATCTGGAGTAATGAATCGACGCGTCGAAAAAAGGAAATTTATCTTTCAGAGGGCAGTGCGATAACTCCGATAAATGGGGATCGGGGGCGAAAAGGAGCTCGGTGATTTATACTAATTGGGCTGTAATAACTTTATAGTAATTGATGTCTGAAGACTTCAGTTAGTACATGGTCATAACAGTAAGTATTATAATTGCATCCATGAAGAATGTTAAGTGTAGAAACTTTAATTATACCATCGGGTCAATCCTCAAAATCGATTAAATCCACTATCCCGAGCCGGACCAGGAGCGCCAAGGGAATTTCAGCAAAAAAAAAAAAAAAAAAAAGAGAGGGGGAGGAAAAAAGGTTTAAATAGCATTAATAAGATTTCGAAAGAGTCCCTTTGTATACACAGATCTTGAAAGTTAAGCCATCACTCTAAGAGTTTATTAGTTTTATCATTCTGGTAACTTTCTCAATCTGGAGTAATCAAGATGCAATTTGCAATCGGCTTTAGTAAGGCAGCTGTGCGTGCCTCCTCCAGGAGATACTTTTCCATGAGCGCCATCGCTAAGATGTCTCAAAGTTCTATTAATAAGATGGCTGCAACTGCTACTGCAACTGCAACTGCAACTGCTACAAAGACTGCCACTGCCACAGAAGAAAAGGAAGAAACTGCCACAGAAACACATATGAATTTTAAAAATTCGTATAGAGATGATACCAAGTATGGTACAAGACCTATATATCTGGATATGCAGGCAACTACACCAGTGGATCCTCGAGTTCTTGATAAGATGATGCCATATCTGACGGGCTTATATGGTAATCCACATTCTTCTACACATGCATACGGCTGGGAAACGGCAAAGGCTATCGAAGAAGCCAGAAAAAACATTGCAGATGTGATTCATGCCGATCCAAGAGAAATCATATTTACATCTGGTGCAACCGAATGTAACAACACTGCATTAAAAGGTGTTGCCCACTTTTATGGTAAAAGAAAGCATCATATTATCACAACTCAAACCGAGCATAAATGCGTTTTGGATTCTTGCAGACATTTGCAAGATGAAGGATTTGATGTTACTTATTTGCCTGTGGACAAAAATGGTATGATTAATGTGGAACAACTTGAGAAATCTATTCGTAAGGATACTTGTATTGTTTCGGTGATGGCAGTGAACAATGAAATCGGTGTTGAGCAGCCAATCGAAGAGATCGGCCGTATCTGCAGGAAGCATCATGTGTTTTTCCATACGGATTGTGCACAAGCTTATGGTAAGATTCCTATTGATGTTAATAAGATGGATATTGATTTGATGTCGATCTCATCGCATAAGATATATGGTCCTATGGGTATAGGTGCGCTGTATGTTCGTAGAAGACCAAGAGTTCGTCTTGTCCCATTGATGAATGGTGGTGGTCAAGAGAGAGGTTTGAGATCGGGAACCTTGGCTCCTCAACAAGTTATTGGATTTGGTGAGGCTGCAAGATTGATTCGTACTGAATATGATGCTGATCAAGAACATATTAAACATCTTTCGGATATTCTGGTGAAGAATTTGATGGCCATTCCATATACAATTTACAATGGATCTAAAGAACATCATTTCCCAGGTTGTATCAATATTTCTTTTGCATATGTGGAAGGAGAATCGTTATTGATGGCCTTGAAAGATGTTGCATTAAGTTCTGGTTCTGCTTGTACTTCTGCTTCTTTAGAACCTTCTTACGTGCTTCATGCATTAGGTGCCGATGATGCATTGGCTCATTCTTCGATAAGATTTGGTATTGGACGGTTCACTACGGAGGCAGAAATTGAATATGTTTGCAATGCTTTACGTGAAAGAGTGAAATTCCTTCGTGAATTAAGTCCTCTTTATGAAATGGCACAAGAAGGTATTGATATTAAGTCAATCCAGTGGGCTGGTCACTGAGGGCTGGGTATTTCGTACAGCTTTTAACATGGTCTTTTTAGTGTTTACTTCGGGATGTGTAGTGCATCATCGTTCTTTTATTTATTCTATTCTCGCATAAGTGTATAGGTGATGAAGATCTTAAATTTTGAGATCTCAAAAGTTTTCATAGGTCAAAAATAAAATTAAATTAAAGAAAGATAAAAATTTTCGTCTATCCTACCTACTCTATGAACTGTACTTAAATTGATCTAATAATATCATCAAGTATAATCATAGATGGCTACTGCACCTAAGAATCCGGAAGTTATTCTTCGTAAAAGAAGAAATATTCAACGTGTGAGAGACGCTAAAAGAGAAGAGGCAAAATCTAAGGCACTTGCACAGAATAAAGCTCACAACACTAAACGTAAGGGTAAATTCATTAGACCAGAAACTTTGATTGCTCGTCATAGAGCTACCGAACGTGAGAGATATCGTGTTAAAAGAGTGACTAAATTTGAATCAGATTCATTAGAGGGAATAGAAAAGGATCCATCAAAAATTGGTACAGATAAACTTATCTTTATTGTGAGGATTAAGGGTCCTTATAATGCCAGAATTCCTTCAAAGGCTTTAAAAGTTTTAGAAATTCTTCGTCTTCAAAAGGTTGACACCGGAACGTTTGCTAAATGCAACAATTTGATTCGTCCTCTTCTTCGTTTAGCTAGTCCATATATTGTGATTGGTGAACCTTCATTGGCTACAGTCAGAAATCTCATACAGAAACGTGCAAGAGTGCGTGTATCATTGGCAAAAAGGAATGAGATATTAAATAAAGATGAAGTTGATGAAGGTGAGAATTATGGTGGTGATGAAAACGGTGAAGTTTCAGTTCCATTGAACGATAACAACTATATTGAAGAAAAGCTTGGTAATTATGGAGTGATCTGCACAGAAGATATCATTCATGAAATTGCAACATTAGGTGATAATTTCAAGAATTGCATTAAATTCATGGAGCCATTCACGTTATCTCCTCCTGTTACAGGTTGGACCGCATTGAGTAAGCTTAAGAGAATCGAGCATAAAGAAAAGATGGAACAGTTTAAACCAAACAATTCTTCTAGGGCTCCTCTCAACATTGTAGACATTGATAAGTATATAGCATCCCAGTTATAAACAAATAATATATTAATTAGTATTGGAAATCTAAATCCTTTTTGGGTTTTCGCTCCGGAACCGGAGCGTCAACGGATTATTCAATGGTGTTACCAACAATAAAATTGTAAAGTGAGTCTTAAATGAAAAATTTAGGAATATTTATATAAACGTACTGTAACTCAACTTTAACTGTCAAGGATCGATATTATGCCAATCTGTTTACAAATTATATTTAATTCAAATTTAATTGGTTTAATATGACTACTACAAAGAAAGTTGTTCTTCTACCAGGTGATCATGCCGGTACAGAAATTGTTGCAGAGGCTGTGAAAGTTCTTAAGGCCATCTCTGAAGTTCGTCCCGAGAAACAATTTGAATTCGATGAAGAATTGATTGGTGGTGCCGGTATTGATGCTACCGGTGATCCTCTTCCAGCAAAAACTCTAGAAGCATCGAAGAAAGCCGATGCAGTTTTACTTGGAGCCGTTGGTGGTCCTAAATGGGGTACCGGCTCGGTTAGACCAGAGCAAGGATTACTTAGAATTAGGAAAGGTTTAGGCTTATATGCAAATTTAAGACCTGCCCGTTTTGCATCCGACAAGTTATTGAAATTCTCACCATTAAAACCCGAAATTGCTAAAGGTACAGATATCATGATTTGTAGAGAATTGATTGGTGGTATCTATTTCGGTAAGAGGAAAGAAGACACCGGTGATCATGTTGCATGGGATACTGAACAGTACAGTGTTGATGAAGTTAAAAGAATTGCACGTATGGCTGGATTCCTTGCCATGCAAAGTAACCCCCCATTACCAGTTTGGTCACTTGATAAGGCCAATGTTTTAGCTTCTTCTAGATTATGGAGGAAAACTGTCACTGAAGTGATGAAAAAGGAATTCCCTAAGATTAAACTTCAGCATCAACTCATCGATTCTGCATCGATGATGCTTGTTAAATGTCCAACAAAGCTTAATGGTGTTGTTGTTTGTTCCAATATGTTTGGTGATATTATTTCTGATGAAGCTTCATGTATTCCAGGTTCTCTTGGATTACTCCCATCTGCATCATTGGCTTCTTTACCGGATAAAAACACTGCATTTGGATTATATGAACCTATTCATGGTTCTGCACCTGATTTACCAAAGAATGTTGTTAACCCAATGGCAACCATCCTTTCTGCAGCTATGATGCTTAAGCTTTCACTTGATATGGTGGAAGAAGGTGAAGCTGTGGAAAAAGCTGTCAAAGCTGTCATCGATCATGGTATAGTTACTGCAGATTTGGGAGGCAAAGCTACGACCACAGAGGTTGGTGATGCCGTCAGTGCCGAAGTTAAAAAGATACTCGCATAAATAGATTTTATGAATTAAAAAAAAAGAACATTCATTTACGTGTAGATATTAAAAGATTATGTCTTGCATAAATATGATTCTGGAATTTAATAGTAAAGCAAAGGGGTAGAACAAGCCAGCACTTCCTCGGTAGGCACGCTACAGAGTTGATATAATCACGTAACATTAATTGGGTTGGTTTTCAACCTATCTGGTTGTTAAAAAAGTAATATATACTTAGTATAGACATTTTATTTGATATTATCTTAGTATATCTGAACTTCTTCGAATTCGATTCTTGGATGTTTTGAAAGTGATGGAAATTAGAATGTATAATCCGAGAACGCTGGTTGAAGCATTTTTGAGGATATATTTTATATTGTTTTGAACAATAGCAGCCACGCTTTTTGGCATGAGAATAAATTTAAAATAACCCGAAATTGACTTATTCAACAATAAGATTCCGTTGCAACTCGTAAACATGAATTGTTTGCTATGTTGATTCGTCTATTCGGAAATAGTACTAGATTTTCAAGGAGAAGTTAGAAAAAAAAGCTTGCAAAAGCAAATTGTATATTCTTTTCAGTTACTTCTAAAGAGTGTTGAAGTATATCGATCGAAGATTACTACATGTGTCATTGAAGATAAGAAGTGGTAATCCAAATTAATATAAGAAAGTTTAGAGAAGCTTAATACATTCATTTCTATCTAAGCCTTCCTGATTCGCATCATTATATTCTGCATGTACAGCACCACACTCAAATTCATCCTTGTGTGCCTGCTGTCTCGGCCAGCACTTTCTTTAAATTATTACGGATGCTTTTCATCTGTTGAAGGTCTTCAA
Source organism: Brettanomyces custersianus (assembly GCA_012295335.1). Taxonomy (NCBI): domain Eukaryota; kingdom Fungi; phylum Ascomycota; class Pichiomycetes; order Pichiales; family Pichiaceae; genus Brettanomyces; species Brettanomyces custersianus. The sequence goes on along the minus strand of JAAVTW010000006.1, from coordinate 233,431 downwards.
TCACAAGGTACATATACTTGGCAATCATCGCTTCATTGTAAAGAGGCATGTCCAGATAGTTATATTGTGGCACTTTCAAGTGGTGATGAATGCTATTGTGGTAACGTTGTTCCTTCTGGAAATTCAAATGATGGTAAATGCAGCATACAATGTACCGGATATCCGACAGAGAAATGTGGAGGTTCTTCATTTTATACCGTTTATGTGAATCCGGATAATCAGGATAATGAACAACAATCTGATTCTTCATCATCCGATTCAGATACTTCATCAGATACCTCCTCGCAATCAACCTCATCATCATCATCATCCTCTTCAACGTCATCTTCTTCATCCTCTTCGTCATCGTCATCAACTTCTACATCGTCAACTTCTTCAACCTCAACTTCTTCAACTTCCTCCTCCTCCTCAACTACATCGTCAAAGCACAAGACCACTTCTCAAACATCTGTTTCATCTCAGACAGCTGTAGTGACAATTACACAGAGCGCTACAGAATCATCCAGTACATCAACGTCTGATAATACAGAAACAGTTACTGCTACACCGTCGTCTACATCCACTGGCGTTGCTAAACAAGCCCACTCTAAAGGCCTCAGCCCTGGTGCCATTGCTGGAATAGTAATTGGATCAGTGGTTGGATTGGCATTAATAATAGGTATAGTGGCATTCTTTATTCTACGTTTACGTGGATCAGATTATGATAGTTATTCTGATGATGAAGAGAAATATGACCCTCCTTCAGTTATAGAGGAGCATTGTGCAATACCTTCATCTGGTAGTAAACGTTTCAGTGATGGATCATTGCCTGATGCAGTAATGGGATCACAGCAAAGGCCGCTTAGAGTCACTAATCCGGATGGAGGAGGAGGTATTTCTCCTAATAGGAATCAACTATGAAAGAAGAAAAAAACATCAAATTGAAAAAAAAAATGAAAAAATCAGACTCACACACAAAAAAAAAAAAAAATATGGGATTTTCACTTAGTCATTAGAGAATCTGTTACTATACCCTCGCCCCCATTTCATATGCCTGGCCGATTCGCCCAGGATACGTATTTCTTTTATTCTCTTTCTCTCTTTTAGCATTTTCGTGCATTTGCACGTGTATATCGGACATTAATACCAATATTTTGGTGTAAATTATGTAGGTCATGTGGTTCATCTCACGTGGACATTTCTTTTGGTTGTTCGCTAAGATTCTGAAGATTCTCATTGGGTATGAATGAATTTTAATTTTAAAAATCCGAAGAAAAGTTGAGGAAGAAGGAGAAAAAAAAAATTAAAAAGTGAAATAAATAAAACTCACCGTTTAATTAATTGATACATATCAATACTACCTATAGTATCTGTTAATCTAACCAAATATGTCTGCAGCTAGAGAAGCAATCAGCAAGATTAACTGGGCTACCCTTATTCCTCAGCTCGGATTGACCGGTAAGACCGCTACATCTCTTGCCGCATTCAAGAAGAGAAACGATGAAGCTAAGGCAAACTTGTATGATTTGAAACATCAATCAGTTAAAGTTGACTATGATTCATACCGTAGTAAATTGCATAACGCTCAGATTGTTGACAGAATTCAATCTGATGTTTCGAGCTTCAAAGCTTCCAAGCCAGATCTTGACAAGCAATTGAATTTGATTTCTGCATTTGAAGCTAAAGCTGTTGAGAATGCTAAAGAAACTGAATCTCTCGTGTTGAAGGAGTTGACTGAACTTGAAAAGACTCTTCAAAACATCGAGACTGCCAGACCATTCGATGAGTTGACTGTTGATGATGTTGTTAAGGCTAGACCAGATGTTGAAGACAAGGTTCAATACATGTTGGACCACGGTAAGGTGGAGGTTCCAGGTTACAAGGAGAAATTCGGAAGTATGGTTATCATGTAAGCCAAAGCTATCTTATTTCTTTCTTTAAGGTTTCAACTGTATTTCTCATGAAAGACCAGTTTAAAAAATTATGTAACAAATTTTCAAATCATTCCAGATAATTGTGATGTAGTTAAACAGAGTTGTAGAGGAGCATCAATAATGCTTGCTAAAGATCTTATTTCCCAGAGATTCTTGAAATGTTTACAAGTAGAAAGGCACGAGGATTATGAACAGACGGAGGAACTATTGGCCTCGAATTCTCCCAAATCTCTAGCAAAGAATGGACTGGCAATTTTAGGTCTTCAAATCAGCAATGTACGTACTGGTATTGGAGGTAAATTAATTGTGGAACTTGGTTTGATTCAGAATTCAAAGCATAAGAAAGATCATGACAATGATTCTATTAGTATTGGTGATTTTAAGACTGGTGACATCATTAAAATCGATCGATATATATCACAATCTATAAAACATAAAAGGAAAGTTAAGAACTCTTCTAAAAATGATGAACAAAGGGAATTTGAATCAGATGCTCTCGCACTGGAAGGAGTGGTAACGGCTATCTCTACTAAGAAAATCAATGTAGCCATTGGTATAGATCATACAACAACTAAAGGTACTCTTTTGGAGGAAAAGGTGTATCAACTATACAGCAGTGATACTAGAGTTTGGATTGTACAGATCAGTAATGAAATCACATTCAATCGCATGGAATCAACCATGCGTAAACTATCCGAATTGAAACAGCAGGACGAAACTCCCATATTTAGACTATTACTTGGAGAAAGTCAATTTGTTAGGACGAAACCTTTACAAGTGACTCAATTTTACAATACTGGACTTAATACTTCTCAAAAAGAAGCTATTCAGTTTAGTTTAGGTAACAATCTTAGTATAGTTCATGGTCCTCCGGGGACCGGTAAAACAAGTACCATTGTGGAACTTGTTAAGCAGATGATTGCTTTGAAGAGGAAATCTAATACGCCAGCTAAACGAGTTTTAATATGTGGACCTTCTAATATATCTGTGGATACTATTCTTGAACGATTATCTGATTTCTTCACCTCTGACTATGATCGATTAGTTCGTATTGGCCACCCCGCTAGAATATTGCCCCAAATTTTAAAGCATTCTCTTGAATTGATTGTGGAAAGAGATTCTAAAGATGTTCTAGGTGGTATCATGGATGATATATCCAAGCTAACAAGAAAACTGAAAAAAGCTAAACGATATAGTGATCGTAGAGAAATCTATCAAGAGCTTAGAGATCTAAAGAAGGATATGAGATCAAGAACAAGGAAATGCTTCAGTGATGCTATTCTTAGATCGGAAGTGGTGGTAGCTACTCTTCATGGATCCTCTTCTAGAGAGTTAGTCAACTGTATCCGTGAGAATGGCGACCTTTTTGATACATTGATCATTGATGAAGTATCACAATCTTTAGAACCATCATGTTGGATTCCATTAATCTATCATAAATCTATTGAAAAATTGATTATCGCTGGAGACAATAAGCAGCTTCCACCTACAATTAAGACTAGTAAAGATAAGAATGTTGTTAAACTACTTGGTACGACATTATTTGATCGTCTATTGAAAGTGCAAAAATCGCCAGATGATTTTACATGTTTCCTTAATGTTCAATACCGTATGAACGAAAAAATCATGAGGTATCCTAGTGATGCATTATATAAAAGTCGACTCATCGCAGATTCGTCAGTGAAAGATAGCACTCTAAAAGATTTGGTTGAAAATGCCAATGACAATGACAGCGATGATGAGGATGAGGATGATCTAGTTGAACCTATAATCTGGTATGATACAGAAGGAGGATGCTTTCCTGAAATGGAATATGAAGCCGGTAGTGCTCTTGCATCATCTAGATATAACGATGGCGAATGCTTGATAGCATTGAAGCACGCTCAAAAGTTACTAAGCAAAGGTATCAAGGAGGAAGATATTGGTATAATCACTCCATATAGTGCTCAGGTGATAAAACTTAGGCAGTTATTTAGAAATGGTACTCTTGATGAAGACGATGATGACTCAAAATACGAAACCAAAAGCCATCCGTTAAATCAAATTGAAATCAGTACAGTGGATGGATTCCAAGGAAGAGAGAAACAAGTCATCATACTATCATTAGTGAGATCTAATGACAAGCATGCCGTTGGATTTTTGAGAGATGAAAGAAGACTTAATGTTTCCATTACAAGATCCAAGAAACAACTATGTGTGATTGGAGATTTCGAAACGATCAGCCGTAGCAATATACCATTTCTTACAAACTGGTGTAAATGGTGTGATGATAATGAGGTGGACATTAGATACGTCGATATGGATGAAGTGTATTAATATATAGAAAAGAATCTTCTAATTAGGAACCCAAAATGTCACATCCGTATCTGCTGTAGTCCACATACCGAACCGTGGATTTACGGCCACTATTCTAGGAACTAACTGTTGTTTGAAAGCAACTTGATTTGAAATCACCTCTTGTGGTACCATATCAACAGGTCTATCTACATCATCCGCCAACGATCCAATATTCCAAAGCAAAATTTCACCGTTACCAGAACCTCCAACAACAAATTGACCATTTGGTGTAACAGAGAGATTACCTGTATCAATATATTTCCGTTCAGTAAAACCGATCTGTCCTGTTAAATAACATAGTGGTCGCAAAGTATAGGCATTAAGAATAACATGACGGGATCCACTTGTAGTTATAATAATATGTTTATTATCATTAGTAAATTTAATAGATTTGGGTATTAAAGTTGAACGATCAGGCGTGGAATAATCAATCAAAATATTGGTGACATCTTTCACTTTAATAATTCCAGACGGGAACTTCTCTAAAGGTATCAATCTTAACATATTAGTACCAACTTCAAGAACTGCCATTACTGAATTACTTGAATCCAATGCAATTAGTGGAGTAGAATCAAGTGAAAGACTTGATGTGAATGTATTGACTCTAGTATCCCAACATTTCACAGTATAATCAATGGAACTCGAATAAAAACTATCCGCTCTGGTAGAACTAGTAGAATTGACGAGATTTATCACTTGGCCAGTGTGACCTTTAAAATATTGAAGAAATGAATTATCTTTTAAATTGAGAAGCCTAATTACATGATTCTCCTTAGTACTGGCAAAAATACATCTAGATTGCGAACGATGAGTGAACATTGCAAGGTGACATCCGTACTTCTTTGAGAATATAGATTTCAAGTGAACCCCCTTTGGAACATCGTATAGTTGTAGGCTTTCATCTGTGCCAGAAGTGATTAAAAACTTCCCACTTTCATCATAATTAACTGAAGTTATTTGAGTATTGGGAAGATGATTTGAAAAGTTCTTTGATGGTACAAATCGTTTCAAAAGATTTAAATTGATTTCGGATGAATGATTGGATTCATGATGGGTTATCATACTGATTAGACAGATAGTTTAGATATGTTACATATATATGGTGTTTAACATAATGAATGATTCAAGTTTTATTTCAATATCGCGTGTTTTAAATGATATCGAAATTTTCAAAGAACCTGAGTAATTTATGGTTGGATATCACCATATAGTGTATCATTCAAAATGGGGGTAAGTAATAAGGATATGGTTCAAAAATAACTTCTATTAACATGGTCAGTTAGGATACTATTGTCATTGGACTATGGATTTTATCATGGTTTCCATGATCCTTGCTGGAATTAAACATACCACTGGTTATGAACTTTCTGCCAGTCATATTGCACATACAAAAGATTCAATGTCTATAGTTCATTGGTATCTTGGATTGGGCGAAAGATTGTTTTCATGGTGTTGTAGTTGGGCAAAGAATAGCAAATCATTTAAACTAGTTCAGCTCCCAGGAAGTCGTGAGATTAAAGATGCCGTCAATACTGCAAAGAGAGCTGTTACTCATGAAGATAGTCATGCTTGATTTTATTTATAAGAATATATATTGATATTACTAGTCCTGTGAGGACCATTCCAATTTGAATAGTTTATATAGTATGATGGCATTTACCATATCAACTTCAATTGGAATGAAATTAAAACAAATATCTCTGTAATGGTGCTTTTAGAATAAACTCCCTTTCTTTAAGCCATAAGGCCAGGGATTACACTATTATGTATAAGTTGATGCTCATTTCTTTGCATCTTCTTCCGGAACTAAAACCTTACTTTTATCCAAAAGTTCGGCTAATTCACCAGATTGGGCCATACTCATAATAACATCACATCCACCAACGAATTCATTATTGACATACAGTTGTGGAATTGTAGGCCAATCGCTATACTCTTTAATTCCATTTCTGAGTTCTGGATCTTCTAATACATTATAGGCTGCAAATTTAGATGGATCAACACCTTGTTGACCTAATATCTGAATCGTAGCACGTGAGAATCCACATGCAGGTGCTTCAGGAGTACCCTTCATAAATAAAACAACTGGTGCAGATGCTATTGCCTCTTTGATAGCATCTCTTACCTCATCAGACATAAATCTAACACCAAATATAGTATTTCCAGCAACCACGGGTTTTGTTAGCGAACGGCCTGCTAACATAAACGATTTCTGTAAAAACCTAGAAGTAAACATTGCCGGAATTATTAATATGAATAATAGTTTAATCAGCTATACGTATTTATTACGGTTACCAGATATGAATCATCTCATATTTGCCTCTTTAGATTCAAAGGGTAAAAATTAATCACATTAAAAAAAAAAATCAATCAATCGATCTCACTTCTTTTCTTGTTGTTTTTTTTTCCCACTTCCGCCTCCCCTTTTTTTTTAACTTGCGTCGCATTTTTCTCCTTTTTGGTATATGCAGAGTGACACTCGTAGTACCCCTTTGATTTGATCAATTGTTCTAATACAATACGGATACGATTTGATTGCCATAGTAATTAGTTTGATTGATTCTTTCTCTCAGCCTTCTAAATTATAACACCATCTTTATAAATAATAGAAGTATATAATTAATATTACCCCACTCCAAATTGAAAACCGAAATACTTTATAAAGAACTAATTAATAGCGAAGTCATTAGATTTTGAATGAGTAAGTATGTACCAGGTTAGACGAGCATAGTTCAAGTAGTACATCTCAGCAAGTATGATATGACTGGCCATTATTATTGTAACTCTAATCAAAGTTGTAGACGCATATGTGCAGGCAGTTTTTGGGAAGAGCAACTAACCATCATGAATCCCACCTCTAATAGGTTAGCCTAGCCCATCGCACTAAATAATAGAGAAACATTTATTTACAATCAATTTTGATTTTTATAGTTCTTTGATATACATTTATATTGTATATCAATTTTCTAAACCATAATTGCCTGCATGAACAGAAAACGGTTTTAGCCCGATACGGTACAATGGGCTCATGCCTCCTCCAAAGACCGAATTTTCATCAATCATTAATATAACTTGTTGATAGGTACCTACAAGTACCACTTTCTTGATTTATCGTCTTATATTTCTTCTCGAACTAAACAAAAATCTTATTCTACAAGTCATAATATAACTGATCCCTTTATGGTTTCATATGGTTCAACGTTTGCACGTATGGTTCCTCAATCAGGTGATAGCATTCTAATATATTCGGGTAATCCACCCAATCGTGCAGCCGTTGCCGCAGCTACTGCAGCAACAAATTCTGCATCAAGTAATCGAATAATCAGAGATGCAGTTCAAGGTGATGGGAACCTTGAAAAGAGTAATGATGATGTTGCAGGTAATGCCAACAATTATAAAGTTGTTAGTGGTTATCAAGGACAACGAGCTTTACCAGCACAGTCAAATGGTATAGTTTCAAACGAACCACCATTATATATGGAGAGTGTACCTCCAGAAAATGGTATAACATTGGAAGAATTACTTGAAGATGATCCTTTAAAAGATTATTGCCTAGAGCCTAAAAAAAAGTTCAACAGTTCTAATAGTTCAAATCAAGTTCAAACTTCGGTTTCATCGTTGGGTACGACGGATCCAGAAAATTCATATGTTGACTTTCCTTCTGAATTGGGAATTGGTAATACCAATTCATCCAGTGGCATATTAACTGAAGTTGGAATGGTTACACCTACTCGTAATAAAATTACAGAACCGCCAGCATATGCTTCTACTACAGAGCCACCTTTACTTAGTCCAGCAGTTACACCAAAAACGCATTCATCAATAAGGTTTGAACAATTAGCTAAGGCCAGTCCGACAGTATCTCTGAGTATACCTATGCTTCCTGATGGCAGATTTGATACAATCTCACAACCAATTATTTCACCTCCAGTGAGCGATTTAAATTCGGCCAAAAATATTCTGCGACATGTTAGCAGTGTAGAAAAACTACGGCATACCAAAAATTTGAAAAAAAATTCACGTGTGGCAAAAGTTCGTTTGGTGAATCCACCACGCCTAGGAAATTTCCCCGCACCATCGGGCACCGGAATTAATAGGGGGACAGTACAAATGGCAACAGCTGCGGCAGCAGCCAGTATGCGGAAACGAGGAATAGTAGGAACAAGTGGATATCCGAAAATGGGATATATATCAAGGCCAGTATCACCTACGAGGCGATCACCTACTAGACGGATTCGTAAAACGGTTTCGATGACATTCACCAACGAAAATAGTGGGAGTCCGACAATTAATACTGGTAATATTACCCCACGGGTTAATAATTCACATACAACCCCCCGGAAACGCAGCGTACGGAAAACTCAAAGTATTCCCGAATTCGCGAGCCTTACAGGAAAGTTCCCCAGAAGAAATAAGGACTCCTTCCAACCCAAAACTTATCATGATATCAAGCAGGGATTGATGGAATTTCAAGTTGTGGTGAAAAAGAATTCAAAGTGACCGTCATATATAATGTAATAATAGAAATAGGCAGATAATAAAATAGTTATGGTTATATTGAGTATGTCCACACATATAGATTGATCATTACTTTTATTTCATTAAGTTAGCTGCGCCAATGAATAATAGCCGCGGCATTTGTTGTCAAATAAAGTTCAAAATATTTTTTCAATATAGTAAACGATGAAGAAGAGGAGATTGAAAGAGATTCAGTTAGCTAAATCAGTATTAATCCTATTCATATCATCTTAACACATCACATTCGTTCATCATTGAAACCTTACCATTGAATCTTATTATCTTTCCTACACAATACATCATTATAATCATCATCAAGTTTTTCTTCCTACGAATTAAACATGGCTACATCAAACAGAGACGGGAATAGTACAAATACCACGAAAGTGAATACTACAACTGCTGGAAAGCGTCATAAAGGTACTAGAAGTAGAGGAAGTGGAACAGATTTCGTCAAAAAACTCTTTCAAATGTTGGAAGAAAATACATTTCATCAAACAGTTCATTGGTCAGAGACGGGTGATTCTTTCATTATCACAGATACAAACGAGTTTACAAAGACAGTTCTTCCCACATATTTTAAACATAGCAATTTTGCAAGTTTTGTTCGTCAGTTGAACAAATATGATTTCCATAAAGTGAAGTTTTCCCATGATCAGAAGCAACGATACAAATTGGACAATATTTGGGAATTTAAACATCCAATGTTTGCCAAGCATCAACGAGCTGCTTTGGACAATATTAAAAGGAAGGTTCCTGTTAAGAGAGAGACTGAAAATGGTTTACTTCTGGCTTCAAGAAGTGATTTTGCATCAATCAGTCAGTTTCGTAATCTTCAAGATCGGATGGATTTCTTGGAAAAGGATAATAGACAGCTGCATAGTGAACTGTCAAAAATGCGAACGCAATTTGCTTCACTCAATGGTAAGTACAATAGTTTGGTTGCTACGTTGCTTACCTCGAGAACGATTAATGAATCATTTACAAATTCCATTACTACTTTAGCAAAAGCCATCACCAGTATGGGTGTACAATTACCGCCTTTGAACCTTCCTTTTGAGCAGAATTCGCACCCATCTCCAAGGCAACGTATTCAGCAGCAACAGCAGCAGCGTCAACAGCAGCAGACTCGACAGCAAAAGCAGCAAGCACAGCAAAGAACACAACAGCAGTCACCACAGCAACCACAGTCACAGCAGCCGCAATCTAATCAACAGTCGTCTCAACAGACGAATCGGCAGTCAACTCAACCATCACGATCTACAGGATCTCAGACACCTCAGCAATCTATTACTGCAAAGCCTCCTCGTGTTGCTAACACTCTGTCAGCTACACAACGGCATCAACGAATTTTAGCCCGTCCAAAGGGATCTTCGTTACATGTTTTGTTAGTGGAAGACGACGATGTTTGTATCCAGCTCTGTAAGAGATTTCTTCTTAAATATGGATGTACTGTTGTCGTTGTAAAAGATGGATTGGCTGCTATTAGCGCCGTTGAAAAAGTCAAATTTGATCTTGTATTAATGGACATCGTTATGCCTAACTTAGACGGTGCATCTGCCACTTCTGTGATTCGATCTTTTGATAGTGATACCCCAATTATCGCTATGACAGGAAACTATCAAAAAGAAGATCTGATGACTTACTTGGCACACGGAATGACTGACATTTTGGCTAAACCATTTACCAGCATGGATCTATATATGATTTTGGAGAAGCATCAAATGGGTGGAAGACTTAAACGTGGTCCACGTAATGCAGATACTAGAAGTGTCATCGCTAGTTCTCCTACGGATGCTATGCTCACTGATGAACTGATTCGTCCGAATAGGAACAAAACACGAAAATCATCACAAACTGGAGGAATTCAAGATAATTTACCTGTAACCATGTTAACGCCAGACCTTATGACTAGTGACGAATCCCCGGCCGGTTCAATGTTGGGAGGTTCAAATGATGGGGATATCTACTCGGATACCGTTAAGAGGCCACGATATGTATAAGCTACGGCATGTAAAATAGGATACTGTAACGAATAAACTTTACTCTTTTTTTTTGATCTCTGTACACAATCCTCCTCCTCTCTACCCCACAAAATTCTACCCAGGTATGCGAGAGAACACCAAGAATTCCACCATTGTTTTTTTTTTGTTTTTTGCATGGACCTTAATTTTTCAGTCATATTTCAGTTATATTTCCTTCGATAATTCCGAAGATATATCTTTTCATCCTCATCTTCATCAATTGCAACTGCGTATCTTTAATCATGTTTGCAGTCGCAAATAAGTCCCACTGTGCCATATCTGGATTGGCATCAATTGCCACTCGTTTCTCTTCAACTCTTGCTTTCCTTGAAACTTCCGGATCTAAGCTTACCCCGGCCTCCTTATCAACCATTTCTGCAGCCAAGCAGATTGGTAATCCAGTTACAGCTTTACTCGTTGGTTCCAAATCATCTGAAGCTGTGGCAGAAGCATCCAAGCTTCCATCAGTTGATCAAATTCTTATCTCTAAGTCTGATAAGTACGATCACTTACTTCCAGAAGAAGTTTCCCCCCTTATTGCAAGTATCTTAAAAGATTCTGATTATTCCAATTTTGTTATTCCAGCATCTATTTCTGGTAAAGGTATCTTACCACGAGTTGGAGCATTGTTGGATCTTCAGCCATTGACTGAAATTACTAAAGTGGTTTCGTCGAATACATTTGTTAGACCAACCTATGCCGGTAATGCAATTCTTACAGTTAAATCAAATGATAAGATCGTTTTGACCTCTGTTAGATCATCCGCATTTGATCCAATTGAAGGTACTGCATCTAAAAAGCCAGAAGTTAAAGAAATTCCATATGTTGATTCAGGAAACAAAACTACTTTCGTTTCTGAACAAGTTGTTAAATCAGAGAGACCTGAATTAGGTTCCGCCAAAATTGTCGTTTCGGGTGGAAGAGGTCTTAAAGATAAAGAAAATTTCGAAAAGCTTCTCTATCCACTTGCTGATAAACTCAATGCTGCACTTGGTGCCTCAAGAGCTGCAGTTGACGCAGGATTTTGTGATAATTCACTTCAAGTCGGACAGACTGGTAAGGTTGTTGCACCAAATCTTTATTTGGCTGTGGGAATATCAGGCGCCATTCAACATTTGGCAGGTATGAAAGATTCTAAAGTAATTGTTGCTATCAATAAGGATGAAGATGCCCCAATATTCAAACTTGCAGATATTGGATTGGTTGGCGATTTGTTCGAAATTGTTCCTGACCTTACAAAGAAATTATAAGTAGATGAATAAATATATGACTAAATTAGGATAAGGAGTTCATTTTGTTCTATTATTTTTCCCCTCTCCCTTTTTAACTTTATTAAGAATGTTTTGTTCTCATTTTCTCCCACATTGACGCTTACTTAGATATAAATAGAGTGCCCTTTGACCATATTTTCGTTTTTATATTTAAGAAGCTCCCATCGTATTCCTTCTTATCATCAGTACTTTGCAATGACTTACGATAAATCTATCGAAATGGAACAGCAAGCATGGGTAGCCCACAAATATCAGTCCAAGCCAGCACTAGCTGCATTAACTGGACTAATTGCATCATTTCCAATTCCAAAGATTTTTGCCTCCAATGCTGTACCATTACTCATGTGGAGAGAGAAAAGACAGGATAAAAGAGCACTTGCAAGAATGGGTAAAGTTTAATGCACATTTATTAGCAAAGATATTTTAGGTTATTTAATAACCTTCCTGCCCCAGATTTATATAGTATTATACATTAATGAACATCTTTAATAGTGGATCCGGTAATTAGCTTATTTGATAACTCTAGGATCCTCCTACTCTTATCTCGATTTCCATCATTCCCCCATGTTTCTGTGGCGATATTATTATTATTATCCTCTTCCGCTTTAGCACCAAGTTCCAATTTCCGGAACAATCGCATTTGTATATTGTGTTGGCTCTTATTCTCTTTATCTTCATTATCATCACCTTCCAATTCACTCAGTTCCTCGTTCTCCTGAGAATCACTATTATAAACATCGATTTGATTCATATTCATTCTCTCACACAATGGACTATCACCATGTGTATCATGCATCTTAAGTGGTGTCTGTATATCAGTTCCGGTATTATGGATTGATACAGAGGTGGGTGGTGTCAATAATTCTTTTAAAGCAGGTGTATCGTAATCTCGGTTGATATGTAAACCCGTAGATTCATGGCTCATACTTGCATATGCAATCTCTGATGTAGTGATACTATCGTTGGAAGAAATCTCAAGTGGATTTTTAACAGGAACTTGTTTCCGTTTCTTTCGCGTCGTCAGTAAAGGTGATCTGAATGATCCATGAATCCTGCTAAGTCCAACGACACGTCTCTTTTTAGCAGATATACTCTTGGATTTAATGTTTGTGTTTTTCTTTGTCGGTGTGGCAATTAAGTGTGCCACTGCATTGATATCATGAGCATTGAATTTATAAAATTGCCCCAATACGTTCCGTTCATAGACTCCAATTAATGAATCGATTGTAATCCAAACAGTCTCAAATTTTAACACTTTACCTTCTTTGTATGGTTCATATTTCTTCATGAAATCTTCATATACGACAATTTTCGATTCATTATAGAGAATAAGCTTCCTGTTGATCTTGAATAACCTAAGTGTTCCATCATACCATACTTTTGCCCTTTTTTTTACATCCAATGTATATAACACTTGATATTCAGAGTATTTTGAATGACTAAGCAACTCGTCTAATGATGAATCCATCTTTTTATAAAAAGGGCTGATTATATATTGATAACAACTACAGTAAAAGGGGAATAGATATAAATTTATGTTTTATTTATTTATGCTTTCAAATTTAATATAAGTATACAAAATTTATGGCACATTAAATAGAGAAAAGTTACGCACAATATTTGGTCCATATTCCTCATAGTCTTGCTTTGTGTGACAATAACTACGGAACTCGGATGTTTGGGCCAATAAAGAACCTCCAAACCAAACGGCATTCTTCTGTCTCTTATGTGATATCACTTGCACTTGCACACCACTTGATTTTGCCTTACTTAACTTTTCGCTCTGTGCCACTCTGTCATTGACAATATTCTTCAAATCTCTCTGTAATCTTCTGCCGAAATCCTTAAACATCGTAGAACCTCCACTTAAAACGATATTTTTGTATAGATTCCTTCTGACATCAATTGGTGAAGCCTGAATCACGCCATCTACAATCTCCGGTAATGGTGTAAGAAACTGGGATGATGCAATCTCTGGATTAAAGAAGATTTCTGGTGCCAAGAATCTTTCATAACCAACATCAACTGTAATTTTTCTTCCAGATACTGTATCAATCATATATTTGGCGAACATTTCTGGATTGTTATCATATTTGGCAAATTCTTTAACGATATCAGGGCAAACGTAACAGAATTTCTGTTTGATCTGTTCGGCGGTTTGTAATGACGAATCCGGTTCGCCACGTTCACGAAGCATCGTTTGGATAAAGCTAGTGATGTCTCTACCGGCAAGGGGAATGTTCTTGATTGCAGATCCAATAACATATCCTTCCGCAACAGGAATTACGTGTGTAACACCATCACCAGAATCAATAACGGTACCGGTTAATGTCCGATCTTTAACTTTCGAAGAAGTCCATGATGCTGCAAGTGCTAACACTGCTTGGACAGCAATATATAAACCTGCACAGTTGAATGATTCAAACATAATCTCTGCGGTATTCTCCCTATTTTCTGGAGGATTTAAGGGTGGCTCAGTTAGAAGAAAGTAATGATCCTCCGGTTCACATTTAAGATATTTAAAGATCGAAGTTTCCCAGAATCGTTCCATCTGATCCCAATTATCTATTTGACCATGTCTAACTGGATAGTGTAATGAGTATCCCGGTCCCTTGGCTGCATCTAAAGCCTCATCTCCAATATAGAAATCTAGATCAGCCATATCCCTTTTAATAGATGAAAGTGCTGGACCTTGTGACGTTGCTGAACCACCAATGAATCCACCAGATGAATTGGATGACCCTCCAAAAAATGATGGCTTAGTGGCTGCAGCAGATGATTTTGCCGAGGATCCTGGAGCCCTCGTAGCTATAGCAGTTGGGAAAACCCATGAAGGTAAATCATTTCCTGCAAATCCAAGTTTGGTCATACCTGTACCATTGTCCATGACAACGGCCGGTGTATTAAGACTAGACATGTCGCACTAATTGATTAATATACGTTAATTATTCGGACTCTTAATTTAAAGGCTTGAGATGGAGATGATGATTATTATTTCAATTTTATTTAATCAAAATTAAATAATTGAGAAATTTCTATATTTGGTGTATGGATGTGCTCTTTGTCAACTATGATACAGATAATCCCACTTAATTGATCTTATACGATAATATGGGGTAATGAAATATATGATATCGGATCATACTAATTACTTACTAAATATCTGTATATAATGTATAATATAATGCAATAGTTCAGTTACTCCAATAGTCGGACATTCAAAATTCCGGAAAAACTATCGGATTTACATACAATAAATGGATAAAATGATATCCATCAATTTCTAATGGAGTCCGAGGGCAATTAAAACAAGTTTAAACCCCGCTTACTAACATTTACTTCCTCGGTTGCTACCATATATAACGATTCCAGATCCTTGCACATGGTTTACTAATGAAAACTACCATACTAATTACATACAATAAAAAAATTTTAATGAAAGCCAATCCAAGATTGCATTGTCCACCCCACTTCATATAAATCATCGAACCTTGTCCATATATATATATATATATCTGTCTAACCGATTTGATTCTCTTCTCCTTCTACCATTTATAAAATTTTTGTTCACCATTTGATCTCAAGTTTGCCTAACTATTCTAAAATGTCCTCATCTCTTGACCAATTGAAAGCCACTGGAACTGTCGTCGTGGCCGACACTGGAGATTTCGAATCCATCTCTAAATATAAGCCTCAAGATTCAACTACTAATCCATCTTTGATTTTAGCTGCTACGAAACAGCCAAAATATGCAAAGCTAATTGACGTTGCTGTCGAGTATGCTAAAAAGAATGCAAAAACTCCTGAAGAACAAGCCACTCTTGCCCTTGACAGACTTTTGGTTGAATTCGGTAGTCGAATTTTAGCTATTGTTCCTGGAAGAGTGTCTACAGAAGTGGATGCCAGATTATCATTTGATACGGAGGCAACTATTAAGAAAGCTCTTTCAATCATAAAGCTTTATGAATCTGTTGGAGTCAATAAGGAAAGAGTTCTTATTAAAGTGGCATCAACTTGGGAAGGTATTCAGGCTGCCAAAGTATTGGAATCAAAATATGGTGTTCACTGCAACCTTACCTTATTGTTCTCAATGGTTCAGGCAGTCGCCTGCGCAGAGGCTCATGTGACCCTTATTTCACCATTTGTGGGAAGAATCCTGGATTGGTACAAAGCTCAAACCGGTAAATCTTACGATGGTGCCAGTGACCCAGGTGTTTTGTCAGTTAAGAAGATTTTCAACTACTACAAGAAATATGGTTATAAGACCATTGTTATGGGTGCTTCTTTCAGAAACACTGGAGAAATTGAGGCATTAGCTGGTGTTGATTATTTAACAATCTCGCCAAAACTTCTGGAGCCAATGTCGAATTCTACCTCAACTATTTCGAAGCAATTGGATGGTGAAAAGGCTAAAACTTTGGAGATTCCAAAAGAGACTTTCATCAATGATGAATCTAAATTCAGATATCAGTTCAATGAAGATGCCATGGCTACAGAGAAATTGGCTGATGGTATAAGAAGATTCTCTGCTGATTGTATCACTCTATATAACAAGTTACTTGAGAAAGTTTCAGCATGATCGTTTTATATGTAATGAATCAATGAATCTAAAAGTATTAGATAATAGTAAATTTGAAGATATTATAATCTACTTCTAGATTATTATAATTTAGCGAATAATTCCATGCCATATATTTCTTTATCTATCATATATATGTACACACCATAAAGCAATACTATTTCACCAATGTCAGTGGATATCGGTATGCGTAATACGCGTGATCCAATGCTGACAAGTGTAAATTCCGTTGAAAACTTCACTCTCGCTGAAATCTTTAGAGAGCTCAGGTCAAAAGATGAAGTGGTCAGATTTAAAGCTGCTGACCAATTAAAGAAGCATATTATTTCCGTGTCAAGGGATATTGTGACACCTGAACAACTCTCTGTGTATGATAATCATATCAATAAGCAAATATTTGAATTGATCAACAGTCCGAAAATAGAATGCCAACTTGGAGGTGTTGATTCGATCAATGCCATGGTGGATCTTATCACAAACGAAGATGATGCCGATTGCTCTTCCCAACAACAACTAGAAATATCCACTACCGCCGAACAAAAATCTAATATGGTTACCAGATATGCAAGTTATCTACGGCGACTTTTACCTTCCAAAAACCTGCAAGTGATGAAAGCCTCCACTACGACTTTCGGCGGATTAGCCGGATTGGGTAGTTCATTAACTGGTGATTTTGTTGACCATGAAGCTAAAAGGGCATTAGGATGGCTTACTTCAGAAAAGTTGGCTACCAAGAGACATGCAGCTGTATTAATTCTTAGTTCCCTGGCTTACAGCGCACCTGCACTACTTTATCCCTACATCAAGGAAGTGCTCACAAATATATGGATCGGGTTAAGAGATCCGTCTCTTGATATGCGACAGGATACTGCTATCTGTTTAAGAAACTGCCTTAACATAGTCTATGAAAGAGATGCGGAGTTACGTGGATATTGGTTCATTAGATTATATAATGAATCTCTCAGTGTTTTCAAAACTGTTGGAGGTAATGGTTCCATTATTAATAGCTCTAACACTAGTCAAACTGCCAGTGAAACTTCTGTCTCTCTCAGTGTCTTGAGTAGTCCCGCAGAATTTGTTCATGGTTCATTACTTTGCTATCGAGAATTAATTCTACAGGGAACTTCTACTTTATCTCCGAAAGTTGATGAGATGTATGAAACTCTGATGAGCGTTAAAGATCATAGATCTGTCGATGTGCGTCAAGAATTTGCTACGATAATGCCTAAACTTGCACGCTATGATCGTATCAGATTTGTGGACAAGTATATGCATCGTGTGCTGCTATATTATATCTCTCAACTTAAAGTGAAAAGAGATAGATCATTTATTCTTGCCAGCATTGGAGATATTGCTGTGGAAGCTAAGAACAATATTGTCAATTATTTGGATGGGGTGGTGCTGGAAAGTATCAGAGATGGGCTATCAACGAAAAGTCCAAAGACAAGGCATGAATTGGGTGCTCCATGCATGTACTGCCTAGGTCAATTAGCCATTTCACTCGGTCCTCCATTAACTAAGTTTATTAACAATTACCATATCCTTACGCTAGTATTGAATGCTCCCATCAGTGACAGTATGTTGAGTGTACTCCGAATTTTCATCTCCAGACTACCGTCACTTGAAGATATTATCAATAGTAAATTGATTAGTCGAATCAGCTTCACTCTTTGTGGTTATGACTTTGTGCATCCTGGATGTCCTGGTTTCCAACCTCTTATGGATGCAGATAAAGCGTTCCAATATCGACGTAAAATGATATCGAAAGAAGGTGGCTCGTTGCTTGTATTTTCTAAACTGGAGAAGTCATTGGCAGATCATGCTAAATTACCAAGGGCAAGACATTTTGATGATCCGGACGTTGTTGTGATTTTGCAGGCTTTAAAAGCATTAAGTTTCTTTGATTTCCGTAATTACAACCTAACCGATTTTGTGCGTCATGTTGTTACATATTATGTCAGTCATTCAAATTCAGAGGTCAGACTCAAAGCTTCATTAACTTCTTCCAATATTTTTATGAAGAGTGATATATGTTTGGAAAGTAGTGCTGCATCACTTGAAGCAGTGAATGTTGTTCTCAGTCGGCTTCTATCTACTGCGATTACTGATCCTGTAGCAGAGGTGCGTCTTAGAGTGTTGGAAAGTCTCGGTGACAAATTTGATGCCCAATTATCTCAAGAGGAGAATGTTAGGCTGTTATTCATGGCACTTAATGATGAAAATTTCGAAGTTAGAAAAGCTGCTGTGAAACTTGTCGGCCGTTTAACTTTCATCAATCCAGCCTATGTCGTTCCACCATTAAGAAAAATGCTCATTGAATTACTTATGACACTCAGCTATGCCGGTCAGAGTGTGAGTCGTAAAGAGGAGACGGCTGTTCTAATCTCCCTCATCATCTCCAACTCAGGTGATCTTACAAAGCCCTATCTGAGACCTATATTAGATGCCCTTATTCCTCAAGCTTCCGATGAGAGTGCATCTGTGGCTGCGGCAGCGATTAGTGCCATTGGTCAAATGTGCCTAGTAGCAGGTGAAGATGTTTCACCATTCATTCCAAAACTCATGCCCATTATGCTGGATACTTTCCAAGATCAAAGTTCTGGTTATAAAAGAGATGCTGCACTTAGATCCCTGGGAGAGTTGGCCAGTGCTTCAGGATATGTAATTAAGCCTCTTATTGATTATCCACAGTTGCTCGGACTCTTGGTTAACATTCTGAAATCAGATTCCACAGCTTGCACCAGGCGTGAGGCAGTGAAATTAATGGGTACATTGGGTGCTTTGGATCCTTACAAGTATAGGGAAGTGGAAAGAAGTGGTCAAGATTCACAGACTGTTGCAGAACAAAATGCACCATCAATTGATATGGAACTTCTCATGCGTGGTAGATCTCCTTCAAATGAGGATTATTATCCTACAGTGGTAATTACAACTCTCTTAAAGATATTGAAAGATCCATCTTTGAGTAATCATCACCCAGCAGTTACCCAAGCTATCATGCAAATTTTCCATACTCTGGGAACGAAATGTGTACCATATTTGGATAAAGTTATTCCTGGCTTCGCTGGAGTGATGCATATTTGTCCGCAATCATTGTTAGTAACATATTTTGAGCAATTGGGTGATCTTATACAGATCGTCAAGCTTAATATTCGTCCCTATCTTAAAGATATCTTTGAATTGATTCAGGAATTCTTTGTCCAATCACAGTTACAGATTACAATTATTCATGTTATTGAACAAGTTTCGAGATCACTAGATGATGAATTCAAAAACTATGTCCTTGATGTAGTAACAATGTTACTCGATTTATTGTCTAAAGATACGACTCCTGAAAGAAAGGCCTCTTTAATGGTTCTAGAAGCATTTGTCGTTTTTGGAGACAACATCGAACCTTATGCACACTTAATTGTGCCACGATTGGTCAATATGTTTGAATATGCACCTCCTCAACTTAGAAAAGCTTCGATTGAAACAGTTGGTAAATTATCGAAAGTGGTGAATCTGAATGACTTTGCTTCAGAGATAGTTCATCCATTACTGAGATTGTTGGCTAATTCTGATAGTGCATCACTTAGATTGGCTGCAATCAATACTATATGTTCCTTGATGATCCAGATGGGATCTGATTTCAATTCATTTATCCCAGTCGTCAGTTCTACATTAGTTTCTAATAAACTGCAATACGATCTCTTTGATCAACTTGCAGATCGTTTACTTAGTGGAGAACCACTTCCTGCAGGATTGATCATCTATCCAGATGAAGCCAAGCCAGAAGAAAAAGCTGCTAGCGGTTCTCAAGGTGTGAAAAAGTTTCCCGTTAATCCCCAGGCATTGCGTAATGCTTGGGATTGTAGTACAAAACGAACTAAAGAGGATTGGCAAGAATGGATGAGAAGACTAAGCATTGAATTCTTAAGAGAATCTTCTTCCCCCGCTTTGCGTGCATGTGCTCCACTAGCCACTGTGTATCCTCCATTGGCTAAGAGTTTATTCAATTGTGCATTTGCCAGCTGTTGGAGTGAATTGCATATTCAGTATCAGGGAGAACTTGCACAGTCCTTATGTATTGCACTTTCTTCTCCAAACAGTTCCCCAGAAATTCATCAAACTTTGTTGAATTTAACGGAATATTTGGAGCATGATGAGAAGTCATTACCAATTCGTATTCAGACATTAAGTCAGTATGCCCAGAGAAGTCATGCATATGCAAAGGCTTTACATTACAAAGAATTAGAATTCATTCAAGAACCATCAACTCCTACGATTGAATCTTTGATCAGTATAAATAATCAGCTTCAGCAAACGGATGCAGCTATAGGTATCCTTAAATATGCACAGGAGCATCGTGGTCTTCAACTTAAGGAAACGTGGTATGAAAAATTACAACGTTGGGATGAGGCCCTTGCTGCTTATAACAAGCGTGAGGCTGAAGAGCCTGATTCATTGGATATTACCATGGGTAAGATGAGATGTTATCATGCCCTTGGGGAATGGGAACAGTTGAGTAAATTGGCCGAACAGAAATGGGATTCATCTTCCAATGATATGAAGAGATCTATAGCTCCCCTTGCGGCAGCAGCTTCATGGGGACTTGGTCAATGGGAAAGAATGGGAACTTACATTGGTGCCATGAAATCCGAATCTCCTGATAAAGCTTTCTTCAATGCCGTTTTATCTTTACATAACAATAATTTCACAGAGGCTTCAAGGCAAATTTCGAAAGCCAGGGATTTACTTGTTACCGAAGTTACCGCATTGGTTAGTGAATCATATAATAGGGCATATGGTGTGATTGTGAGAGTTCAAATGCTTGCAGAACTTGGTGAGATCATTGTCTATAAAAAATTACCGTTGGGCTCTGCTAAGAGAACTCACATTAGAGAGACTTGGAATAAGAGACTTCTTGGATGTCAAAAGAATGTTGATATTTGGCAGAGAATGCTTAAAGTGAGAGCACTTGTTGTTAGCCCTAAACAAGATATGGATATTTGGATCAAATTCGCTAATCTTTGTAGAAAGAGTGGACGACTTGGTCTTTCTGAAAAGGCACTCAATTTGTTATTGGATAAAGAGGCTCCCGGTCAACAGCCATCACGTGCGCCTCCACAGGTTGTGTATGCACAGCTCAAATACATTTGGGCTAGAGGGCAGAAAAAGGAAGCTCTTAATCATTTGATCGAATTCACTTCTAAATTATCTAAAGATTTAGGAGTTGATGAAAATGAAGCTATCAATCAGCCAAGACCAAGTGAAATTCCTGGTGCATCTGAAAGCATTTCTAAGTATACCAAGCTACTTGCTCGTTGTTATTTAAAGCAGGGAGAATGGAAGATTGATATCAATCCGAGATGGGGTGATGATGAAGCTAGTGGTATCCTTGGTTCATTCTTGTTAGCGGCTCATTTTGATCCTAAGTGGTATCGAGCTTGGCATAATTGGGCTTTGACTAATTTTGAGGTAATCCCAGCAGATTCTAAAAGGTTAAACAATTATGATGACTCAACTCAAGTTCAACATGAATCACATGTTGATACTGGTACAGTAATCCACTATGTGGTTCCTGCGGTGAAAGGTTTTTTCAGATCTATTGCACTTTCGTCTTCCAGCCCTTTACAAGATACTTTAAGGCTTCTTACGTTATGGTTGAATTTTGGTGGTATTAAAGAAGTTGCAGATGCAATGGAGGAGGGATTCCAAATGGTTAAGATTGATACATGGTTAGATGTTATCCCACAGTTGATTTCCCGTATTCATCAACCTGATCCTATTGTCAGTAAATCATTACTTGGTTTGCTTGCTGAATTGGGTAAAGCTCATCCTCAGGCATTAATATATCCTCTTACTGTGGCTATCAAGTCTGAATCTGTTTCGAGACAAAGAGCTGCTTTGACCACGATCGACAAGATGCGTCAGCACTCGCCTAAACTTGTTGATCAAGCAGATTTGGTTAGCAATGAATTGATCAGGGTATCTGTTCTTTGGCATGAAATGTGGTATGAAGGACTTGATGATGCATCAAGAGCCTACTTTGGTGAACATAACGTTGAAAAAATGTTATCAATTCTTGAACCTTTACATAAGATGCTGAAGAAGGGACCTGAGACAATTAGAGAGGCCTCATTTGTTAATACATTTGGTAAGGATCTTAATGACGCCGAGCAATGGCTTGAGAACTTTAAGAAAACTCATGACATTGCCTATTTGAATCAGGCGTGGGATCTATACTATGCTGTGTTCCGTCGGATCTCAAGGCAGCTTCCCCAATTACAAAGTCTTGATTTACATCATGTTTCACCTAAATTATTATCTGCCCATAATCTTGAGTTGGCTCTTCCTGGTACCTATGTTGCAGGTAAGCCTGTGATTCGGATAGATCATTTCGAGCCAATCTTTTCTGTGATTTCATCTAAGCAGAGACCTAGAAAATTCTCTATTATGGGTAATGATGGTAAAAAGTACCAGTATGTTTTGAAAGGCCATGAGGATATTCGTCAAGATAGTTTGGTTATGCAACTCTTTGGACTTGTTAATACATTATTGGCCAACGATCCAGATTGCTTCAAGCGTCATCTCGATATTCAAAGGTTTGCGGCCATTCCTCTTTCACCATCTGTAGGACTGCTCGGATGGGTTCCCAATGCAGATACTTTCCATGTTCTTATTAAAGAATATAGAGAACCTCGGAAAATCTATTTAGATGTTGAGCATAGAATCATGTTACAGATGTCACCTGATTATGATACGTTGATGCTTTTGGAGAAAGTGGAGGTGTTTACCTATGCTTTGGATATTACTCGTGGTCAGGACTTGTATAAAGTGTTATGGTTCAAATCTAAATCTTCCGAAGCATGGTTGGATAGAAGAACCACGTATACTAGATCTTTAGCCGTTATGTCGATGGTTGGTTATATCTTAGGACTTGGTGATAGACATCCATCTAATCTCATGATGGATAGAGTTACAGGTAAAGTTATCCATATTGATTTTGGTGATTGTTTCGAATCGGCAATTCTACGTGAGAAATATCCAGAGAAAGTTCCGTTCAGATTAACAAGAATGTTAACCTATGCAATGGAAGTGAGTGGAATTGAAGGCTCGTTCCGAATTACAAGTGAAAATGTTATGAGAGTGTTACGAGATAACAAAGAATCTCTTTTGGCTATATTGGAAGCATTTGCATATGATCCCCTCATTAATTGGGGATTCGATTTCCCTATTAGAGAAATTATTGAGAATTCCGGACATGAACTTCCTAATACCAATTACCAAGAGTTACTTAGAACTGGTCAAATCTCCAAAGAAGAAGCTGGAGAGATGGCTGTACAATACAAAAATGAAATTCGAAATGCTAGAGCCGCATTTGTCTTGAATAGAATCAACGATAAGTTGACTGGTGATGATTTCAAGAGATTGAAAAACTTGGATGTTCCTACCCAAGTAGATAAATTGATCCAACAGGCTACCTCGGTGGAGAATTTATGCCAACACTATATTGGATGGTGCTCTTTCTGGTGAAGATTTCTACGTGTACACTATTATATCATAATAATTCAATTTCTTAGTAAAGTATTACTTGGTGGGAAACCATTTTCGTATTAGTTCATGCTTTTTCGGATCGTCGAGAGAAAGATTCTTATCGAAGTACTTTGATTGTAAAACTTTCTCAATTTTTAAGCTTTCAATACATTCACGATGTTCATTATTATCTATCTTGCCTGTGGCTTTATTGATGCACGACTGACCCACGATTTCACCTATTAACTCTCCTATTTGAGCTCCTAAAGGATACCCGCTATCAAATCCTTTTTGAAGACTTTTCTCTTTACTTTCGGTAACTCCATCGAGGTACCCCTGCTTGGCATGTTCACGTTTGAGTGATTGTAAGGCCAGGCTTGTATCTTCATCTTCATCCTTATTATATCCATACGTATCCTCATTATTTAAAATGCTACCTCCCATCTTGCAAGCTTTACTGATTTTATATCAACTGATGAATCACTGATTAAATTGAAGATTTGATTAATCTATTTTTCCACCTGATTACTAAGCATTTGGATTTAAGGATTTTTTTTCAAATAAATACCAGTAATATTCCAAACCATAAAGGTATTATCAATTATTAAAGTATGTTTAATGGATTGTCAGTTATTATTGGATCACAACAATCACATTATCAAAGTTTCGAACCAAACGTTGAAGTAATCCTTCTGGTGTGCGGCTATCTCTCCTTTTCCTTTTTTTTTTTTTTCCTCTTAATTCATGATATTAGGCAAAATAGAAATTAATGTTTTGTGCTTACTTTCCTCTTTAATTTACGTATAATAATTTCGTTAAAGAGACTTAAAGAGTACTTAAATAAGACAATATATCATTGTTTGCTACTTATTCCACTAAAGGATATCTCTTTCTGATCACTCGGTAAAAATGTCTCAACAAGATGTTATAACTCAAGTAACCAACAATGTTGGCAACACACCAAAGATTCTACCATCTGATGAGATGGACGATTACAATACGGAGATTCAAATGAACCTAAGGGGTAAAATGTTTACTATAACAAGAGATGACTTGATGGCCTTACCTGAAAGTGTTCTACTTTGTCTATTTCCAAACGGTGTCTTTGTGGATAAAGATGGGAACATCATAACGAATCTCACAGAAGATGATATAGTATATGTGAATTTCTCACCTGAATGTTTCCAGTATATATGTCAAGTTTTTGATACGGCTGTTCATGATTTACAAATACAGGAACAAGGTGAAGAATCGCCAAAACAACAAGTTTATGATATCAATGATCCAAGTATTTTGAATGATAGACCTTCAATCATTGTTTTACGTGAAGATTTGGATTATTATTGTATACCTCCGGTTAAAAATCTATCATTACAAAAGATGAAAGAAATCAAAATTGCAGTGGGGAATAAATTGGTTCAAAATACCAAGATCTTTGACGGACTTGGTTATAAACCAGGTAATCAACTGAAACCCGCCGAGCAACACCTTATGGATATGTTATGTTCTTCTGGATTTTCAGTTGAAGGAGACTGGGGGCATAGGTCTTTGGAGCCCGGTAAAACGGTTATATTTTCATTGACGCTAGTTCGTCTTAACAATAGTCCAACCGCTTCATCTAGTGTATCGGGGTCACCTCAATTAAAGCCGACATCTCCAACTGCTTCTGCTGGTACGGAAAGAAAGAGATCTCGGTTCAGTTCGTTTGCACATGCTGTTTCTAGAGCAAGTTCACGAACTAGAAAAGAAAAGACTAACTCAAGTGCTACCAAATTACTTTTATTCTGGAGAAAGCCTGCTAGGAAATGTTGGTGGGCCAATGTCGAAGTTCCCGTTGATCTGTCGAAATTGGGGGTCAAAGATCTAAACGGGAAGTCTTTGGGGATTACTGATATTAAGGTTCATATTAGAAGGGTTTGGACTTTGGAATTATCCATAATTGGTGTTCAGTAACGTATGATATAGTAATGTCAGTTAATGTAATTTGAAATTAAATACATTCGTGTTGTTGAACTTTTTCTTTATTCCCTGGCACGTGATCTGGCACCATCTTAAATATCACCATGAAATATTTCATATGATTGGTATATATAGGAGAACATAATTCAATTACCGACTCAAGCGATTGTCATTATGTTTGAATATAGTGTATCATCAATCTTTAGAATATGCTTGGAAATTTCTCGAAGAGACTGTTTTCGACGTGCCGTGTAGCTCGTTTCTCCTACAACAATACTTTCAAACCGATAGTTTCTACTACCGGTATTGCAGGTGCAGTTGGTAATACACCTTTGATTAGGCTGAATAAACTCAGTGATGCAAGTGGAAGAAACATTTGGGGTAAAGCTGAGTGGATGAATCCCGGCGGATCTGTGAAGGATAGAGCAGCTTTATTTTTAATTGAGCTTGCAGAAAAGAAAGGTTTAATTCAACCAGGTGGAACTATTGTGGAAGGTACCGCCGGTAATACTGGAATTGGACTTGCCCACATTTGTAGAGCTAAAGGTTATAAATGTGTTATATTCATGAATAATACTCAGGCTCCTGCTAAGATGGAAACGTTGAGAGTGTTAGGAGCCGAAGTTCATGCCGTTCCTCCAGCACCATATACCAATCCGAATAATTTCAATCATTTAGCCAAGAAATTTGCAGATGAAACTAAAAATGCCTATTACACCAATCAATTTGAAAACTTGGATAATAGAGAAGCACATATTCAATCTACTGGACCTGAAATTTATCATCAACTTGATGGTAAAGTGGCCGCTTTCACATGTTCGTTAGGTTCAGGTGGTACCTGGGCCGGTATTACGCATTATTTGAAATCTCAGGATCCAAATATCAAATCTTATGTTGCTGAGCCTCCAGGATCAAGTGTTTATCCTTATGTTAAATCCCACTATAAGAGTCTTGAAACTTCAGGTGGTTCATTTACCGAAGGTATTGGTCAACATCGTATTACGGGTAATGTGGCAGCCGATATCAAGTTGGCAGATGATGCATTTTTGATTCCTGATCAAGAATCTATCGTTATGCTCTATAGACTTATTGATGAGGAAGGTATCTTTGTTGGTGGTACTGCAGCGTTGAACGTTGCAGCTGCTGTTAGAGCAGCAAAAGAGGTGCCAGAAGGTTCCAACGTTGTTACTATCTTAACAGATTCGGCACATAAATATGCTAACCGGATTTTCAGCAAGAAATGGCTTCAGTCAAAGAATATCTATGACTGTATTCCAGAGAATTTACGTAAGTATGCTACCTTGGATTAAATGTACATAGATAAATATCGTTTTCCAATTGATCTTAATTATTATCATTATTATATTATAGCCTAGCGAAGTCCAAACCCTTCGCAGTAGTTTAATGACATGTTCATTTTCTTTTCAAATTCCTCTCTTGTTTTATAGTCATAAAGACAAAGTTCATTGAAACATGTATGAGAGATCGGCAGACGTGTACAACCATCATCATATTTATCATCAATCAAATGTGTGATCTTGAAATGTAATGCGGGAAGCCCTGTCGCAGGTAACCTATAAGATCCTGTAACGAAGAATAGAATCTTCTGTTGATCTTCCATCGAGCATCGATCAAAGTATTGCCAGAACCAGTTGACAAGTTTATCATCACTATGGAAACCATTATATGTTGTAATCTGTTTCATTACGTTTGTATCAATCCTGGTATCACTAATATCCCCAATAAGGATTTTTTGGATCTCCTCTGGCGTAAAGAGTGATAATGCACTACCCCCAACAACGTTGTAAAAACCCCGACAAAACGATTCAAATTGTTGTTTGCATACAACATTCAAGAAGAAGTTCATATACCTCTCCACAAATTCATACTTGTTCTTATCATTAACAAGAATGGTATCACCCTTCTCCACAAGTGGTCTTGTCTTTATTTGACCGCAAATGTTCTTATATGTAACTTGGTAGTATAGTCCCATCTGCTCTGTATGCTTTGTCTCCACAAGTTTCTTCAATCCATGACCAGTTTCCGGATCAAGTTGAATATAATCCTCAAGAGTAATGGAACGGCCCATTAATTTTTTGTATAAAGCCATTGGTAATCTCAAATCCAAAATAGTGGAATTATAGATAGCCAACCCGAGAACGGCACCAACCAAGTAGTAAAGCTCTCCATTATTATAAGGGGAAATGGAGAAATAGCATAGATGTGAAGTACTATTATATGAGAAAAGCTTTCTACTAGGTTCAAACAATTCTTTAGTTAAAAGTAAAAACCATTCTTTCCTCAACCCACCAGCGTCCACTCCAGGTTCGTTGACAAATTCTACTTTAAGTAATTTTTTGAATTCGGTAGCGTGAGCCTTAATGCATCGAAGAGAATCTGTGGTGATGTATTGTCTTCTGACTCTGATCTTGAAATAAATATCGAATGGCACCTTCTTATTGAGAGACTTAATGAATTCTTGCTCGGCTTTCTGTTCCATACTTCTTCTAGCTTCATGTTCCAAAATGGTAATCTTAGCACCAAGAGAAATTAAAAAGGGGAATTGACAAAAAGTAAAGGAAGGCTTACGGAAAGATGCGCCATCGCTAGAAGTAACATTCAAATAAGTAGAGCTCGATTCTGCTTCGAGGTAATCAAGCATTAATAAAGAATTATCAATACCTCTCGATAATTCCTTTTCGTGACGCTCGTTAGATATACTGAATTGCCACGAATCAAAGTCTTGGTTGATATTAATATAATCAACTAAGTTATTGTAAAAAGTAGCACCAGAAATACTCTGTCTACTCTTATTTGCTGTGAACAAAAATGATATTACCGTAGCTGCCGTTTTCAAATGCCACTCATCACAGTATTGTTGAAGTTTGATCTTGATTATATGTTCATTGACTGGTCTAGAATTTTGTAATGATTGCATGGTGCATACAGATGTTAATCTAGTACCTCCAGATGAAATGAAAAGTGGTATTTTGATCGATAACCCAAAGTCGGAACTTTCTGCGGTGGGCCTGATAAAATGGGTACGTAAAGTATTCTTGTAATTAATATCATCATTATTCTGGGCAACATTCGATTTCACAGCTGAATCATAGATTTCATAGTTAATACATCTAGTTAGTTGAAATGTTATATATAAATTCAACAACTCCACCTTACGCACAAATGTCTTATCCGAAATTTTGGACCACCAATGGGTCAAATATAAAATGCATCTGTGATCTAGATGCGCCATAATCCCAATGATACGTTTTAAAATGTCATAACATAATGATTTTAAATCGTTGGAGATAGGTGAAGAACTTTGTGGATTATTGGCATTAATTAATGATTCTGTAAGTAAAGGAATTTCAAGAAGTATAAGAAGCCAATTCAATGAATGTAAATTGAAATGCAAAGGTGGATGTTTCAACATGTTTAGCGATGATTGCAACATATGATAGAAGGGTTTGTGTGATGGGAGTCCTTGAAGACGATCATAGAAATTATGGATCTGGTTGAAATCAAGGTTTGGACTATAATATGAAACGGATAATCGATTATCCAATTTGAACGAATTGCTTAATGCATCCTGCGATGAGAATGTTTCACAAACGAGGGTATCGATTGATTCATACGAAGATGATGTGACTTCTTTCAACTTATTTTCAAGGATATCCAAAGTGATCGGTTCACCTGGAAAACTTCTGTTCTCGAGTGTGGCTGAGCCATCCTTAGAAACTCTGTAACTGGTTTGACATACCATACACCTGATTTTATTCACGTCATCTGGATAACGAAGTAGTGTTCCACAACAAATGCATTGACTTGATTTTAATGAACCAGCTTCTAGCAGTTTCCTTCTGTAACGTAAGATACTAGAATTACCTCTATTTAAAGTGATATCAGATTTGTTTTGAGTCCGAGATAATGGTTTTGATGTTTGGTCTGGAAGTGAAGAATCTGACTTCCCAACAAACCTGTGATACCATCTGGGACAGTTTCGCTTCTGCTGAGCGTTTGCTGGCATGACATATGGTTTATATACCTAATACTTACAAAGAGACAGTTAGGTAATCTGTAAGTACAAGGAGTTTTTTTAAAGAAAAATAATAATAATATACTTAAAAAAAAGGAGGCTGTATTTGGAAATTAAATCTAATGATGATAGATGATCCACAAAAGTATGGATGGTTTCTATAGATACTAAAGTGAAGTAAAAAAATCAAATAACCCATAATTCAATGCTGATTCAGGAAGGTTAACAACATTGTGAGAGCTTTTATTGAAGTGCATTGCCTTGACATCTCCTGTAAAGCCGCACTTGTTGAATCAAGAAAGTTTATCAAATAAAATGGGAAAATAAAAGAAATGACCAATGATAGCCCATATAGGCCATATATAGAAAGTTATGAATTATGGTTAGCATATGCAAGGGAAGAAATTGATTTTTAATTCATACCGCGGTAAGAACTTTTATAAATAGAAATACCGTATATTATTGCTCTTGAAGCATAGAATAATTAATTAACTTAATGTACAGTGTATGATTATGGGTATTAAATCTTTGGAATTTACATGGATATGATTCATACTGTTTATTTGTTTAGTTAATCTATCTTAAAATGTTTCAAAATGTTACTTGTGCTATACACAAAGCAACACTAGAGGGAAAGAGCGCGTTTTTAAGGAAGATCATATTTACTGTAATTGGTAATTTGTAAATAAGCATAAACAATATGATGTGGAAAAACGCGCTTCTATTGCTACCAATCAATTTTTTCCCCCCTACTGCCCGTTTTTTCCTAGTTAAAACGCGTTACCCCTCTTAAATCCCTTGTACACACTTATATCTTCCAACTTCCTGTATACCTTCTTATCATATTGGATTCCTCTTTCCGTGTTACTATCGATCACTATTCCGTTAAAACTGGTAAATAAGTTATCATACTTTACCATTTATTCCTACCAAGGATTCCTTGGTTCGATCACATCACTTTCAGCAAAGCTTTTGAATCGACTAGTTTACGAAGTTTAATATATTGGATCATAAGCAGAAAAGCTTATACCCATTCTATAACTGCTATTGACACTAATTTCAACTAAGATCTTTCCAAAAAGAGTTCACGAAATCTTGACGCGTCTTTTAAGTTAACATATGTCACACAATCCACGTCTTTTGCCGGCACCGGATCTACCGAGCCCCAACAAGACATTTGTCTTTAAAACCCCACCAAATTCAAGTGATAAATCAAATAACTTGAAAAATAGCAGTGGAAGTTCAACTACTACCAATATTTACTCTGATGGATCGGGTAATAACGTTCTGCTAAAGCAGGGGCTTTTATCTCCGGAATTATCATCGCCCCAAATTGGTGATTATATTCCAGCTAGTTCAACTCCGTTGACAAAATTGTTTAATGCTGCCAATAATGCAAGAATCGCCAATTCAGTAGTGTTAAGTCCATTGGGTGGAAGAGGTAGATCTATGTTAAATGCAGGGATTTTACCGCCTATTGATGGTATAAATTCGTTGATTCAGAATAGGCCATCAAATAGGAGTTTAGATGCTATAGCATCAAATAAAAGTATTCGTTCTTCTCAAGAGAAACAGTTTGATGAAGCCGACTTCTCTAAACCTCCTCCAGTACCTGAGTTCAGTAAGGCACATTCATATACTAAAAAAAATGAATCACATTCATCAAAACGAAGCAAAAAGCAGAAAGGTCCTCAAATTACGGTCGTTCCTAAACCTGAAGATATGCCACCGGTTATATTTACATCAGATTTAAAACCTCCATATTCATATGCAACACTTATAGGTATGGCACTACTGCGATCTCCTACAAGGCAGCTTACTTTATCCCAAATTTATCGATGGATCTCTACACATTTTGCTTATTATCGTAAAGATCAATTAGGCTGGCAAAATTCAATTCGTCATAACCTTTCATTGAACAAATCTTTTACGAAGGCAGAAAAATCAAAAGATGGTAAGGGGCATTACTGGCGTATTGTTTCTGGATATGAATATCAGTTCTGTAATGTCAAAGAGTCAAGGAGATCAGCTACATCTGAATCACGTAAAAGGCCCCGCTCGTCTAACAAAAAGAAGTCGCATTCTCGTAAAGCAAAGCGTCGTTTGACTACAAAGAAAGATAATGATTCCACAATTCATGAATGTCGATTACCACCCATAGCTTCACTTGATAAATCTAGTGCTTCACCAAGGGGGATTCTTTCTAGGACCCCTGTAAAGCTTGGATCTATACCTGAAATGAGTGCACCATCACATTATATGTTTCGATCTTATATGCGTTCACCAGATGGCTCATATTACCAAGAATCACCAAATTCATTACCATTCACATCTTCTTTCAATAGCAAGTCAACTTTCGATCTTTCACCGCTTAAGGGAGCGGATGTCGGTCCCATTATGGAACCGCTCACACCAAGAAAGCAAACACCTAATACATCCCTTTCCAAAGCGCAACAGGAGGATATTTTAGGTTCGAAATATAAGACGCCTTTAAACACGATGCAGACACCTCTGATTAATATTGGATCATCCTCTGTAATTAGGAAACTCTGGGCATCACCATCATATTTAGATGATTTCTATACCTCACCTGTTGCTAATACGGATACCGATAGTACCGATTCCGTTATATACAAGTCAATCTATGGATCTCCGTTGGCTATTAAGAGTCAACGAAATAAGGTTGGAACTAATGCTACTGCTACTACCATTAGTAGTAACAGTAGTAGCGGCAGCAATAATGGTAAATCTAAATCTATTAAGGGAAAGTCCGATGGTTCTGGATATACAACCAATCAGATCTTTGGCATTGATATAGGCAGTTTCGGTCGGGAAGATGACAGACTCAGATGAGTCAAATACATGTCCATCCCCATACTTATACACATACGCACACACACACTTTTTGCTTCATTTTATCATTTGCATCATATTATACCCTTGGAAATTTTCGGCTTCACATATCAGTTTTAGTGGTGTCTTTTTGTTTAATTGTCTGTACTATTCTCTCACATCCACTATCTATCTATCTATCTAAATATATATATTTGCCTCTATAATTTTTTGGTTTGTTAGTCTACATAAACTTATGATAAATACAATATGGATCCTCAGCATAGTCTTGCTTTGTCACTAGCACATTTTTGAAAGTACTTAAGCTGGCAAGAATAGATCCTCCAACATACGAACTCATCTTTCTATCGGGTGATGCGTATATCTTCAATTTTCTTTCCGGATCGATCTTACTAAGTTCTCGAAGTAGTCTTGTACCAAAATTCTTAAATAATGTTGATCCTCCGCTTAATACAATATTCTGAAAAAGCTTATCTCTCAAGTCTGCATCTGTTTTCAAAATTGCGTAGTAAAGTGCATTTGTTAATGATGATTCTTCAAATCCATATATTTCTGGTTGGAATAATAATTCGCATGGTGACGTTAATGTAGGTTCGCTAGCATTGATGGATTTACCATCAGGAAGTTTAAACTTCTTTACTTTTGCAGAAGTATCGTATTTTAAAAAATCACTCACGCGTGTCTTACCTACCGTATGTGATATTTCATCCAATGAAACATAACACAGTCTCTCCTTCATGCTTCTTACTATTTCAAATTCAGATGATGTGGTAAGTGAATATCCGGTACGCAACAATTCCAATTGTAATTGATGTGTAATATCTCTTCCGGCTAAATTAATTCTTCTGATCGATCCAGCGACAGAGAATCCTTCAAAAACTGGCACGACTGTAGTAACACCGTCACCTGAATCAACAACTGTTCCTGTTGTTCTACCTGTAGAATATAATGCTAGAACAGGGGCCATTGCTATATGTAAGGCAGGGAAATTAAATGTTTCAAATAGTATCTCACACATTTTGGAACGATTAACTCTTGGATTTAAGGGCTCTTCAGTAATTGAAAGTGGATGTTCTTCTGATTTACCATTTAAGTCGCTTATGACTTGATTCCATATCTCTTCCATATCATTCCAATTTTGAACACAACCATGTGATATAGGATATCGAATCCTTAACAAGCCGCGTAAATTCTGTGCTTTATTACCTATGAAAGTATCATTTTCAGAAATGGATGACGGCATAACTTTGGTGTATTTGGGTATACCAATCATATTTGAATAGTTAACTTTAGGATTTTCATCTCCCGCAAACCCGGCACGAATTGTTCCAGACCCATTGTCAATTACAATTGGTTGGTTGTATATGGTTACATTAGACATGGAAAGTTATAGATATTTATTGAAAAATATTATTCATATTATATACTGGGATTTAGTGAGCTTTATCGATAGGATCAACAAATTACGTGAAGGTGGGCATCCGTGCACCGTAGGGACATGCTTCTATTTTTTCTATCTTTCTACTTTTTTTTTTGATAAACCCGACGGTAACCGTTCAATCCATGATATCGACAATCTTATCATCTAACAGTCTAATGATAGTGAAACGATAGATAAACGATACAATAGTAAACTATAATCAGTTGATATGGCTGTGTAATCACCGAATTCTATTGGACAATTAAGTAAAAATCGCTTATCAGTATGTGGAGTAGCTTTATTTATCGTTACAAACTGTATATATTGTTCAAATGCAGTAGTACCGGTCGCCGAAATCGCCGACACCTGGTAAAACATACTTTTGATCGTTAAGACCATCATCGATCATTCCAGTAACAACCTTAACCTTAGGATACTTCTTGCGGAACATCTCGATTCCTTCAGGACTTGCCAAAACATTCAAAAAGATGATTCTATCCTCCTGAACACCTTTTTGTTTAAGAACCTCGATAGCCATAGAAGCAGATCCACCAGTAGCAAGTAATGGATCGAGCAATAGAACATAACGGCTCGAGATATCTGAAGGCAGCTTCACGTAGAAGAGTTTAGGTAAAGCAGTTTCTTCGTCTCTCTGGATCAAAATCTTACCGAGACGAACGGAACGGCAGCAATCTCTTAGACCCTGTTCCATAGATTCACCAGCTCTAATAATAGAAACTCCACAGATTCTACCCTCAAATTCGCATCCATTGTATGTAGCACCAGTTGGGGTCACAATATTCTTTGGCTTGGTTGGAAGTTGGTTCAAACCTTCTTCAACAAGCAGCCGAATAATACGGTTAGAATAGAAGATGAAATCAGCACGCTTGGCATTCTTGTCACGAATGATACTAATAGGATGTTAGTAGAGAACATTATAATCAAAATATTATGGGGTTGATGTACTTACGTGTACAAGCACTTGAGCTGATTCGAAGGTGTCAATCGTATAATATTAGGATAAACTTCAGACATGATAAAAAGGATAAATGAAATATATGCAACCTTTGTTTTGTAGTATTTAGTGTTGGAAATAATACGTTAATATATATACACGGATATGCAAAAGAAAGAGAAGAAGAAAAGGGGTTACCCGATCCATCTTTATCGAGATAAGGGCATCGGCCATATATAGTTTTTTTTTTACCGAGCTTATCTAAATGAAAAAAATTTTATGGGGTAAAAAAGAATTNAAAAAAAAAAAAAAAACGTTTTCTCTCATTTTCTTTCCCTCGTACGACCTATAAATTATTCCGGGTTCAGAAAATAGTTTGGAGAATTTATACGGCTTTAATCAAATGCCAAATTCCGTATGAGAATGTGGAACATCCACCTTCTTCAATATTTATTATACTATTATTCTATGTAGATGATGATGATTCTTCTAAAAATTTAAAACTGATTTCGAAGCTCAATAGTTTCCGCATCTCCAAGATCAATTTCTCACAACTATCTGGTAGATCTTTCTTATTTCTCCAATCAAATGTACCACTATCACCATGTTGAACATTCTTCGCCTGTTCCAAAGCCATATCAAGCATCTGTTGGGAGTATTCTTTACAATTTGGAACAGTTTGTAATTGTTTTTCATAGATGTTAAGAATCTTAATAATTTCCATCAAATCATCCAAATTAAACGTATCTGTGTTGAAGTAAGGAATCAACATCAAAAGTATAATGATCTTGTAGTAAGGTGGTAAGTATCTGAATTCCAAAAGTTCGGCCACTTTATCAAATGGAAGTTTCCCCTCTTCACTTTTGAGGATCTGTCTCAATATGGCTACAGGAGCAAGTGACTGCAGTAATATAGGAGATGTAAAGTCACCCGAATCAATCTTCTCGTTCAATAAGTCATCACTGTATCCTCCATCGACAAGAAGATTCTCAAATATTTTCCAAACTGTATCGACCACTTTTGCTGGATTGTCTGCCTCTGCAAAGCAACATAAGGACTCATATTCAAAGCCTGCATTGAGTAAGTTTTCACCTTGAATATCATATATCTCAGTAGCAGTTCCTGGTAGCCTAAGTTTTGCACAAATTGATAAGCACCACTCAAAGTCATCACCACTTTTAATTTGATAAGTTGGAAGCATCTGTGTAAGAATTTGTCTTGCCTTTGAATCATCTGTAATAATAAGTATTCCTGTACCAATGGCAAAGAATTCGTATGTTGTCAAATATTCTAATGCAAGTTGCCTGATCATACCATCAATCATTGATACAACAGATTTTGATTTGCTTTGTCCATCATCGATTTCTTTATATGAATCCAATAATCCAGAGGCAGAGAGCATGATTGCAACATACGTAGCCACACTTCTGTCTAGCGTTTCAAGAGCAGATAGGACATTGAGGTATTTACCATATATTATATCTGTGCATGTCTGTTCCCACGTATTTGCTTTAGTAATGGGAAATAATTTCTGAGCATCCTCCATATAGTCAGGTAATTTTTGTAAAGATGGCAACACAAACATGAACGATGCTAATAAATATTCAAACCAATTATTACAATTCCCTTGCAAATTATCATTTTCTCCCGACATTGAGCATATGATATCGATAATAGCTGAGGCTACTTCGTTATTCTTAAAATTGGCAGAAAAGCAATCATCTTTCAATGCAGCCATCGACTGTTTCCACAATAGAAACTGATCAAGATCTTTAGAGAATGACATTGTATCGTAATTAGCCAGTGCATCCTTTAATTTGGAGATCATTTCATATAGTAAAGGATCATCCTCTTTATATTGCTCAAAGCCCGAATTCTCGATGGCTTCCATTGCTTCATTGAAATACCCTCTAAATACAAGAGTTTTGATATACGAAGCCCAGAATTCAACATCTGCATGCAATGTTGATGAATCAACATTTTTTATCCTGGCAATTAGTTCATCTTCTGGTTTTATATCCGCTCTGTTAACCCACATTTGAAGCAATATTATATGTTCATCATTCTTACTGAACTTAATTGCAGTCAATAAATTGAGAATATTAAGTGTCTCCTCATAATTGAATAGGTATGGATCATTGCATTTTTCGTCATCATTCAGTTTACTGTCAATGAATTTTGTGTACGATTCAATCAAATCAGAAATTGTACTTCGTAAATCATCTTTCTTTCTATTTTTTAATGCGCTATCTGAAACTCCAATGGCTGGTTCTTCATCAAAAGCTAAAAAATGTTTGTAAGCCCTCCTCCTTAAAAGTTCCTCAAAGTTCTTGTATGTGTGGTTCAAGAAACTAATCCTTTCAGAGCTTTTATCTATATTTGGTCCTAGTGCAAATTCGTAAACGGCCGTATTGACCTTAGAATCGTCTGTCAGCAGCTTGATTCCATTCTTAAGAACTTTTGGTGATGATGATGTTACATTCGGGTTGGCACTAATATACAAAGCACCTATACCATTTGCTCTATTTAATGTCAGATCCAAATGTCTACCATTCTCAAGCCATTCCG
The DNA here is from genome assembly GCA_012295335.1 of Brettanomyces custersianus. Lineage (NCBI taxonomy): Eukaryota > Fungi > Ascomycota > Pichiomycetes > Pichiales > Pichiaceae > Brettanomyces > Brettanomyces custersianus. The sequence continues at coordinate 195,480 of JAAVTW010000006.1, read as the reverse complement.
GTTTTGCTTTCACTGGTTTACTATCATCAACAGTTAATTGTCTAATAGGTAGGTTAGAAATTGTATCGATTAAAGTCTCGTCACTTATCCCAGGTTCCTTCTGATATTTACTTGGTAATTGTATTCCCTTGACCATATCCACATCTTTCTCTTCAATCTCTGATTTCTCATTTGATTTAAAAACCTGTTTTGAATTGGAGTTAACAGGAGGAAATTGGAAACTCTGTTGACGTTGCTTGACCTTCGTTTCTTCACTAAAAGTATTCCCCACATTCTTCGGCAGGTTGAACTGGAATTTACGATCCATTGTGCCTCTTCTATTAGTTGTTGACTTAAATTATCTGATATTTTGATATCTACAATAAACATAATCATTGAGAAGATGAGGGTCTCATAAATTTCTCAATATTAATATCTGATGTAAAGGTGTATAAATTACAAGCATCTATATACTTTGGAATTGATTTCAAATGATTCTATATTTATGCTCGGCTATTACGATAGGGACTATCGTATGACTGAAATGTTACAATTAGATTGTAATCACATATAAGTCCTTCTGATAAAAATGATAGAAGTGTAAAACCTGCAATCCTAAAAATTCTTTATGTATATACAAAAAAAAAAAGGTAGTGAAAATTTTAAGATCTGCAGGAACCTATACAAAGCTTCACTTGTCAGTTCATTTTGATCAGATAACCTTACCATGACTATCAGCAGTAAAGTCGGTGGGCCTAGCTTAGATACTACCCAAGGTATTACAAAATATCTTCGGAGTAAGAAATCTACTATTTCACAGATCTATGATGTCTCAGTATCGTTACTCTCCAATAAACCCAGATATCAGCTACCTCAAAAGGAGAAATTCATCTTAGAATTACTTCTTGATCGTTTATCCAAGCAACAACTCCCACAATTCAAAAAAAGTTGGCAAGTATGGACTCTTTTCCAGAAACTATGGATTTCTATAGCCCAACAAGGAGATCGGTACTTGTTTCGTTCAATTGGAAGTTCAAAACTTAGTCATATAATAGCAGAAAGTATTGAGTTGATTGAAACATCTAGCTGCTATAGTGATGAAAAGCTTATATCTGCTTTTACCATGTCTGTTCAATTGGTTTTAAGAGATACTAGATTTTCCTTCTCTCAAGAACAAACTGTGAGAGTTATATCATCTCTCTTGACCTTTGCCACTTCTGCCACACTTTACAGTGGGGAAGTTCTAGAAAGAATCAGTGATATCATTTATCGATTGTTTATTAAATCAAATTCGATTTCTGAACAGTACGGTAAAAAATCCGTATCCTTGTTCTGTGGTACTTGTCTACCGAATCTGATATATTTCATTAATCTCCCAGAGATTCAAAATTCACCTTTCCAACCTAGAGGGGTGAGGATAATTGATACAATTCTCTTTTCAAAACGAAATATTATCAATTGTAAAGTGAATTTGGGAATATTTGTCAATTCAGCCAAAGCTCAAGGTAAAATTGGAACTAAAGAGCTTGTATTTCTATTCAAAGGTGTCGTACCCCAGTTAAATATTGCAGATGTGGAAGAGATATTTAAAGGTTTCATTATAAGATTTCCTGATGCTTCTCCTGCTTTGTTTAATGAAATTGCAAACACTAATAAGGTTTTATCCAACTCATTTCTTACTACATTAGTTAAAGAATCATTAAATCGTCATGCTACAGGTTATCTTGATATTGTTTTCCAGGCAATTGAAAGAAATCCAGAAGTTGGTGTCAAGTTTGCCAATCGTCTTTTAACTTTGGCTGCAAATTTAAGTTCTCTTGACATTATTAAAGCTTTAATTAAGGCATACTCTCGCTCAAAAGGGTTACCCAAATTTATCAATATGTGGGAAAAAAGTATTGACAAGGCAAATGTGTTTACCAGTTTAGAGTTGATTAGCTTCATATCTCGATACTTGGTAGATCTCCCTTTCCTTGAATTACAGTCATTGATGAGAGATTTAATCTATGAATTTAGAGATAATCCATCAAAATGTGTATATCCCCTTCTTTCCATTGTTCATGGATTTTTCCCCTCTCTAACTGGAACAGCTAACTTGTCCATAAGTATGGCATTGACCTCATCTATTAAAAGTTTAAAGCCCCAGTTTATAGAAATCTTAACAATATCTGAAAAATGGAAGGATAGCAAGTTGGTTTGGCAGCTTATCTCCGCAATATTTATGCTTTACACTTTACCGGAATTAGATATCGATATTAAAGCAATTGTTGAACAATACAATGAACAAAAGCATAATGAATTCTACTTCATTACGTTGTTAAGAATATTTGAACAGGACCGAAAATTTGTTGATCAACATGCTATGAAGCATTTCACTTCAACGTTAAAACATTCGAAATCGATGGAATTTAGGAACCTTGTGTTCACTAGATGGTTAGTGTTATTAGAAAATCTACTTGATGGAAAAGATATTCAAAAAGTAGTTCAATATCTTTTCGAAAATGCCAATGAGAATAATGATTTCGTTGAACTAGTTCTTTCTAATCCTGTTATGCATGAACAGCCTATTTTAATGAATGCAATCATTAATTATCTTATTGAGAACTTTGAAAGTTTGACTAATATAGTCAACCTTATAAATTTGATTCCAATTTACTGTTTTGAAAAGTTCCAACGGATTCAACTTTTAGATAAATTATACGAACGTCTGACCAATGATACAGATGTTTCTACTGCTCTCTGTGTGGTCAGACTTTTGTCATTACCTACATTCAAATCTAAAATTGAAGGAGATGCTAATAGCCTGCTTTCTTTACTTTCTAATGCCTACAATGATTCCATCTTTGCAGCAATTCTTGAGATTTTCCGACAAGTATGCTTCATTCATCTCAAAGAAAGTAATGTTGAATATGCAAATGATGTTATCAAATGTATTATGGATCATATTAATGAATGTTCGGAGACAAATTTAGTCCTTCTTACTGCTGCCATCACTTTTTTAAAAGCTGAACAGAATTATCCTCTTAAAAATACAAATGTAATCTCCAAATTTATTACATCTGTTGCTTCGAAGATTGAAATCATTATGAAAAATGTTGACAAGTTTGATTCATCAACCAATTTCAACAAACTATGTGATATTATCGTACAATTGAATTGTATTCGACAAAACTTAATTGGAAAAGACGATCTTAAACAATTTGTTTCATTAGTTGGATCAAAATTCACGGACTCAAAGTCATTGCAAGAATCATTATTTGGAACAGTCTGTAATTTTAACAATTACTATGATGAAGCATACGTCTTTTCTCTATATACCAACCTAGGTTCATCCCCCAGTACAAATAGCTCACTTCACATATTCATATCCAGTTTGGATGAGAGCGAATTTGAATATTGGTGGTTAAATGTATCTGAATCCAGCATGATTGGGAATTTTGATTCTTATGTGACCATATTAATCACGTTCCTTGAGTCATTAAAGAAACCATCTAATGAACAATCTAAAGGAAGACAGCAACATTTGGTGATTAAGACTTTTTCATATCTTCTTTCCTTATTGGTCAAAAGCCCAGAAAGAGTTGGTAAAGAAAGTATTAGCATTCTCTCTGCTATCAAAAGTGTTATATCCAATAACTCATGGGCTCTAACTCAATATTCGATTGAAATGATACTCGTTATTGCTTCTGTTATTAGTGATCAATTGTTGGAAGTTAAAAAGAAATCTGACGACGTTTGTGAGTTGTATATCCAACTAGCTCAAACACTTGCTAATGTTTTATTGTTTCAAAGATTTAGGCTTTCCGGTAGGCTTCATCTTTTAGATATTACACTTGCCAAGATAATGAAACTTTTATTCAAAAGACCCGGTTATACGAAAGCAATCTGTTCATCAAATAAATGTGCCGATGCTTGGCAGAGGCTTATGGAAAGTGTCTGCGAGCCTTCTATTACTATTGGTTCAAAGCGCTCTGGGACAGATGAAGGTGATGGCAATGCAGCAGCTAGTATAGCACTCTCGCATGTTAAGATGGATTTAAGAAGGCTTCTCCCAACTATTATATTACATTACTTGCGTCTTTTCCTTGCATTCAAAATAGAGCCAGAAGTCCGTGACAATCTCACAGGCAGTATCTATCAAGCGTTTAAATCTCTCTCCGAAAATGAGCTTAATCAGATTAATGCCAGCGTCGATGCACGGTGCCGTCCAGCATTCAAAAAAGTGTATGATGAATACAATAGATTTGGCAAATGGAGACAAGAATAGTGATCATTTGCCATATAATAAGAAGAATAATAACAATAATAATAATAATAGACCATTTATAGATATATCCTTTCTTCAACTAGATTATTTTTGATGTTCTCAGTAAAATAAATTTTTCAGATGTATCCTAGGTTAATCAATGATTGATTGATTAGGTATCCAGATATCAATAGTATTGAAATGGGTGAAATATCAGAGGTCAAGAATCAACCGGCAAAGCTTGGTGAAAAGAATGATTCATCGGTTAAAGGTCATGATGTTGATTCTGTTATGGCCGGTGCACCAAATCTTCCACCAGGAATGGTTAATTTCGCAGACAAATCGGCAGATGAAATGTTAAATGAACTTAGACAAACGCCATTTTTTATGAATAATGCTGAAGAAGCAGGGGATAATGCACAAGTTGAAGCCCTTAAAGCTTTACAAGAGGAAAGAAGTCCTGATGAAGTGGCGGAACTGTATAAGACTCGAGGTAATGAATTTTATCGGTCAAAGAACTATAAGAAAGCTTGTGAATGTTATACCAAAGGTATTGAAGCAAAGTGCGGTAAGAAATATATAGAAGCCGCACTTTATACAAATCGAGCTGCATGCAATTTAGCATTGCAGAATTATAGGAAATGCATCAATGACTGTAATGAATGTTTGCAGAGACAGCCCAAAAATATCAAGGCAATGTATCGAATTGCCAAGGCATTTAGTGCTATCGAAAAATTGGATGAGGCACAGAAATGGTTAGAAAAAGCTGTTTCTGTAGATGATAAGAATAATGCAGTAAATAACATGCTTGAAAGTGTCAAGAATCAAATTAAAAAATCAAAGGAAAAAGAGGCAAGGGACTTGAAGCTCAAAGAAGCAAAGAAGTTGGAAGAACAAACTCTTAATAGTGCCTTAAACATCAGAGGAATAGTTAATATCAAATTGGTGACTCCAGCGGAGACTCCAGATGGAAGTAAAGTACATTTGGAAACCACAAATGATATTCAATCCCAACTCATCATTCCTGCAATGGTTTTATATCCAACAACGGATGAATTCGATTTCGTTTCCCAGGTCAGTGAACTTACTACCCCCATAGAATTGGCTGAAGTAGTCATGAATCGACCGGATAATTACTTCAAGGATGGAAAGCATTCTGGTTTCAGACCAAAGAATCTTAGCGCATTCTTAGAAACAACCTCTGGAGGTCTTATTAAAGTAGGTAAGAAAGTCCCATTTGGTAAAGCTATGGTTCAAGCCAATGCTCCTCTATTTGATGGTATTTTACGTGTTTACTTTGTACCAAAGGAAGATAAAGATGGCTGGATAGCAAAATGGGATAAGAAGAAAGTTTTAGCTAAGAGAACTATGTAAACCATGTTATAATAATATTTATAGAGTATTTGAATCATGAATTAAAATCCTCCCCCCAAAAAAAAATAAAATAAAATCTTCTATTTATCTATGTACGTTAGTTAGGTTTACAAGTGGAGTTTAAAATTTTTCGATCTATCATCAGCCCTTGATAACAACTTGATCATATATATAATTCGATAAAAATGTCGACCTCATTAAAGAGAAGAAAGTTGGCTCCGGGATTATCTGTAACCCAGAAGATCTTCGTTCGGTCTAGATATGGAAGGGCTTCCAAGATCGTCAGAGAACACTATTTGAGAGATGATATTCCATGTTACTCAAAAGCATGTCAGAAATGCAATGATTATTATACTACCGATAGGAATGGTCAACTTTTGCACCCAATTCTTTCGAATGATCCATTATCGTTGAAGAAAGATAACATTGGAAAACATTATATTATTCCAGATACAAACGTTGTTCTAAATGCTATTGATTTACTTGAAAATGATGCCGTTTTCTACGATGTTATTATACCTCAAACTGTGTTAGAAGAAGTTAGAAACAAGAGTTATCCAATCTATTTGAGATTAAGAAATTTGGGTAAAAATGAAACGAAGCGGTTTGTTGTGTTCCATAATGAGTTCAAGACTGAAACCTATCTTCAAAGAGAAAGGGGAGAAACGATGAACGATTACAATGATCGACTCATACGTGAATGCACCAAGTTCTACACGAGTCATTTAAAAGATGTTGGAATTAAAACGGTTTTGCTTACTGGTGATAAAGATAACCGTAATAAGGCACAGAAAGATGGAATCATTTGTATGACTCTACCTGAGTATATTTCATGCCTCCCAAATTCGGCCCAACTTCATGATATGCTCCCTTCTAAAGAAGGTTTCTCGTCAAACTATCAGGAAATGAAATACATGGATTACTATCCTGCTGCACGATTGATTGGAGGTGTGAAGAGTGGAAGTTTACATCAAGGTTTGATCAGTATTTCGTCATACAATTTCTTGGAAGGTACAGTGAGTGTTTCTACCTTACCAAAGCCATTACTTATACTTGGAAGAGAAAATTTGAATAGAGCTTTCAACGGTGACAGTGTTGTGGTAGAAATTTTACCAAAGGCTAATTGGAAAAAGCCTTCTACTACCATCGTTGATGAGGAAGTACTAAATAAAAATGATGTTGGTGATGATATTGAAAACGAAGTTATTGTAACAGATGAGGAGAGGAAGATGTTGGCGCAAGAAGCCATAAAGGTACAATCGGATAAATCAGAAGATGATAAGATAGTTCCCACTGGTCGGGTCGTCGGTATAATCAAAAGAAGTTGGAGACTTTATGTGGGACAATTATCTCCACATTCTATCAGTGACAGCCATAGCTCTGGTCATGCGGCTAAATCATGTTTCGTAATTCTAATGGATAGAACACTTCCTAAAATCAGAATCAGAACAAGAAGATCTCAAGAACTTGCCGGTAAAAAAATTGTGGTTGCTGTCGATTCGTGGCCAAAGAATTCGAAATTTCCTCAAGGTCATTATGTTAGAACTTTGGGTGATATTGAAGATAAAGATGCTGAAGAGGAGGCTATCTTGTTGGAACATGATATTGAATACAGGCCATTTTCCAAGAATGTGTTAAGCTGTCTTCCAAAAGAAGGTCATGACTGGAAAGTTCCTGAAAATTTGGCAAATGGTGATCCATTACTAGCTAAACGAGCTGATCTTAGGGATAGGTTAATTTGCTCCATTGACCCACCAGGATGTGTTGATATTGATGATGCATTACATGCTAAAAAACTACCTAATGGAAACTATGAAGTTGGTGTCCATATTGCAGATGTCACTCATTTTGTCAGGCCAGGAACTTCTTTAGATCAAGAGGCAGCTTCTAGAGGTACCACTGTTTATTTAGTTGATAAACGTATCGATATGCTTCCTACTCTTCTTGGTACAGATCTTTGTTCTTTGATGCAAGATGTTGATAGATATGCTTTTTCCGTTATTTGGGAAATGAATGACAAAGCTGAAATTCAAAGTGTTCATTTTACAAAATCTATTATTAGATCTAGACATGCATTCTCATATGGTGAAGCTCAGATGAGAATTGATGATGCTAAGAAGCAGGATCCATTAACGCAAGATCTAAGAATATTATTGAAATTATCTAAGATAATGAAGCAACGTCGACTAGACGCAGGAGCTTTGAATTTGGCATCACCAGAAGTTCGCGTTCAAATGGATAGTGAAACTTCGGACCCAACCGAAGTGGAAGTGGAAGAAATGTTAGATACCAATTCATTAGTTGAAGAATTTATGTTGGCAGCAAATATCTCTGTTGCCAAAAAAATCTATGAAGCATTCCCACAAATTGCTATGCTTCGTAGGCATGCTCCACCACCTGCCTCTAATTTTGAAGTTTTAAATGACATGTTAAGTGTGCGGAAAGGTATGACACTATCTACACAGAGCTCAAAAGCACTTGCAGATTCTTTAGATAGATGTGTTGATCCTAAAGATCCTTACTTTAATACTTTGGTTCGTATTATGGCTACTAGATGTATGATGGCAGCCGAATACTTCACGTCTGGTAGCTATGGTTACGAAGATTTTCGCCATTACGGACTTGCTGTGGATATCTACACTCATTTCACCTCACCTATCAGACGTTACTGTGATGATATCGTACATAGACAATTAGCTGCGGCCATTGGATATGAGCCATTGAGTGAATTACACATGGATAAAGATAAGATGGATCTCATAGTCAAAAATATCAACAAGCGTCATAGAAATGCACAATTCGCTGATAGGGCTAGTATTGAATATTATGTCGGACAAGTGATGAAGAATTCACAGTCCGTGGAAGAAGGTTATATTATCAAAGTATTTTCTAATGGTATTGTGGTTTTAGTTCCAAGATATGGTGTTGAAAAGCTCATTAAATTGGAGGCATTGGGTGATCCTAACAGCGCTAGATTTGAAGAAAGCGAGTACAAACTTTCCTTTACGGATAAGGATGGAAAGAGCAGGACTGTTGCTCTATTTGAGAAGATCCAGGTCTACATTAAATCCGAACTTAATCAGTATAACGGTAAGAGGAAGGTTCAATTGATGTTGAAATGAGCAATACATGTATTTTTACTACAATTTAAATAGTGTCTAATTTTTTTTTTTATTCTTAACCGAAAATTTTTGAAACCAGATGTAGTATAGTTGATCTTGATCGTATACCATATTATATCCAAGTGACTTTATTGGTATGTCGAGTATTGATCAAATCAAAAAGGCTGTTCCAGCTGTTGATCCAGTAGTCACAGACTACACAGCTGGTTATGTTGACCACATTTCAGCATCTACAAAAGATGCTATTCTATCACAGCAGCTTGATATCCCTAAAGAGATTAAATTCTTGCAAGATATCTTATTAAGTGCCGGTGGTGATAAAGCTAAAGTAGAAAAATTGACAAACACTTTACAGAACAATTTGGTGCATCAACTTAAAAGTAATATGTCTAGACTTGCAATTGAAGGTGATACTTCCAAGAGATTGCTTGATGCAAGTGTTCTCAAATTCCAACAGAGAGAAGATACTTCATCTGCATTTATTGGCACACAAGTTGATTTGGAACATGTTGGAAGACAAATGGAAACAAGGGTGGATAAGGCAAAACTTAAGAAAGCCGAGGCTAAAATTGCTAGAAAATTGGAAAAAAGGAAGAGAAAGCACGTTAAATATGAAGCTTCCAAATTGATCAACGATCAAACAGCAGAAGATTATGATTCCTTCTTCTTAAAAGTCAATCCGATGGATGGTGCACGTACTGGAGGTGGATCAAAGGATATTAAGATTGATAATTTCGATTTGTTTGTTGGTCAAGGTCAACGAATTTTAACTGATGCATCTCTTACGTTGGCATTTGGTCATAGATATGGTCTTGTGGGTAGAAATGGTGTGGGTAAATCTACTTTGTTGCGTGCTTTATCTAGACGACAACTTGATATTCCTAAGCATATTACCATCTTATATGTTGAACAGGAATATATAGGTGATGATACCTTGGCGATTCAATCTGTTTTGGATGCAGATGTTTGGAGAAAAGAATTGCTTAGGGAAGAAACAAAGATTAACGAACGAATTAAAGAGATCGATGGCCTACGTAAGGATTTCGAGGAAGATTCACCTGAAATGAAAAAGCTTGATACCGAACAGGATGATCTCTATTTGAATCTTGAAAAAGTAGAGGAGAGATTAGGTGATATTGAAAGTGATAAAGCAGAAGGTAAGGCTGCTAAGATCTTATATGGTCTAGGTTTCAGTGAAGAGGCACAGCATAGACCAACAAAAGAGTTCTCAGGTGGTTGGAGAATGCGTCTATCACTTGCCCGTGCATTGTTCTGTCAACCTGATTTACTTTTATTGGATGAGCCTACCAATATGTTGGATGTTCCATCTGCTACATATTTGGCTGATTATCTTAAAACTTATCCATCGACTGTGTTGGTTGTTTCTCACGATCGTGACTTTTTGAATGAAGTGGCTACTGATATCATTCATCAACATTCTGAAAGATTGGATTATTATAGAGGTTGTGACTTTGATGCCTTTTATAATACTAGGGCAGAGAGATTAAAAACCCAGCAAAGAGAATATGATAACCAAATGGCTTATAGGGCACATCTTCAAAAATTCATTGATAAATTCAAATATAATGCTGCCAAATCAACTGAGGCTAGGTCAAGAATGAAAAAGCTTGAAAAATTACCAGTGTTAGAACCTCCTGAGACACAGCATAAGTTCACATTTAGGTTCCCTGATCCCGATAAAATTTCCACGCCAATTTTACAATTACAGAATGTTAGCTTTGGCTATACCAAAAATCAGCTATTGTTAAATGATGTTAGTATTGATATTCAAATGGATTCCCGAATTGCTCTTGTTGGTGCTAACGGTTGTGGTAAAACCACTCTTTTGAAAGTGGCACTTGGAGAACTTAATCCTATAAGTGGTGTAGTGTACACAAATCACAGTCTCAGAATAGGATATTTTGCACAGCATCATGTGGATGCCTTGGATCTGTCCGAAAGTGCCGTCACTTGGTTAAGCGAGAAATTCCCTGGTAAAACTGATGAAGAATATCGTCGTCACCTAGGTTCCTTCGGAATCTCTGGTTCATTGTCATTAAAAAGGATGGATCTATTGTCTGGTGGTCAGAAATCTAGAGTTATATTTGCATCTCTATGTCTCAACAATCCTCATATCCTTATTCTGGATGAGCCTACTAACCATCTGGATCAGCCCGGTTTGGAAGCTTTGGCAGAAGCTTTGGAAAAGTTTAAAGGTGGTGTTCTTATGGTTTCCCATGATGTTGCTATGATCAAAGAAGTTTGTAATGAGCTCTGGTATAGTGAGGACGGTAAGGTTAAAAAATTCCCTGGAACGATAGCTGATTACAAAGATTATATATTGAATGAGGCTGATTCTGCTGGTGTTGTTAAAAGGCACTGAATATCTGTTTATTCAATAAAATACAAAATAATAGTAAGGATTAAAAAGTTGTATTTTCTTCTTTGTAGCTTTCTATCAGCTGGGATGAGAGTTTAAACATGTAAATCTACATATTTGTTAATTTCCGTAAAATAGTACAGTATATTGTATTAATCATGTTTATATGACAAAGAATAACATCAATATCAAAATAATAATAAAATTTGAAAACCTAAATGAATACCTAAATAAATTATATGTTTACTGACATTCAACTCTAAAATACAAAGGAGAAAAGTAAAGTGAAATGAGGAGAGTTGAGAAATATAAATAATTTAACATTACTTATAATTTACTGACCCTTTCAAAGACGTGAACTGGGGCTATGGCTCAATGGTAGAGCTTTCGACTCCAGATCGAAGGGTTGCAGGTTCGATTCCTGTTGGCCTCAAAGTTCAATATTTTTTTTTGAACCGATGCTTTTTGTGACTGATGAGGAAAGAATATCATTAACAAGCACAGACAGAGCAACTGGCTTTTTTACTTCCAAATACATCGTGGAGACTACCTTAATTCACACATCAACATTCAAAATCAGTCCAGAACGAAGGATAATTAGATTATTATTAAATATTCCTTAAATGCTTATTTGGTTCCATAAACCTCATTCCTCAAAGCTGTGTGACCTGCTTTGCGAACATGGTGAAACAGCTTATTTCTACTATTAAATGTTGCACCACAGACGACACATTTTAATTGATTAGAGGCTGGCTGTGATGCTGAGGATTGGGTTTTAGGCTTACCTTTATCCTTCTTAACCCTTCTTTTCTTTTTTCCCTTTTTTGATCTTTTATTCGTAGACCAATCATCGTCATCATTATCATTCAGAGAAGTACCGTTAAGTATGGCAGTTAATTCTGTCAGTTGAGTATCTTCTATAGTTCTTCCCCTTCTAGAACTCGACGACTTGCTGCCGTAGCTGTCATCGAAGGAAAGTTCTGATTCAGAATCGAGGTCATTATCCACAATAACTTCAGTCTCTACTGGAGTATCTGACTTCTCTGATTTTTTTGGGACGGTAACTGGCTTATCCCTTTTAGTTTCCATGTATTCTATATTTACAGGGGTTTCTTGAATTTTGGAATCGCTTGGGATAGCTTTAGGCTTTTCAGGAATTACCGAGACTTCTATATTGGCATCTGATAGATCGCTTATACTTTCAACTGCGTCATCAAATTCATCTTCAGTTTCTTCCTTTTCAATAAATTGCGCATGATCAATTCCAAGTTCCAGTCCTTCTTTACGCATTTCCCACTTAAGCTTCTTTAACTTCTTCTTATGCTTTTTTGACTTTTCATGACCTTTGAGTTGTTGCTCACTTTTGAATGTTTTATTGCACACAATACATTCAAACAAGTCTTTTGGACGATCCTCTTCATTCGCATCTTTATTTTCACCATTGAGTTTCTTTTCATCATCATAAATTTCATCTAGTTGTTTTTCTATATCTGCTAGTTCATCGGCATCTATCTTCTCCCAACTTTGTTGTACATACTCAGAATCTTCATGTAATCTTTGCTTTCTTTCTCTCTGTGCTTGACGTTTAAGTTCTTCTTGCTGCTTTCTAACCTTTTCCCTTTCATAATCTCTTTGAACCTTAGTATTAACTCTTGGATCTTTCTTCTTAATAAAACTTATCCATTTCCTGATTGTCTCATTATATTCTTTACGACATCTCTGCCTTTTCTTCTTATTTTCTCTTTCCATCTGTCTTCGAGTCCTTCTATCTGGTGCCATCGAATATCTATATTCATCTACCCATGAAAACGTCTTGACCGATTGGAAATTACTCCAAGTTCGATAAAATAGACGTACTTGAGTACCATAGTCGGATTGGGAATTACCGAATTTTGGAAACATCAGGTTATCTGAATTGTATGAATCGGTAGACGGCAGATCATCTTGGAAAGTATCAAAGTTAGGAAGATTTTGTTTCTTACCACTGGTGACTTCCTCGCTAGCAATTTTGGTTACAAGGACACTAACCACTTTATAAAAACCCTGGAAACTATCATCCATCTTGCAATACAGATCGTCATTGAAATATTTCATTACATCATCAATTGTAGTACCAGTATAGTATGGCTGATCATCTTCATCTGTAGCCATGCTTTTTTGGTCACCTAAATCATCATCCTCTGCCAATATTTGATATTTATGAGAATCATACCAGGATCTATCTTGTGGATCCATTAAAGTTTCATATGCGACTCTGACTTCATTGAAAATATCTGCTGCATCTGGACTGGGATTCTTATCAGGATGCAGCTTGAGGGCTTTCTTTCGAAAGGCCCTCTTAAGCTCAGAGGAAGATGCAGAAGTCTCGACACCAAGTAGTTCGTAATAATCTGTCTTCATGGTGATTGATATCAATTTATCAACGAAAGAGATAGTAATGCCCCTGATAGATCCTCCAGATTTAGGCTTTACACCAGTGCACCAATGCTGGCTTAGGATGAATTATGAAAAAATTGAAAAAATTGAAAAAAGAACACCTAGGAAAATCACCTACATTGTTGACGTTGCGGATATCATCGTTTAATTTGATCAATTGGAAGAGTTACATACCTTCCTAAATACAATTATATTGGCTGGGGATTGAAAATGGTCGTTTTGGCAGGCTCTATATGCACACGTGGTGGAAAACCTCTTATTTCAAGACAGTTCAGAGAACTCTCTAAAGATAGAGTGACATCTCTATTGGCAAGTTTCCCCTCATTACTTTCAAAATCAGATGAAAATCAATATACTAGTGTGGAGGATGGGTATGTTCGATATGTCTATCAGCCGCTGGAGGAATTCTATGTGGTTTTGATTACAAACAAACATTCAAACATCTTGGAAGATATTGACACGTTACATTTGTTCACACAGGCGATTACATCTGTATTGGATACAATTGATGAGAGAGAGATCTTTGATAATTGCTTTGAGATTATCAATGCCTTCGATGAGATAATCAATATGGGATACAAGGAGAAATTATCCCTTTCACAAGTTATGACCTTCTTAGAGATGGAATCTCATGAGGAGAAGATTCAAGAGATCATTGAAAGAAACAAAGAACTGGAAGCCGCAGAAGAAAGAAAGAGGAAGGCTACTGAGATTTTCATTTCTAAAGCAGCAGCTGAGATCAGAAATAAAGAATTGTCTAGAAAGGCAAATATCGGAGGATTTGACGGTAGTTCTGCATACACGGAACAACAACCGGGATATGGACAAGAGATCCCCAACTATGGAAGACCATCCGCACAGATTCCTCAACAATCACTTATGGCCGAGGCTGCTGAAAGGCGACTCGGCTCTGGTAGACTTGGATCAGCAACTAGGAAAGGTGGCTTACAACTTGGTAAGAAGCCAACAAGCGCAATGGGACAGCCACTTCTTTCATCACAAAAGAGACCATCAGAGGCACCACCTATTGCTACATCAACATCTGCATCAGTTGTTAAGAAACCTAAAATTACCAACAATGGTATTTTAACTGTTTGCAATGAGAAGTTCTCTGCACAGATCACACGTGATGGTTCTATCAGCAGTGCAGAGGTGAAAGGTGATTTACAAATTCGTATTAACGATCCAGAACTTTCACATGCTAAATTACAGGTATCTGTGGATAAGCCGGAGGCAGCTAATACCCAGTTCAAGACTCATCCTAATATCGATCGTGGTCAGTTCAAACAATCCAGGGTGATCGGTATGAAAAAACCTACTAAACCATTCCCAAGTAATGACCAAACACTGGGAGTTTTAAGATGGAAGAGCACACCTAAATCAGGTTCAGATGACAGTAATGTTATTCTTCCTATTATGTTTACTACATGGGTGAATAATAACAATGATGGTACAATTACATTGACATTTGAATATGAGAACGTTATTTCCAAAGGTGTGGATAAAGCAGATATTATAATTCCGACATCAAATGCAACGATCGATTCTAATGATGATGACAATGCTAGTCTGGAATTTGGAGATGATGGTGTCCATGTTCATTTGACTCAATTGTTGGAGAAGCCTGAAAGTTCATTCTCTATTGTTTGTAAGGATGCCGAAGATGAAGAAGCATTATTCCCTATGGAAGTTAGCTTCAATATTACAAAGAAATTGGAACCCGACGATAAAGCAGGTCAGGTTAATGTGGCCACAGTGGAGGATTCACGGAGTGGTGATAAGATGCCTTACGATAGCTATTATAGAGCTGTGAGTGAAGGAATATATATTGTGTAAGTGAAAAAGGTTCTTAAGTAATTATAGCACGAGTTGATTCAATTTTAGTAGGTAATCAATTTGGTAATAATAATAAGGATGGTTGCGAATTCGATGCCGAACGCGGAGTCTTTGTAAAGGGAGGAAAATCCCGGGGAAGGGGAAAAGATGAACTAAAGATATTCCGTGAGGATTAATGATAGTGGTGATGATATGAAACGTTTTTTTTGCCGATGATTATTATCAATTATGAGCATGAATAGATTAGTGTGTGAAGAAGAATCATGTTGAATTAATAAAGCTATAATAAATTAGTCGCTATATACATACTGCTCCGTGTATGCGCCCGAGTAGATCATCGCATGACATCCGTCACCCCTAAATTGAAAAACTGGAGAATTCGCGAGATGTCGGAATCTCAATTATAAAAAGCTCCGTATTTCTTACCCGGAGAGATATATTGTCCGCTATCATACGAATTTTTCGAGTTTGGATCTCACGGATTCAAGGGACTCCACAACTAACAAGGTAAGCACATATTTGAAACAAGGTTTTTTGAATAAAGGAAATTAAAATACCTTTTACGTTCCATTATTCAACTTCTCCGAGAATAATCAGCCATTTTCCGTATTACTTTCAGCCAACTGTCATGACGAATTGTCCTCCCTTTCGTAGACGATACTTAAAGCCCAGCAAAGGTGAATTTTTTCTTCTCTTTCAGATCTAACAGAAATAGGGAGAAACGATAGAGATTGGATCTGAATCGAATCATTGTTTAGATTTTTCGTTGGAGAAGTCATTGGAGAGTTTAGACAAAGTTATTTTTTTACTAACTTATTCATCTCAGTACTATATTCCATCATGTTATCTGTGTTTACGAAGCAAACATCATTCAGAATGGCAGCAAGAGCCTTCTCGACTACTGTCGCAGCCAAGAGAATCGAAACAGATGCATTTGGTGAGATCGAAGTCCCTAGTGATAAATATTGGGGTGCCCAGACTCAACGGTCTCATCAAAACTTCAAAATTGGAGGTCGTGTTGCTCGTATGCCTGAACCTGTGATCAGATCTTTTGGTATTCAGAAAAAGGCAGCCGCTATTGTTAATACTGAATTGGGTGTTTTGGATCCTAAACTATCCAAGGCTATTCAGGAGGCTGCAACTGAAGTTTCCGAAGGTAAACTGGATGAAAATTTCCCCTTGGTTGTTTTCCAAACTGGTTCAGGTACGCAAACCAATATGAATGCCAACGAGGTGATTTCTAACAGAGCAATCGAGATCCTTGGTGGTAAACTGGGAACTAAGAAACCAGTTCATCCAAATGATCATGTCAATATGTCTCAATCATCTAATGATACCTTCCCTACCGTGATGCATATCGCAGCTTTAACTCAGATCACTAAAAACTTGATTCCAGCTATGGAAGCCCTCAGGGATTCTTTGCAGAAAAAATCAGATGAGTTCAGTGATATCATTAAGATCGGAAGAACCCATCTTCAAGATGCTACACCGTTGACTCTGGGTCAGGAATTTTCTGGTTATGTTGCTCAAGTTAACAATGGTATCAGAAGAGTTAAGCAGGCTTCCGAGTCGCTCAGATATCTTGCTCAAGGTGGTACCGCTGTTGGTACTGGTTTGAACACCAGAAAGGGATTCGCAGAGAAGATTGCAGCAGAGATTAGTAAATTGACTGGTGTCCAATTCTATACTGCTCCAAACAAATTTGAAGCACTTGCAGCACATGATGCAATTGTTGAGACATCTGGTGCTTTGAACACATTTGCAGTTTCTCTTTTCAAGATTGCTCAGGATATCAGATACTTGGGATCCGGTCCTAGATGTGGATATCATGAACTTTCTCTTCCAGAGAATGAACCGGGCTCTTCTATCATGCCAGGTAAGGTTAATCCTACCCAGAACGAGGCCATGACAATGGTTTGTGCTCAAGTGTTCGGTAACAATGCTACCATTACTTTTGCCGGCGCATCTGGTCAATTTGAGTTGAATGTTTTCAAGCCAGTCTTGATTGCAAATCTTCTCTCATCTATCAGATTGTTAGGTGACACTTGTGACTCATTCAGAATTCATTGTGTCGATGGAATTGTCGCCAACAAGGATAGAATCAATTATTTGATGCAACAATCATTGATGTTGGTTACAGCATTAAGTCCTAAGATTGGTTATGATAAGGCATCTAAGATTGCCAAGAATGCAAACCACAAAGGTCTTACATTGAAACAATCTGCTCTAGAATTGGGATTCTTGACTGAAGCTGAATTCGATGCTGCCGTCAAGCCAGAGAAGATGATTGGACCTCAAAATTAGGTAACATAAATATATACGGTGAATACGATGAATTACTAAGCGTAAATCAGGCAAAACATGATTTTTTTTTCTACAAAATAACTGGTTAATGTAGTACTCTGCTCCAATATATATAAATTGTAGGCGACCACGGCGGCGAGATCTTAGGCAAGATCTTACTTAGTTGCAGGAGAAGAGGAGAGAAAAAAAAAGTGTCTAAGAATGCGAAAAATAAAAAAAAAGAATGAAAATGGGAACTACCAGTGCTTTTTCCAAATAGTTAATCAGTTATTGAGAGGTTTTCATTTTATTGGAAGGTATCGAAATAACGTACTGGTAGAGGTCACCTGAGTACGAAGATATCATAGAATGCTAAGATTTTCTGGTATTTCATCCGGAAAACAACTCACACATTTGTGTAGAGTCTCGCCGCTGCTGCGGCGCCATGCGTCATGGCTATCTGACATCCAGACGCGGGCGGCGATTAGTCAAGGACAGGCTGTTAAAGGTACCAAACGGTTCAATCCAAATAAGGCATCTTTTTATAAGGGGAAGCCAAACCAACGAGCAATGAGATCCGATTTCTTTACAGCCAACGATAAGAATGCTATTCCTACTGACTTGGACATTTCGGCCATGGATTCTCCATGGATCTTTGAAGAAACTATGAAGTTAGATGGGGCAAACTCAAGTAAGGATAGTGACAAGTCGAATGAACAGAAAAACGAAAAAAAGGATGATAACACTAGTGAAAGTGATAAAGATAAAAAGGAAGATGGGGACAAGCCAACGAAGCCCAACAATTCCGATTCGGACAGACCGGTTGAGAAACATAGGGAATCGGTGGGAAGATCTTCTAAATCAACAAGTGTTGGAGCTACCAACAGTTCTGCACCAGCTGGAGCGGGATCAAATTCCAACGGTTCGAAACCAAATGGGAAAGGACCTAAGTCTAAGGATAAGGGCAAAAATGGTATGGTGGAATTACCAGAAGTGTATCCTAAGATTATAGCACTTCCAATATCTCGAAGACCTCTATTTCCCGGATTCTACAAAGCTGTAATTATTTCAGATATCAATGTGATCAAGGCTATCAAGGAATCACTAGATAGACAGTATCCATTTATTGGATGTTTCCTTTTCAAAGATGAAAAGATGGAAAGCGATATTATCGAATCTAAAGATCAGGTTTATGAAACTGGTGTTTTGGCCCAAATCACTTCTAACGTTTATACGAAGGACAGCGAAACTGGTGTTGAAACATTGACAACTGTTTTGTATCCACATAGACGTATCAAGATTGATGAATTATATCCTCCTACTAAAGATACCAAGGCGAAAACAGATATACAAGAACCCGTTGAAAAGAAATTGGATGCTGATAAACAGCTTGAACCGTCAAAAATCCTATCTGTGGCTGAAAAGGAGAACAAGGCAACTAGTTCTTCAACCTCAGACGACAACCCAACAGCTTTCTTGGACAAGTATCCGATCACATTGGTTAGCGTTTCGAATGTTGAAGATGAGAAATACGAGAAGAACGATCCGGTGATCAATTCACTTACGGCAGCCATTTTGGAAGTTTTGAAAGAAATGTCCTCACTGAACAAATCATTCAGTGATCAGCTTGCCACATTTAGCGCATCGTTACATAGCGATATCTTTAACTGTCCGGAAAAACTTGCAGATTTCGCTGCCGCAGTCACTGCTGGTGAACAGAAGGATCTTCAAGGAATTCTTGAATGTCCAGATATTGCCAAGAGATTGGAGAAGGCTCTTACTGTTCTTAAGAAAGAATTGATGAACAAGGAGATGCAGAAGAAAATTGAGAAGGATATCGAAGAAAGAATGACTAAAAGACATCGTGAATATCATCTTAACGAACAATTAAAGTGGATTAAGAAAGAGTTGGGTATTGATGATGGAAGAGATAAACTTATCGCCAAATTTAACTCTCGAGTCAAGAAGTTACACATGCCAAAGGATGTCAAGAAAGTTTATACCGACGAGGTAAACAAACTTCAAACATTGGAGCCAATGATGTCTGAATTCACTGTGACCAGAAATTACTTGGATTGGCTTACGCAACTTCCTTGGGGGTTGGAATCAAGAGATAACTATAGTATTGAACGTGCACGTCGTATTTTGAACGAAGATCATTACGGCTTGAAAGATGTTAAGGATCGGATACTTGAATTCATTGCCGTGGGAAAACTACTTAACAAGATCAACGGTAAGATCATATGCTTTGTCGGACCACCCGGTGTTGGAAAAACTTCCGTTGGTAAATCTATTGCAAGGGCATTAAACAGGAAGTTTTACCGATTCTCTGTTGGTGGTTTAAGTGATGTTGCCGAAATTAAAGGTCACAGAAGGACATATGTTGGGGCAATCCCAGGTAGAGTCGTTCAAGCATTGAAGAAGACACAAACCGAAAATCCATTGATTCTTATTGATGAGATTGATAAGATGTCCAGAACTCACAGCGTGAATGGTGGCGATCCATCTGCTGCATTGCTTGAGTTATTAGATCCAGAGCAAAACAATGCCTTTTTGGATAACTATATGGACGTTCCAATTGATCTTTCAAAAGTTCTCTTTGTTTGTACAGCCAACACGTTGAATACTATACCCCTGCCACTATTGGATCGTATGGAAGTTATTGAACTTTCAGGCTATACGGAAGGTGAAAAAATTAAGATCGCAGAAAGATATCTCTCACCAGAGGCAAAAAAGAGTGCAGGATTGGAACATGTAAACGTCAACATCAGTGAAGGTGCTCTGAAAAGCTTGACGAAGAGTTATTGCCGTGAAAGTGGTGTTCGTAACCTCAAAAAACAAATTGAGAAGATTTACAGAAAGGCTGCATTGAATCTCGTTGAAGTTGTTGGCGATCCAAAGGGTCAAGAAGCAGAAGAAGCTATTGGAAAAAGCGAGGAAAAGAAGTTAGAAAGTGAAGAGAAACAAAAGGAGGAGGAAAAGGAAAAGGAAAAGGAGAAGGAGAAGGAAAAGCAGACAGAAGAGAAGGAAGAACTCGATGTTTCCGCAACTGTTGATGGTAAGAAGGTTGGTGCCAAAATTGAAACGGAAAAATCTGCTACTGTTGCAGATGGAAAGAATACGAAGGAGAAAGAAGCCGAAGCTGCCAAGAAGGTGAAGGAACAGGTTTCGAAAATTATTGTTCCGGATGATTATCAAGTCGAAGTCACTCCACGTAATTTGAAGAAATATGTTGGACCACCTGTGTTTATATCGGATAGACTTTACGAAACAACACCTCCAGGTGTGGTGATGGGATTGGCATGGACATCTATGGGAGGTTCTGCGCTGTACATTGAATCCGTTCTTGTGCATGCGATCACGATGGATTCACATCCTGGTGTGCAAAGAACTGGTCAATTGGGAGATGTGATGAAAGAATCTGTGAGTATTGCATATTCGTTTGCCAAGGGATTCGTTACTCGAAAATTCCCAGAAAATAAATTCTTTGATAAAGCACAGATCCATCTTCACTGTCCTGAAGGGGCTACACCAAAGGATGGACCATCTGCGGGTGTTACAATCACATCTTCGTTACTGTCATTAGCATTAAATCGTCCACTTGCACCTGATGTTGCCATGACTGGTGAAATCACTTTGACCGGAAAGGTTCTGAGAATAGGAGGTTTGAAAGAGAAAACTCTTGCTGCAAAGAGATCAGGAGTGAAAAAGTTATTGTTCCCTAAAGATAATGTAGTTGACTGGAAAGAACTTCCAAAGAACATCCGTGAAGGGGTTACACCATATCCAATTGATTGGTATTCGGATGCATTTAAAGTTCTTTTCCCAGATATTACTGAAGAGGAGGGAAATACAGTTTGGAAGAAAGAATTCGATGCCATTAAAAAAGAGGAACAGGAGAAGGAGAAACGGAATTCCCACTAAGATTCCCCATATGATTATGTATTTTTTGCCGTCATACATTAGTTCTTGTATATACCGTATAGATCTGATTATTTGACTTAGGAGATGGAAGTAAGTTTTTTTTTTTTCTCTATCAATTTTCATAACTAATTTCATTATTCATATACTTAAACTATTCGAGTCTGTTCAACACAGCTATATAACCAGTTACCTTTAACATATATAATGCCCTCAAATCAAGGAGATACCAAGGTGGAAAATTCACCGTTGGATTCCCAGGCAACATCCACCCAACAAAAGCAGGCATTTGAAATATTCAAAAAGGCTCTATCATATAATGTCATTGCTAAGTATGACCCAGCAATCAATCAATTAGTACATATTTCATCATACTGTGTTGTTTATCAGTTTGATGGGGAAAATTGGAATAAGCTTAACTATCAAGGACCTATGGCTCTCTATTCAAGGAAAGTCCCCGAAATTATTGATGGAAAACAGTTTAGCGTTCAAGAAGTGACTAAAGAGGATCACTATACATATGGAATCATTATATTGAATCGTGCCAAGCCGGAAAACTTTACCATTGGAATATTAGGGTCGAAACATCTTATTCCTCAAGATATGGATAAAGCTATGGTAGTTGAGAGGAAGGGTGAACTCGTAATATTCAAGGATTTTAAAGGTGAAACATTTGGATTATGGTTGTTCGATAACAAGGATCGTGACTATCTTTATAAGTTTGCACAATATTGTCTTGCGAATTGATTAGTCTGTTAGCTTTACTAGTAATATAATGGTACATTCTGTTATTTATATATCAATGTGCATGTGTATAAAAAATTATGACGATTTTTCTTTCTTAACATCTTTCTTCCGACGTTTGTAAGTCTTACGCTTCTTGGTGGGCTGCCCTGAAGTTGAATTCTTTGCCAACCTCTTCGTATTCTTCCGATTCTTTTTCTTACGTTCACCTTTCTTTCGTGCAGTCTTCTTCGATGACTTATTTTGTGAACTACCATTTTTCACTGTCCCATCTCCAGTGGTATCGTGAACCCCACCACCAATATTTATCATGCCCTGATTAACATTTTGCTTCAATTCTTTACCGTGGGAATTGACAAAAGTTCCATACGCACCTCTACCACTATCATTGGATGCACCCCCAACAGAACTGGAAAAGACATTCCTTGGATTCATACTATTAAGAAGTTGTGCACGAACAACACCATTAAGATTTTGTTGCTTTAACATGGCAAGTTTCCTTCTCCAGTTTTCAATGAATCGAAGTCTATCGAAATGGACAGGCTCTTCACCAACTTCATTACCTGCTTCATCCACTCTATTACTGTGGCGATATGTTTGATTCAATATTGTCATCAGCTGTTCATATTTTGAATTAGCGCGAGATAAATCCTCATGTAAGGGCTTATATTTGATGCTGTCAAATGTGACAGGGTCTATAGTTTCATCAATTTCTCGTGCATCTTTTCTATATGGAAATTCCATTTTGTCAAGTTTTGAATTGTAATGTGGTACAACCGACTCATATTCTGGTCGTAACGAAGGTTCATAGTGATATGGATTAAGCAAGGGTTGGAGATTTACGTTTC
This sequence comes from Brettanomyces custersianus, assembly GCA_012295335.1. Lineage (NCBI taxonomy): Eukaryota > Fungi > Ascomycota > Pichiomycetes > Pichiales > Pichiaceae > Brettanomyces > Brettanomyces custersianus. Next base: position 172,311 of record JAAVTW010000006.1, on the reverse strand, counting down.
TATTGGAAGCAGTTAAAATCTCACTCTCAAAAGCCAGCGCAAACGTATCATGAAATTGTTGTGAATCAGTTTGTAACGACAAGTCATCATACAGAGCTTGCTGGTCCATACGCAACACAGTTCTATATTCTTTAGGCTTGAAAGATCCACTATCATCTTTTTGTGGCTGCCTTTGACGTTTAACAAATGCAGTACTTGCCATTCCAGGATGTTCTGATACGGCACTCTTTTCACTTCTTCTATGATCTAATACTTTCAGTATGAGACTTCCATCATACATTTGGATCCTACCATCTCTTATCACTTCCATCAATGCATCCGGTATCTCACATCTTGCTATGAATTTAAGGAACTCCTTAATCGTGGCAGAGTTTTTAGGTATTACCACATCGTTATTTCCAAATCGATAGTAGTTTTCATGCACATGGAGTTCAAGTGAAGGTGGGAAATTCTCATATTTTTTAAGGATCTCTTCGTTACTTTCATAGAATCGTTGTGTTCGTGCCTTCTTCCGGAGTTGTTGAATCATAAGTAGTTTCCTCTGTTGAGGCGTCAATTTTGCTAACTGCTGTTGAGTCAGTCCAAAAAATGAATGTTGCGCAGAGATAGATTTATGATGCCGAAGTTGTTGTTGCTGCTGCTGTTGAATCAGCTTCTGTCTGGACATTCGAGATTGTTTCTGCTGCTGCTGTGATGTAGGTTGTTGAAGTTGTGGAGGAACGGATTTCCCTGCCACATGGTGGCTATTCGCTTCAGTGACATGAGTGTTGTTGACAGTACGTTCGGCGGTACCAGGTACAGTTTTTCCAGCTATCCCAGTATTATGTACATCCCTGGAACTACCAGATATTGGATTCCGACCGCCATTCATTTCTAGCTGTTGCTTTTCCATTCGAATCTGTCGCTGGCGTCTAAGAAACTGTTGGTGCCTCTGTAGAAGTACTATATCCTCACGCTTCAACTCACCATTACGAATCATTTGTTGAAGCCTCTGTTGTCTGGTAACACCTGGCCCAGGTTGGATTCGTCTTAACAAATTGACAAGATATGCTTGGATGGCTCGTGCATTATGTGCTGTATTGGCTTGATTTTGATTGGAGGTACTGGCATCAGAAGAACCCAAGGTCTGTGTATTGGTGGAAGCCTGACCCGCAGACTCTGGCATCTGACCTAATTCAGGACCAGTTGCATTTGATAAGTTCACCATATTGCCACAGATACGTAGCCGAATTTGCCGTGCGTTAATAGAGGTAAGAGAGACGGTGTAGAGACAGATCTGAGATTCTGAGCTTAAAGATATTTATTTTTTTATGCGGGTTAAAAAAAGCGCGTTTAATCACTCTACATAAAATATAGGAATAGATGTGACATCTGTACATTACTTAAACTCTATTCTTTTTTTCATCCCTCGTCCCCCAAAATATGAGGCATGGCTAAAAAAAAAATATAATGCACCGAATACAGATATTGTTTAGTGGTGAATTAAATATTTCTCGATTGCTTGCAATTTAAAGGAGAATTCTTAAATTTCCTCGGTTGCTTATCGCTCACCAACTTGTATAACATAATTAATATTGACATAGAGTAGTCTAAAGGAGTCAATTGAAATCTATAATACCAATCATTATTGAATTGATATACATACAATCTTATATTGCGCTCAGAAATCATCCAACTCCAAATGAGTTCCAAGGAAGATAAGAAGACGCTGTTATCGAAGTATGCCGATATCAGTCGTGACGGATGGGTTTCACCTTTCCGTTCAGGCGAAACACCAACAAAGCAGCCATTTGAACCAACAAATGTGGAGGTGAGCAATATAAAGCTTGAGACAAAGACACACACTGCTAAGAAGAAGCTGAGAACTGTGAAGAGGAAGATGAGTAGTGCTGTCAGGAAAGTTCGTGGGGACAAGGATATAACACTTCAAACATCCAAGGAACAATTAGGTAAAGCAAAGGAAAGTGAAGAGGAGGAGGGTGAAAAGGAGGAAGAGGAGAAGAAGGAGGACGATGAAGAAGAGAAACAGAAGGGGGAAGTTGAAGCCAAGGAGGAGAAAGTTGAGAAGAACGAAGAAAGCGACGAAACTGATGCTCAGGAAGCCACTAAAGATAAAGAGGAGAAAGAGGAGGAAAATTCGGAAAACAAGGATATAGTCGAAGAGAAGGATGCAGGGACCGAAGAGAAAGAAGAACCGATGGCAACAACCTCTAAAATCACGGAAAAGAATCTCAAGAAGACAGGCAATGAAGGAAAGGCAAAAGAAGTGGATACAGGTGAAGAAAATGTGGATAATACGGAACTTGTGTCGGCCCTTGAACAACAGGCTGCTGAACAAAAGTCATTGGGCGAAGCCATCCACGATAGTCGGTTCTCAAATAATTCAAGTTCATCCAGCTCATCCGATGAATCTTCGGATTCAGAAAAACCTTCACATGTATTACTTACGAAAACCGATCCTAACCTCAAGAAATTTGCTACCAAACCAAAGATGCTTTATAGGTATAAGCAGAATGTTAATATGGCTAGAGGGTCATTGAACAAAAAAAATATGAAGACTGATGGTGGTGTTATCAAAATTGGTACTACGATGAATGCAACCATATCCGAGAGTAAGTTGATGGAAATTGCAAGAAAACGGGTTGATCCTGTTTTAAAAGCAGTCGATGAACAGATTGCAAAACAGAATGCTGTAGACGAGGAGGAAAAGAAGGAATTACACGCCGAGTATACTGCAAAGGATGAAAGAAAAGTCGGTAAAATTCTGGGAAAATTCCAAAAGAAATTAGATAAGCAGACTGATCAATATATTGCCGAACATCAACAGGCATTGGCAAATATTGCCGCGGAAGAGAAGAAGAGCAGAGAAGAATGTGATACATATGTTGGTGAAGTTCAAGAACAAGAAAAACAAGATGTTATTGATGCAGATGATGCGGAGGATGCAGCCAAGAAAGAATTCGAAGAAGAGATGGCTGAATCTAAGGCCAATCATGAAGAATTAAAACTTTCAACAGAGAAAGAGTTGAATGATACAAGAGAGGCACAAAAAAAGGCTGAAGAAGATACATTGCATTTCAACGAAGAAGGACAAAGATTATCAAAAGAGGCCGAGGAAAAGTCTGCTGAATTGCAGAAAAAAGAGGGAGAAATCGATGCTATTACATCAAAATTACAGGCTGCTATTGCAGCAAAACAGGTCAATGGAAATAAGATCCGTGACGCCAAAAAAGATCAGAAGATATATGCTCGTACTCTAACAATTCTCAACGATAAACATCAACGTGCAGCATTAAATAATGAGCATCTTTCTGATCATACCGATTTATTGCGAAGATTGGTTTCCAAACATAAGGCTGAATTGGAGAGAGAGGAAGGCAGTGAGAAAGAAAGGGTTGAAAAGAAGCGTGAAGCGGCGATCATTTCGAAAGAAGAATGGGAAAGGAAACAGGACGCAATTCACACAGAGGCGGCAGAGAAGCAAGAAAGAGTAATCGCTCAAAAGAGGGCGGAAGAAGCAGCTGTAGTCACATCTTCAGCAGCGGCAGCAGCGGCTGAAGCAGCACCAACAGCAGCAGCACCAACAGCAGCAGCACCAACAGCAGCAGCACCAACAGCAGCAGCACCAACAGCATCATCTACGGGTGTCGAATCAAAGGCTACCAAAGTCAAAACTTCAGAAGCTAAAACAACTAAAGAAGAAAGTGAAGAGGATACTTTAGGTAGTGCTAAGGAAAGCCAACCGATTTTCACCGAAGTTGTTGAGCCTAAGAACATCGGTAAAAATGTGCGGGGAGGATCTAACGAATCGGCTGTTGCATCGAGCTATGACGAAGTTGTTTCTTATGAGCCGATAAGTAAAGAGGAATATGAGGCAAATCAGAGTGATCCTAATTATATGGTTTTGTAAGGGATGAATATTTGAGTTCAGTGCATTCATTCATTCATTTATTTAGTATAGCATTATATTTGTGCAATTAACATGATTCTTTGGTTTACAGGGTTTAAGAAGTTCTGGTCGGGTCAATAACACATTCAGTAATTGTGCACTTCAATAAGGCTTATACGAAAGTCATGTGTGTAAAATAGATCTTAACGGATAAGGATATCGATAAAGTAACGAGAGAAGCTTAAAAATTATTTATGAATTTCTTTTTTTTCCCCCTCCCTATGTTTCTACTTTTTCCTTGGACTAGCACAACTTGCATCGAAAAACAAAGGAGAATAATAATATTTTCTTAGATGGCTTAGGTCGATAGATCATTCATTCAGTTACCTTAGCTTATCATCATTCCATAAACCTAAACGATACATCATTTCCAATTAAACAAAACTTTCGGCAGACTTCGAAAAATGTCAATTGGTTGAATTCAAGTTACCGTTAATGATATATTTCCCGGTAAACAATCTGTTCCTATGGTTAGAGGAGGCTGGTAGGTATGTGTAGTAAGCATCGCGAGTCACATCATATAGGCATGGAATCTCAGGTTACAATAAAAAATGAGGCACAGCAAACAGGGCTTATTCCATGACTGTTCTATAAATGATTCCATGCATATTAGAACCCTCAAACTACGCCTCAATACACATAAACAATAGAAATTGATGTTCTACAAAACGTTCGCTCATATTTGTAATGAATGAAGTTAGTCTTTGAAACCGTTTTCTATCGTAAACAATAGAATTTTATTTCAGTTTTTTATTAATGGGTTACAAATTCCTTCCCTGCATCTGAATGCCTGATTTTCGAAATCAGTGTTGGAAAAAGATTTGTTGAATCGTCGAATATTCAGTAATAAAATTTTTAATTGTTCTTCTTTTTTTCTTCGTAATAAAGGAAAGAACAATCGTTGTGCATATAATGCAATGAGGGAAAAGTTGTGGAAACTAAATATATATAAGCACATCCATCGTACCGATTTATTTGGAAGGGTTATACATTGAGTATGGGCAATTTATATTCGACATTGAACTGATAATTAAAGTTAATATAGAGTGACATTATAGAGTAACGATAGACCGAGGGTCAACAATATTCATCATATTACTCAGTTTATATACAATTGTGTGGACAACTCTTCGTTAAGTTTTTGAGCAAATCTAAGAGATTAGTCTTTGAAACTTTGTGAACTGAGCTTTCTAAAAACCCATAAGATCACAATTGAATAGTCTTAGTTAACTCAATTTCATTCTATACAGGAACTTTCCAAATCATTCACTTCCTTATTTTTTTCTCACCTTCCACAGGTTCTACACATTGTTTACCACGTTCAGGCAGACTTGTTCACTTGGTCCTGATATCGGGATGAATCGCTATCGAGATCCACAGCAGGTGAATAACGATAAGAAATACATACTGCAACATTCGACTTCCTCCTCACAGGTTGCTATGAATTCACTATATCCCACTGAAATTTCTAGCTGGAATCAGCTACAAGGACCTACGCGAGGTGGAATCCCTACTTTTAGTACTCCTCTGAATCAACAAAAATCATTGGGCACTGGAAACTACTTTGATAGATTACCTCAAAACACATATTCAGACTTGCAACCGGGTACTTCATTGTTCCCAACTGACATTGCACCTCAGCAACAACAATCACTGACCCCACAAACAAGCTATTTGGGTACAAACCAAACAAATTATAGCAATATTTCACTTACAGATATGAATAATTTACTGACACCGAGCTACCCGATGTCTGTTCTCAACAACTCATCATCATATCAAGTCCCTAGGAGTACACCGGTTGCACTCCCACAAACAGCAAGTACAACACCAATTATAGAACCTCAACGAACTCCAGCTGTGAATAGAGCTTCAAGCTGCGGAAGTTTAGATAATGATTTTGAGCTAAATCTTTCATATTCCATGCCTATAGGATCATCTTCATTAACTAAAGAGAGTACAAGGAACAATTCTCCTGCCAATAGTACCTTTGATGCTATGGGATTATTTACACCTCTCAGCTTTTCCGAGAGTGATGAAGCGGCACCTTCTAGAACAGTGTAATTGGGTAATATTCCACCCCAGGCTACTGCTCATGAGATATTAAATCATGTTAGATCTGGTATTGTGGAATCATTGAAGATCGTTCCTACTAAAAATTGTGCATTCATTTCATTTTTAGATGAGAAAGCAGCTATGCTGTTCCATTCAGATGCCATTCTTAAAAGACTTACCATTGGTAATCACGAAATTAAGATTGGATGGGGGAAACCTACACAGGTACAACCTATTGTGGCATCGTATGTGAACCGTTATCATGCAACTAGAAATGTTTACTTAGGTAATATGCCATCCGACATTACCGAATCTGATTTGTCTAATGACTTAAGCAAATATGGAGAGATTGAAGCAATTAAGATTCTTCCAGAGAAACGTATTTCATTTGTTCACTTCACTTCAATTCTCGAAGCCATCAGATGCGTACAATCGTTACCTCTAGATACCAAATATAGAGATAGAAAAGTGTTTTATGGAAAGGATCGATGTGCATTTGTTACTAAAACCCAACAACATAATGCAGCTCAATTTCTAGGTCTGAATCCTAATTTTGATGGAGCTTTGCCGCATGCAGATCGTGAAGAGATTGCTAATACACTCGCTGAGCAATCCAATGCGGCTGCAATGATTGCTACTGCCGCCGGTGGTGCATCAAATCTAGGTAATCGGACAATTTATTTGGGAAATCTTCATCCAGATTGTACAGTGGAAGAAATTTGCAATGTTGTTCGTGGTGGTATCTTACAAAATGTACGGCCAATTCTAGAAAGTCATGTTTGCTTTATCACATTCATTGATCCCGTTTCTGCTGCACATTTCTATGCCATGTCATCACTTCATGGCCTGGTTATTCACAACAGGAAAATTAAATTGGGTTGGGGAAAACATTCAGGACCTCTTCCTAATTCCATCAGTCTTGCAGTAGCTAATGGTGCATCCAGGAATATTTACATTGGCGGATTGGATAAGATTCCTGAGATTGCGTTTACTAAGGAAAAGCTTTACCGAGATTTCAAGCCTTTTGGTGATATTGAACAGATCAATTTCTTTGAACAGAGACATTGTTGTTTTGTGAATTTTACCAATATATCCAATGCTGTTAAAGCAATAGATGGAATCCGTAATAATCCAGATTACGAGAAATGTAAAATCAACTTCGGTAAGGATCGATGCGGTAATGCACCCCGGCCTTCGAAATCTAACAGACATCAAAGCAGGAACCACCAATCTAAATCCAACTATAGTAACAACAAATTTCAACAGAATTCATTATCTATGAAATATGGTACTGGTGGCCACTCATCTTCACTATATTCCTTGCCTCTACAGAAGTCCTATACACAAATGACATCATCGAGCTCCGAAACCAGTGATGATCTGAAGACTGATGATGGCACCTTTCTTGCTACTATGCAGGCCGGCGTTGATCATTTGGAGATATAGCATCGGCATTTATTCTCATTTACATTTCTCAATGATTCCTTGAGCTCACTCATTCTGAGTAAGGTAATCAATATTTTACTGTTTCACCATCATGCCCTCCCATTTTTATTATGTTATTCTGTCATGTTCTTTGTACAAATTTCAGCATCTACAAGCATTCTTTTCCTTTGACTTAATAGTCGAGTTCTTCATTTCTACTTGAACCGCTGTTATATATCTGTTTATTAGATCGTTCAATAAATATATTGCATTATTTTATTCCTTTTTCCCCTTTTCCTTTTCTACTGGTTATTCAAAAGAAAAGAAAAAAATAAGCACACGACCCCATCAGATCTGAGTGAATCTATAATAATATATCAATTTTGAAAATATGTATGAGTCTTACATATATATTCATATGTCAAGAAATTTATGGTTTATTTGATAAGAATATTTCATTATAAAGGGATTTAATGGTAAATAGACGTAACAATAATGGAACCATAAGAATCATACCGCTTATAACCACCATTATTTGAGTGAACTCCTATATTGGTAATTATTAGTTTTGAGGATATTTAGTTGCCAAACTTGTTAAATCTAATATGACACTCAGCTTTTGACAGTTAAAGAAGAACTTTTATTCTCGAATCTGAATATTTTTCAGTAGGATTGAGGAGTTATAAATACTTGATCGTGTCAAAGATTATGGTGTACATATATTGTCTTGATTTATCTTATCTTATAGCATGATTTAAGGATGTCATTCCTTTCTTGTATGAATAACATTTCCACGTGGTTGGACTCTCATGGGGGTGAGAGTAGAGGAATACATCGTTATCTACCTGAAGAGCGAGCATCTGCCAACCTAACTCGATCATTCCTATCCATTTTTGGATTATGGATATCAGGATGTGGAGGTTTAACTTCTATGTCATCATACTTTCTTGGATCTTTACTTTTTGGCTTGGGATATAAAGATACATTGATTACAGGTATACTTGGAACTCTTTTGGGGTGCCTTTTCGCAGCATACTGTTCAACGATGGGTCCAAGATCTGGCCTAAGACAGATGTGTTCATCAAGGTATCTTTTTGGACCTTATATGGTTAGATTGGTCTCTATTATCACCGTCATTGGATTCTTAGGCTGGTCCGTTACGAATTCAGTCCTTGGTGGTGAAATCATTTCTCAAATCAATGGTGAACACCTTAGTTTGGAGTTGGGAATTACTATCGTCTGCATAGTTAGTTTGGTTGTAGCAATTTTTGGTATTAGATATCTTCTTAAGTTTGAATCTATTGTGGGGATATTTGTGATAGTTGTCGTTTTCTTGCTCTATATTATAGCAGGGCCTCAAATCGTGAAGTATCATGATACACAAACCTTACCTGATTCTGATGAAGTAACCAAAATAGGTTCCAGAATATCATTCTTTAACTTGGCATATTCTGTGACTGCTACTTGGGGTGGGAATGCATCTGATTACTATGTTGTTTTACCAGAATCACTACCGCAAATAACCGTTTTTTTGGCCACATTCTTTGGTATTGCAATTCCCACCATTTTTGGAGCAGTGATTGGTATGCTTATTGGAAATGCTGCAACCCAGTATACTTTATGGCGCGACGGCTATTCTCAGCATTCACTTGGTGGATTACTTAATATCATTTTTGAAAGATGGCATGGATTCGGCAAGTTCTTACTCATAATATTCTGGCTTTCATTGATTACGAACAATACAATTAATAACTATTCATCCGCTTTAAGTGTTCAATTGATGGATAAGTTCTTTTTCAAGTATTTACCCAGATGGTTTATAGTGATCATAATATTTGTGATTACTTTAGTTATATCTTTAGTTGGCAAAAATTCGTTTAGCACAATCCTTTCGAATTTCTTGCCAATGCTTGGATATTGGATCAGTATTTATTTCACTCTTTTACTCGAAGAAAATGTTATTTTCCGATCGACGAGATTGGTTAAACTATATCGGTGTGAACTATATGGAGAAGATACAGATGAAATGCATTCAGTTCATATTAACGGTGAAATGATTAAGAAATCTTCTATTAAGTCTAAGCAAGAGCGGAGCGAATATCCGCCACCTTATGCTACAACTAAAAGTGTACCTTATTACAATTTCAACGTATGGGACGATCCAGAATTTCATTCTCATGGCTTTGCCGCAACCATCGGATTTTGCTTTGGTGTTGCTGGTGCAGTTGTGGGAATGAACCAGGCTTACTATGTAGGACCAATTGCTAAGCTAATTGGTGATGATGGTGCTGATCTCGGTACATTGCTAGCAATAGCATTCTCTGGCATGGTTTATCCAGGACTGAGATATTTTGAATTAAAGAGATACGGAAGGTGAATATAACAATTCACTCCTTATAATATAATACTATTCTCAAATACAAATCATTTCACTTAATACGAGTTGTTACACATATATAGAAAAAGATGAAACAAGCGAAAACCAAAACAATGCCCCTTAATCAGTTTCTTAGTGGTGGAAGATAGAAAGGATATAGTAATTAATAAACCATTTAAAGGACGTTATAAGTCGCCAAAGTAGTGAAAGATCGTTCTTGGTATTTTCCACAGTGTTATCAGCTTCATTTGACGTTCCTTCCCCTCGATTTCTATCTTTTGCTTCTTTTTGTTGAAGATAAGCAGCAGTTTGCTCTTGTTTGAAATCTTTGGCTGCATGCTTAGCTTGTCTATTTCGCACGCTTTCAATATCATTCACCACGTGATTAATCTCATGACTTATTTGTTTGATTCCAACATCGTCACGTTCTTGAAAATCCTTTTTGAGTTCCTTCTTGCTTTGAGTATTACTAGTCTTGATCTGAGATGCAAGCACTTCAATATCTTTCAAATCATCTTCATTTGGCGAGTTAATTGCACCATAATTTCCAGTAGCCTGCTCAATTTGAAAATCCTTCTTGGTATGATCAGCTTCTTCCTTCTTAAAGCGGGTGATATCATCCATAACATGCTTAACTTCCTTGTTAATTGTAGTCATACCAGGATCAGGGGGTTCTTTGAAATCCTTATGCAACTCAGCTCGAGTTTTTTCTTTATCATTTCTGTAATGAGCCGCTACATTTGTTGCATCTTCAATAAGGTCTGATTCTTCTTTGGCTGCCTTCCTTCTGTTATAAGCAGATTGCTCACGTTGAAAATCTTTCTTAGTATGCTTCTCACCTTCCTTCTGAACAGTCCTAATATCGGCAAGAACATGATTGATATCATGATCTTCCTGATTGGATGTTACTTCAACCGGCTTGAACTCGGTGGAAAGATCTGCATGCACCTTCTTCTGATCAGCCTTATATTCTTTGACAATAGCCTCTGCATCTTTGATATCATTGGAATCCTCTTCATCTAGATGCTTTTTGTGGTAATCAATAGCAGATTGTTCACGTTGAAATTCCTTCTTGGTACTCTTTTCTTGGTCCTTTTCCACAGTTCTGATGTCTTGAATCACATGATTGATATCATGACTCTCCTGCCTAGGAGTAATCTTAACAGGTCCAAATTCTCTAGCAAGCTTGGCATGGGTTTTAACATCATCCTTTTTAAATACCTTAGCGACATTTTCAGCATCCTGAATATCATTTGTCTCTTCTTGAGCAGCATGCTTTTTATGATAATCGGCAGCTGACTGTTCATGTTGGAAATCTTTTTTTGTATGCTTAGCCTCTTTACCCTTGACAGAGCCAATATCTTTCATCACATGCGTGACTTCTTTATCAACTTGTTCGATACTAACATCACTAGGATCCCTAAATTCCCGCTCAAGATTTGCATGTGTCACACGGTCATCCTTTGCATATCTGGATGCAAGCTTTTGTGCATCAGCTAAATCATTTTCATCTGCTTGGTGAATTGCTGACTGTTCCCTTTGAAATTCCTTCTGAACATTTTTCTGATCTTTCCTATCGACAGCTTCAATGTCATTTGCTACATGCGTGATCTCCTTAAGTTCTTTCTTTTCCTGTGCAGCATATTTTTCGGCAGGAGTGACAGTAGTTAAAGTATCTTGCATCAAATGTGCACGAGTTTCTGAATTCACCGTGTTGTAGTCGGAGATTACGTGATTGATGTCTTTTTCATCTTCGGCTAAACCAGGATTGACAGTTTCATCAACTTCCTTTTTCATTTCATTTCTAGTTTCATCATTGACAGACTTGTATTGACCAGCAGTCTTTGTAAGATCTTTTTCAAAATGCTCCTCTTCATCTTCACCGGTTATCTCTTTTTTTGCTTGTCTGGCTTCTTTTCCCTTGACATCCCTGATATCCCCCATCACATGCTGTATATCGTGCTCAATTGTATCCATTTCAGGGTCACTTGAGATTGCAGTTCCGGTATTATTTCTATTTCCGTGACTGTCAAAACCTATTGGTGCATCTTCGTCTAAAATCCAAGTACCACCGTTGGTAACGTATTTATATTCAAAATGTGGCTTATCTAGGGTGACTTTTGTGGTCCAAATTTGCGAAGCATCATCATACTTCAGAACATTCTGGACGAAGTTCCAACCGTTGAAAGAGCCGGCAACAGCAACGGAATGATAGCTCTTATCGGGATCTGAGAGCTTAAATGTATAGTAATATTTGGTCATAATAAATTGTTTGCGTTAAGAAATTACATAAAACTGTACAATTATTGGCATTTATCATTGATATGCGACATACAACTATTTATATACTGAATGAATTACCGTAATTAACATAAGGAGAGAGGAGAATTCAGGCATAATTCGGCATCAAAACTTAATTTTGTGGATGCATCACGAAATCAGGCACGGCTATCAGACAATAGCGGAACAACCAAAATTCGGCTCAATCGAGCGTGGAGATAATTGCTTTATTGTTATAAAAGAACGGATTATATAGAGAAACATTTGTAACCAGTAAGTTATACGAATCCTTATGTTATTTCTAGCTTGTTATGAATATTTAATCGTAACAAGGATTCGACTGGCTCGATATAACTTTTAACTTCAGGAAACGGAGTTAAAAATTAGCGGTTTTTGCTTAAATCCAGCAATCAGCACTGCCTGATTGCTTCTTGCCAGAAATATCTACTCGATTCTTGAAATTAAATTCAGAGTATTTTAGCAGGGATCAAATTATAGTGAATTACATACCATTAATCTTTTGAGTAAGAAATATGCACTTGAGAAGAATACTGCCGTACATCACTCAATCGTAGTAGAATGATAATGGTGACAGCTTTTATTATAAATCACTATTATTATATACATATATTAGAAGACAACTGTGTGATTAATAATGTTGACCAATTTCCAGATATGGATTAAGTGAAAATTAAAAAAAATCATTACTTTTGATTTGATTTCTCATTTTACTGCCAGTTCGAAGAAACGTAGTTAGTTGTGAATTGGAAACAGCAATCAATAGCTAACTATTCGACCATTGATATCATAGAATAATATAGATTATATCCAATGCCCATCGAACCCGGCAATGATGCTTCCCTTGGATCCAATCATACCGGAGAAAACACACAGCTTAAGAATGAACAGGTGAGATCGTCAAATCCATCATCGACCAATGAAAATACGAACAATAATATCAGGCTTACCCCTATAAAAGACCTCAAGGATATTCAGCCTCATAATGAAGAAGAACTTACGGCAACACTTAAGAAGGCAATTCAAGGAAAGACATTTCTGCCTGAAAACTTTAGTGGTTTAAAAAGTCCATTCCCTGAATTGAAGACTCACAATTTATCTACTTCTAGACGAATACTTTTCCCACAAGCTTTCTCAAGTCCTAAACATTTGAATGCATCTTTCAATAACTTACCTTCATCTCCTATACAGGCTTCACGATTACGGGGAAGTCCCGGAAACAACGCTACTAAAGGAGCCTATGATCTATTTGATAAACCCCAAGTTGGTATCGGAAGACTACAATTTGGTCGGAAAAGAAAGCGCATAGCTACACCGTCATTTAGTTTAGATGCTACTACAGCGGAGAATCGTACAGAGAATGGTCAACAGATTTCGAAGGTAGGAAATAGAATTCTTGATAGTTCGATGTTGAGTGAAGGAGGAGATTCAAGTTCAGGCGGAAAACCTGAAAAGAAACCTACCAATATTAATGACAATACGTTCTATGGGTTCCTACATTCTATTCTAAGCAATCCTCAATGCATTACGAACTTAACACTTGTACTTCAAGTGTTACTTAATGCATTCGTGCTTTGCTGTTTCATCATTATTGTGGTATTATGCTTTATGTCCGTCAAGCGAGATGTGGATCGTAAAGTTCAGACATATATTGCTGACCTATCACATAAAATTGCACATTGCCGGCGGCAGTATTTGCGTAATAATTGTGCTCCAGAAATGAGGGTTCCGGCACTTGAATCCTCATGCAACGAATGGGAGAATTGTATGAGCCAGGATCCGGAATCTGTGGTGACATCTGTGGCATACTTTGAGATACTTGCCGACTGCCTTAATGCATTCTTCCATGATCTTAATTTTAGGACTATCTGTTCCCTTGCAGCATTGTTATTCTTTGCGGTGATTTTGCCTAATTTCTTGTTCAGTAAGTTTAGACAATCCTCTACCACTACTAATACAACAACAACGACAAATAATAACACATACTACAATATTACAAAGGATCAAAATACTACTGCTGCTTTCGATGAAAATTCGGCTATGCCATCGATGAGATTGCTTAATGATAAAAATGAATCCCCAGATATTACTCGGAATAGTACTACCGTTTATTTGACCCCAGGGGAAGGGAGTCCGCTGAAATCTTCGAATAATAGGAACCCAAATAATAGTGTGAGGTTTAATCCAAACGTTAGTTATAGTTTTTATAATGACGACTATCAAGAGAACAACAATACTTTATACTTTGATGCCAATCAGTCTACTCGACTAAGGAGAAGTCGTTATTAGTTCTAACTAGTGTACATTACTATATATGAATCAATACATATGTCATATTATGCCATAAACTATGCCGTAACCTTCTTTATACCCATCAATTGACTCAATAATTCACTGCTATGATTATTACCAGCTATTTCTGGTCCTGGTGAATGAAAGAGTCCCGGTGGTGGGGTACTTGCTTCCTGGGCTTGACGACGCTGTTGCTGCTGCTGCAGGAACTGCTGTTGTAAAAATTGTTGCTGAAGGAACTGCTGATTTGTCTGCTGACTTGTCTGTTGCTGTTGTTGCTGTTGCTGTTGCTGTTGCTGTTGCTCTCCAAAGTTATTTGCAGTCATCGACATCTGTTGAGATATACCTTGCTGCTGAGCTTGCTGGGCTTGCTGTGCCTGCTGTAACCTTTGCTGCTGTAAAAGTTGTTGTTGCTGTTGAGAAGCTGAAGGAGGGGGAGGTGGAGATGGGGTTCCGACGGCAGATGCAGCTGGCTTATATGTATAATTCTTTGAATATGGAGAGAATAGCAACGAGTCAACAAGCTGTCTCATATGTTGCCTTTCTCCATCATCCTGCATCGATGTCAAAGCATTTCCTTGAAGTGAATCAATACCCAATTTATGGAACATGCTAAATTCGGAGGTTTCTTTAGCCTCTTTGCGGAAAGAAGGCTTTATAGAATAAGAGAATTCGTCTTGATTATTCAACTGTCTCAAAGATTCACGAACCATTTTATAACCCTGTAAAGTATCATTCAAAACCACAGAATTCTGTGCCTCTTTCTCCTTCTTGTCTTTCTTTTTAGCTAGCTGTTGTCTAAGTTGGACCTGTGCAGCTTGCTGTCTCTGAGCTCTTTGCAGAGCATCTCCTAGAGTTGGGAACGAAGACATCGTTTCAGACGATAAATTCTTCTGTTGATGATGTATCATCTTAAGTGTAGTTGCCGAAGATTTACCCCAAGAGGCAGTTGAAGGAAGCGCCGGTTCATGACCATGATGAATTTGTGAATGACCAATCATAGGAGAAGCATGCCCTGACTCAGAGAGGGGTGAAACCAACCCATGCAGTGCCACTCTTTCATGTCTTTCCTCCTCTTCCAGCATCCTGTTATTGGCAGACCTTGTAGACAAGTCTTGCCTTGAGAAAGTGTCAGCCTCTTCACCAGGTTCATGAAGAAACATACAATTAGGATTAGGACATGGAACACCACGAAGATACGAAGAGCAATATTTCGTCGTACCATAAGCTGCTTTAAGAAGCCTTCCATCACTGATAGAACCATCAATAGATCGGATGCACCGTGCAGCGTCCTCCTTTCTAGCAAATGTTACATACACCCCATAGGTTGGATTTGGTCCTTGAATTCTTCTTGCAGTCCCTTGATTACGTCTATTAATAACGATCTTTAAAATCCTTCCATATTGACCAAAGTATTTATCTGATCTCAAAAGGCTGGGAAGTTCCTCAGGCGCACATGAAGGGTTTAAGCCAACTACATACACCAAATTCTTTTGAATGACTCTAACACCTGCTAAATGATGACGTTTAGCAATTTCGGCATCTTTCCGTTCCTTTTCCTGTTGCCTCTTTTCACGCTTTCGTCTCTCGGATTTCTGCTGCATTTGCTTAACTTCATCTGCAGGTAATGGTGTGTATTGAATATTTTTATCATCATAGGGCCTCCTGCATGCGGGGCATCTTCCATTTAATTCAGGATTGGTACGAATGTTATTATAGCAAAACTGACAAATTTGATATCCGCAAGGACATGGCTTAAATGACCTATCAGTTATATCCATTTCCTCGACACAGAGGGGACAGAATTCGACGGCGTCATCGCCTGAGATGAATGAATCACTGTGATCAGACATTTGAATTGAATACTAAAAGCTTATATGATTCTTAATGTAAAATTAATGCTTATTACCTTATATTGAAAATTGTTTATAAGATTAAGACAGGAGAAAGGAAGACAGAACTTTTTTCCTACCCTTTTTATTTTTATCTATTTTTTTTTTTTTTCGCCCCATCGGTATTCTATTTATTTATGAGCCCGCATAAATAAATATTATGGACAGAAGGGAAAGAAAATATCGAAATGAAATCAGGAAGACGCGGGGGATCGCGTTTGAGGGGAGTTTCCTTGAATTGTTTGACAGGTGTGTCACTAATAGATGGTACTATAATATCGGTGATTTTCAACAATAGTCTAATTTAGGATGAATAAAAGATTTTTGCAAATCCTTTCTAGTCTTATGAGTCCGGATAATACCATCCGGACTCATGCAGAACTTGAATTCAAACAAGCCGCCGAATCAGATCCTGATGCGTTTCTTGATGGCTTGGCACAGATTGGATCGGATATTTCGATTGATACATCTTTGAGATTATCAGCAATTCTTGACTTGAAACGATTTATACCAAAATTCTGGTCTCCCGCCTTTGATGAGTATGTAGGAAACAATACAACTTGCCAAAATGTTAAGGTTAATATTAGGAAGACACTCTTTTCACTCTTGGGTGAGCAGAACTCCAAATTACGGAATGCTGCTGCATATGCCATGGTACAAATAGCAGTTGTTGATTATCCGGATGAATGGCCTGATCTTATGAACAATTTATATGCCAATATAATGGATAATACCGATAACGTACCTCTACTATTGGGAACTCTATCTGCTTTGAATCAATTATTTGATGATTTGGTTACGGACGAAGAATTCTTTCAAGGTGGCGTGGCGATTGAAATTATGAAAGCGTGTGAATTACTTTTAAAGGGTGAACATTACGGTGTGGAAGTCAAGATAGCCACTTTAGAACTCGTTCGATCTACTATAACTATGCTTGGCGATGGGGCATACTATGAAGACTCTCGTAAACAAAATTTTGTTAATGCAGTCATACCCAAGATTCTCAGTCTGTTGGTGGAAATATCTATGAATGTCACTCAGATGTCACCATCGTTTGAAACTTCGCTAATGCTCTGGAATTTTAAGGCTAGAATCTACGAATGCTTGAACTCCCTTATTGATTCATTTTCACGATTTTTTATACACGATAGCACCTCAATTGCACAAATGGTAGTCACAGATATGTCAAAGGAGGTTACATTATATGACAACATCTTCTGTTCACGAGATGGCCGAAGTTCTGACGAGTTGTGCCATTCTATTTTTCCGGATATCACGGAGTTTGAGAATTCAGAAAAGGAGGCCACTACTCCCAGCGATGTGGTGAGTGCAACAGTACGATTCGAAATTCAAGCTGCTCAATCTTTATTAGAGTTGAAACCTATAGGAGAGCCTGCTAAACTGTCTTCACTCGTGGAAATACTTATGAAGTTCAACTATTTGACAACTTATAAATTACAGGATTATGAAACTGATTTCAATACTTTCATCACTGATGAAACAGATTTGGCAATTGATACGACTGTAAGGAGTACAATTATAGGATTTTTCACAGAATTAGACGATACTGATAATCAAATCTGTATTGACATTGTTACCAAAGAACTCACTACATTAAGTACCCAAGATTCTTCCGATGAAAAGAAACAAGCTATGGAATCGTTGGTTCTTATTCTTACCTGTGCATTTGATAATGAGTGTGAAGAGACAGAATATAACATTTCGTTAGAAGAATTTCTGAACTTTATTACCAGCTCTATAGCTCAAGGATTTACCAATATCTCAAAAGAGAGGGAAATCCTTTTATCAAGATTCATTTTGCTTCTTCCTAAATTTTTAATGAAGTATGAATCTAGATTACAAAAATATGCCATTCCATGCTTGAAACAACTAATTAATTGCATCAACGTGGTGAATAAAGACTCATATCCAATACTCAAGGGTTCCGTACTTATATCCTTCCAGTATTTTAATGAGTTTATTTCTTCAAAGCACTTTGATCACGATATACAGGGTAAATTGATATCATTAATTAGCCAACTTGAAGGTGACAGTAATGAAGATACAAATATAATGATGCTTGAAACGCTCACTATACTAATATGCATTGACAACAAAGTGTTATCCACGAGTGACAATACTTTTCTATTGATTCTGTCTATTGGATATAAGGATTGTTCTAATTTCTCACTCAATACCCCTACATTGGAGTGTATTGCTGATCTAATCAAAGATCTTCCTCTAGAAAATTACATGATATTGAGCTCTAAAGTGCTTGGTCATTTGATACAAATAATTGATGGATCTAATGGAGATTACTCTCCAGAAGTGGATTTAACTTTAGAAATATTGTCTGAGTATATCAAAGGTCCTGCACCTGACTTCAAACTTCCTCAAGAAATTTTCGATTTTGTGTTTACACCAATATGTCATTTTATTATGAGATCGGATGATGATCATCTGCTCCAATCAGCTTCTACTGCTTTTAATGAAATCGTCCAGAGATCATCTGATAAGGTGGACTCTTATAAAGATCCAGAGACAGGCGAGGATGGAAATGTAGTGCTTCTTAAGATAGTCTCCAAATTCCTTTCACCAGAAGTTTCGGATCAGGCAATCGTTAACTTAGGAAGCTTGGTTGTACTAATCATTGATAACTTCACCAGCAGTGAGCTGATCAATAAATATTTCATTGACATGCTACGCGGTGTGACAGTTAGATTGCTCAAGGCAAAAGAAGTTCCCACCATTGAAAATCTCATCTTGATATTCAATAAGTTGATGATTATCAATTCAAGTGATACATTAGAATTCTTAAAGACTTTTGTAATTGCTAATGATGGCCATCCTGCATTAGTTGATATTATACCAATTTGGTTCCAAGCATTTGAAGTCATGAGAGGCTACAATAAAATCTTAGATAATATCAAAGCCTTCTGTATGCTTTTAGAACTTAACGATCCAATTCTGTCAAAGATAAACGTGCATGGTGAACTTCTATCAAATCAGATACCGGATGATATAATTGTGACAAGATCAATGAGTAAGAAAATTAAATTGAAGTATGAGATGATTCCAGCAGATGCAAAAATCGCAAGGTTGTTAGTTAAGGAATTAAGGACCCAAATCCAATCGGCCAAGATTGAAGAGCAAAATGCTCTTAGGGATGCATCGAATGTGATGACAAATTTGTCAAAAGGACATAAAGATGTTGGGAACGATAATAATAATAATAGTAATAATAAGAAGAAGAAAAAGGAGAAGAAGAATGATAACACTAATGAAGACGATGGTGATGAAGATGACGATGATTGGGAAGATATTAGTTCATTGGATGTTCCATCATTCGAACAATTACAGCATTCATTGGATGAATACAAAGGTGATGATACATTTGCAAGGCGTGCTGATGGATCTAATGCGGGTATTCTTACCTATTTGTCCGATTTCTTTAAGCAGTGCTTTAAGAAGGCCTCTCCTCAGTTCCAGAAGATATACACAAAATATCTTAGTCAGGCTGATAAAAAATTCCTTACAGAACTGCTGGTTTACAATGATTAAATGACTACCTATTTCGTTCAACAACAACCACATAATAATAATAATTAATAGACATATAATACAGTTTTTACCCATCACGTCATAGCTTCAAGTTGACTTTTAATGGGATATCTTTCACTGCTGCCTTAAGACCCTCTCGTCTATATATGCAATTCACAGTGGCAGCATTAACTGCATCTTTTCTATCAACACCAGCAACAACCTCACGAGCCAATTTACTAAATGGATCATTTGGATCCTCTTTGGCATCCTTAGCCTGTTGCTTTTGAAGCTCGATCTTTCTACGCTCAGCTCTTTTAATAAGTTCTTCGTTAGTCTTCCTATTTCTGAGATTAATCCTGCTCATTTTCTTGGAAACGCCGGCCTGCTCGGTAGCAGTAGTAAGTCTTTGAATCTCTTTGGTGATTTCATGTGCCCTTTCCATTTGAGTATTTTCGACAGCTACTTGTAATTCTCCTCTCAAACTAGCAAGCTTCCTAACCATAGAAGCCGTATCCAATGATCCAATAAGTTCCTCACGTTTGGCCACCATCTTGTTAATATCATCATTCGTCAATTTCTTTTTGGACATGCTACTCAATTCAGTCATCTTATCTTGAAGTTCCCCCACAGATGGCATATCCATACCAGCCTTAGTAAGCCTCTTTTGGAAGATATCAAGCTCTTCCTTTGTAAATGGTGAATTAGAAATATATGCCATGTTAACGTCACGTTTCGTTTCTCCTTCTGAAATAGTCAAGTAGGTATTACATGGCTTACCAAATAGTTTGTATGGTTTGCCACCACGTTTCACTTCTTCCACTTTGGCCATCCGATATTGGGGCTGCCCATTTTGACGTGAAATGCCAATATTCACTCTAACATAAGATCCAGGAATTACACTATCAAACTCGTCGCGATACAAGAATTTATTGAGAAGAGATCTTGAAGCACGAACTTTCTTGTTGATATCTTCCAATGTAGCTTCTCTCTGATAATTTGCATCATAATCCCACGTGCTTTCTTTCCGTCTGGCTGTCTTTCTTCCTCCAGTAGGCTCATACTCGTCATCGTCATAGTAATCATCATTCTCTTCACCATATCCAGCAAGTTCATCCAAATCTCTGTCATCTTCATCATCTTCTATCAAATCATCCAAGTTTTCTTCGTCCTCATAGTCATCGGATTTCTTCTTTCTATTTTTCTGTTCTCTCTGTCTCTTCAATTCAGAAAGTTTACTTGTTCTCAGCCTCTTACTCTTTGAACCTCCTTGCTTTAGAGCACTAGTTTCGGCCCGAGTTTGCCTGGCTCTCAAGGCTAAATACTTCCTTTCACGCCTTTTTTCCTTCTCTTGGGTACGATCATAAAGAATTTGTTCTCTGGTCACTTCATCCATTGCCATGAGCTTAGCACGATCTTCTTCGTTTTTGAACTTTCCCTCTAAAGGATATAATTCTTCGTCCTCATCGATATCTATAACATCTTCTTCCTCATCTTCATTCAATTGTCTCTTACCACCTCTTCTAGAGGAGGTCTTAATTTGAGGTTCATACTCATCATCATTAGCAGCAGAGGCATCAGAACCAACACCTGCTAATGCCATCAATTCATCATCGTCATCATCACTCATGTTCAGAATGTTACTACAGTGAATGCAGAGACAGTGCGTTAACTATTATAGATGAAGATTAATACAGTCTTGGTCGCAATTTATTTATTTTTCATCGACTGACCCGTGCAAGGATGCAATGAAATGACTACTTGAGAGTTGTGAAAGGCTGTAGTTTAAAGCCATGTTCCTACTGATTGGACCATGAAATAATTCGTACAATGTTTATTAACACCTTTTGGAAGGCTTAGTAGATGTAGGCTAGTTATTTCTTAGCATGAGAGCTAATGGTATTTCCCCCTTTTTTGTACTTTATATTTTTTCCCCTGTTATTTTTTGAGTGGCAGTGCAAGAAACTCCGAGATCTAACTCCCTAAACTATTTTGCATATCATAGTCATATACTCCTGATAAGTTGGTTTCCAATAAATTAGTCTACGTATTGTAAAATGGTTGGTTCCCCACCAATTAGTCCACCCAATTCCCCTGGGCCACGAAATGAATTCGAGCAAGCTTCTCATCAAATGATTCAAGGTTCAACTGCTGAAAGAAGGCCCAGAAGTCATCAACGCCATTCTAAGCAGCTTCGATCACCTTCTGCCAAGCGGTCACCTTCAATTCTTGTTACTGATTCTCGAAAGGGGCAAGTTCAGGCACCATTTGCTGGCCACAGGCTGCGGATGATTCGGCAGGCGAAAGAGACAGAATCCCGTGAGAAAGCCGTTCGGGCAGCTAGACCATTTGCATTCATGCGAGGAAGGAAGGCTACAGGAAAATACTCTAATATATCTATATCTCAACTGACTTCAAATATCAGTGATATTCCTTCATCTAGTAGGCGAGAGCCGACTTTCCTATCTAGAGGTGCTATATACGCTCGAGGTCCTAATGGAATTCGACCTATGCCGCAATTTCTTCGTGCCCTACCAAAAAGGTCAACAAAGTCCCTTCAGAAATTGGTACTAATCCCAGATCGGACAACATTGGCAAATTCGCAACCAGAATTTGTATCCAGTGGAACAAGAAGATTGAGTACTGAACATAAAGTTGAGGATATATTCCTGAATGGTTACAAGCGAACTAAGGCTGAAAGTCTGACAAAGGAACAGAGAGAATTGGAATATCCAAGGGTAACCGCATATCTAATTGCTGAAGGATTTAATCTGAAGTTGACTGGGAAATTCTTGGAAAAGTATCATCACGTTTCTACTAGGCTCTACGATGATATGCTGTATGCTTCATATTCATTACCACTTCTACCTGGAGATCATGGATATAGAGTGAAATCAAATGATTCTGCCAAAAATGAGCGGGGAAATGAACTAATGGAAGCACTAATCAAACGATCTGAAAATAAAGAACATCATTACGAATTTTATTCTGGAGAAGACGTCGAAAATCCAGGTACTACAACTACAGAAGGATTTGTTGGTCAAAATGGTACCACCCCCGAATTCAATCCTTCTGAGCCCCAATTCTTCCAGGCAGTGAATGTTTCATCCGAAGAGAAGGAAAATGGTAGTGATAACAGCCATAGCTCAAATTCAAATGAAAAGAGCGATACTTCGAAGAATTCGGAATTACCTGATTTGACCAAGCATGCAGATCTATTTGTTTTAAACTATGGTGTCGTCGTTTTCTGGAATTTTTCAGAGGTTCATGAAAAGAATATTCTTGCTGACCTATCGTTTGCCAAACTTGGGTCCGAAGAATTTAACGATGAGAACGATGAGGATAATGATGAAGGGGAAGATGGCCTTGATGAAGAGGAGGGGGAAGATGATGATTATGAAGAAGAAGAAGAAGAAGAAGAAGATAGTCACCGAGATGAAGAAGGTAGAAATAAAGTTCCCCTACAAATGATCATTAAACCTGTTCCAGAGCAAGACATCGAAATGGAAGATTTCCATTTTGAGTACAATAATGAAGTCCCAACTCCACGTATATACAACGATATGATTACTCTTAAGTCCGGTGACCATTTGATTAAGTTGACAATTTCTCATGCCATTGCTCAATCCAGTAAAATGTCGATGTTTGAAAGCAAAATGTCTGTGATCCTTGATTCAATTTCCAAACTTCCCAAGATTCTGGCCTTAACAGGAAGACTTCATCATTATACATCCAAAAAGTTATTAATGAAAACTGGAGGACTTTTACAACTGAGAAGTGAAGTCAATTTAAATTCAAATGTTGTGGATACTCCCGAATACTTTTGGTCTATCGAACCTGGCCTACATCCATTGTATATGGCAATCAGAGAATACTTAGAAATCGATCAACGCGTAGAGGTTATTAATGATCGATGTAAAGTATTCTTAGATTTCTTTGATATCGTCTCCGACTCTCTAGCTGAGAATCAGATGTTTCGTATCACTAAATTTTTGATTATTGCTATTGGATTGAATGTTGTCGTTTCGGTACTAGAAATTATAGTACGATACTTTCTTATTCACAATGATTAATCTCCTTTACTACGTATTAATATATTCGAAACTAATTCAACTATTACATTGCTGTATACACACTTATAGTCTGACCTTGTTTCTTCCATCAGGAACACTGAAGAAGATATACTTACCATCCTTTTTAGAGTCAAGTCTGAAGAAGGCCTTCCTTTCAAACTGAATGATATCACCGACTTTCAATGCACCAACATTTTCATCAGCAATTGCATCAACAGTAAATTCGGTCTTTGGAGTCAAGAAGTCTTCGAAGTTATCACCTTCATCAAGCTTATCTTTAGTGATCAAGTGATCAAAGTCTTTCAAAGTGACACCAATGGTCTTTTCGGCTGCAATCCAAGTAAGCTTCTTCTTGGTCTTCTTGAAGTCACCTTCTAGGTGAAGCTTGGCATCGATCGATTTAACGGTACCATTGGAGTCTTTGACAATCTTCTCAATAATACAATTACCCCAATCCATAAGGGTCATTTCCTCACCTTCTTTCAAATCCTTGGCATCGTTTTGTTCAAGCAATACATTAGAAGAATACCAGACATCTTTCATTCCAACTTTAGCATTCTTCTTATGCTTTGGTTTCTTTTCGGCATGAAGTTCTGGACCATTGCTTAAAGTCATTGAAACAATATCCTTCTTATCAAGCGCAGTGTATCTTGGAGCAATTGGATCGATGATCTTTCTGTTTGCAGCCCAGATAATATCCCAATCCAAGTTGATAATGTTCTTGGAAGGACCCTGACCGATAATGAAGTCTCTAAGTCCTTGAACAGTCATACCTCTTCTCATGATACCTCTAACGGTTGGGAAACGTGGATCATCCCATCCTGGGACAAGCTTACGATCAACAAACCATTGAAGTTTTCTCTTGGAAAGCAAAGTCCGAACAAAGTTCACACGGGCGAAATCCCAAACATAAACTTTTCTGAGATGCAAAGCATCTAGCATCCAATAATATTGGGCATTCCTGTCTCTGTACTCGATGGTTCTCAAAGCATGAGTGACACCTTCTAAGGAATCAACAATAGGAACGCAGAAGTCATAAATTGGATACATTTTCCACTTCTTACCAGTTCTTTGATGTGGAGTCAAGTTACACCTATAGATAGTTGGATCTCTGAGAGTCTTGTTATTGTTTTGATAGTCAATTTTGGCCCTCAAGCAACTCTTCAAACCTTCTGGGGTACCATTTTTCATCTCTTGAGTGAAAACTCGCAAGTTTTCTTCGACAGAACGGTCTCTACGGGAAGATTTAATACCATCCATTCTCTCGGCACGCATCTGTTCCAATGGAGTATCATCACAGTATGCCTTTCCTTCCTTGATCATTTGAACGGCGAGTTCATACATCTGATCAAAGTAGTCAGAGGAGTGAGTCACACGATCACCTTTGATACCCAAAGTAGCGCAATCCTCTAAGATGGAATCTTCGAATTCCATTGTTTCCTTTGAAGGATTGGTATCATCAAATCTAATGATTAATTTACCATGGTATTTTTTGGCAATAGTGTCATTCAAAATTGCGGCTTTTGCGTGACCAATGTGCAGATATCCCGAAGGCTCTGGAGGAAATCTGGTAACAACTTCACCATCTTTAGCGCCTGGTAAGTCGATATCAAAGTTAGCCGAATGGACCTTTTTACCTTGCTTATGTTTAGCCTGCTTCTTAAGGGAAGATAATGCCTTGCTCAATTCATTTGCAGATTCCTCAAATGCGTTGATTGTCTCCAAGAACAAGTACCATCTGCTAACATTGATGTAAACAGAATTACGGATGATAGAACCCATTAGAGGATTGGCACGCAAACAACCCCAGACAGCAATATCAGCAACGGTAATTTTGTAACCAATAATGAAGGATCTAAAGTTTAAATGAGCATCAAGGGTTTCCAAATCTTTTGAGAGAGCTTTGAAATTCTTGATAGTGAGCTTTCCATACGAGAAATCGATCCATTTTTTAGAATCCTTGGCGGCAACAAGAATTTCTGGGAATTCAGCACCCAAGGCTAACAAGGCATCAGTACCATTTGAGGCAATGGATTTGCCATCCTTGAGCAATTCACAGGTATTCTTCGAATCCGGAAGAGTTTTTCCAGCGATGTATTCAACATTAACTGTATCTTTTTGAACAGCATTGATCAAATTAGCAGCTATGATAGCTGGGTAGTCCACAATTTGGGCCTTACCGGCAATCTTTATTGCGAAAGTCATTACTTATAAGTTGATGAAAACTTTATAATTAGTACACCTGTATGTGTTGAGTTATGAAGGAAAGGAAGAGATGGAAGAAGTTTTTTTTTTTTTTTTTTCTTAGCGGATAATCAGTGAATCACCACCTATTTGGGATAAATTTTTCACTAAACGAATGAATGAGTTGATTATATATATATATATGATTAAGTAATGAGGTAACTATAATCGTCATTGCCTTAAAATAATATAGTTTATACAATATGTCGGATAATCTATATCCTTTGACTGGATCTTCCAAAGATGTCAGTGTTAGGCAGCCAAAAGAATTAATCTGTTTTTCTCGTGACATCCATAATAAGATTCATCTAGATGATAGTCAATTACGTTATTATTACTTGCCAGATAGTGAATTAAATACCTCTAGTGGGATTGATCTTCAAAGTGGGTTTTCATCTTTTCAACAAAACCCTGAAGAAGATGTAGGTCAATTAGCAGGCTTACTCTCTGCTGTTGAGTCCTACGAGAGATCAGCAAAGCGAAAACTCCCTGTGGATATAATCACGTGGAGAGGACTTATGCGGTCTCTAATGATGCTTCCATACGAAAATAGAACCAAAATTGTGCTGAATGTTGTTGTATTTGATGGTCAATTATTCATTCAAACTGATGTGGCAAGCTCAAGGGCGTTAGGTGCTATCGAAAAGGCCAATCAGACAGATTTGAATCGGAGACAACAATACTCCGGTTATAAGTTTGAAAGCATTGCTACTTTAGACAAACTGTGGGCTAAATGCTCAAGAAAGCACATTGAGAGGCGTAGGAAACATAAAGTTAATAATATAGAGCAGTATATTACTGTTGTGCGAACATCAGTTGGTAAATCAAGACTTCTTCTTGGTGCAGAGATAGATTGCTCGTGGGACTATAAGCCAGATATTCATGACTTAAAAGAAAAGGCCGATACAAACCCATTGAATCATTATGTGGAACTTAAAACAACCAGGGTTGTTGATTCGGCTAAAACGGCACATATATTTGAAAAGAAACTTCTTAAAGCATGGACCCAGTGCTTCCTCGTTGGAATCCCTCAGATTGTGTATGGATTCAGAGATGATAATTTGATATTACGTTCTGTAGAACAGTTTAAGACAGATAAAATCCCTATATTATTACGGGACAGTCCATTCCAGCCTGGAGCAAATTCTGGTCAAAAGCCAGTTAATGCATGCATGAAATGCCTTAGATTCTTTAGTGGATTAATCAATTGGATTAAACAAACTGTTCCTATAGATGATGAAACTAAAACTTATCGGATCGAATATGATCCTTCTACCAATAAGAATTATGTTAGTGTTAAGGAGAATGATTTGGAAACTACAAAAAAACTACTAAGTGATTATGATGGTGCAAATGGTGGAATGCTTACCAACGAATTTAAACTTTGGAGGAAAGAACTGAAAGAGCAAAAATAGTCAGTTTTGTTGTATACATGTATTATATTTTAAGGTTGGATTTGAGGTGAAACTTGAAAAGTAGATTAAAATACAATAAAAATAAAATAAAAATAGTTTGGTTTTACTACGACATCTGATGAGGTGTATAGGATTCAAGTTTACCATTACATGACACCGTTTAGTCAACTTCGTTCCCACAATGAAGTTGTGTGGAAGCTATATCGGGCCCTTCTTCGGAACAGTCTTCATATACCTTCGGACCGTTTAGATGAGAAATCAAAGATCAATCTTCTTAGATTTATACGAACCAGTTTCAGAAAGCAGAAGCATATTAATAATGCATTGACATGTCAAGGTTTATTACACAAGGGTATTGACTGGAATGAGTTTATATGCAAGATTTATGTACAAAATGAATCCATACTCAAGAAGAATCAGAAATACAGTACATTAATGAAAGAAGTTAATCCTAAAGCTTGGAAAGCTGGGCAGATGAACGAACGAGTCAATAACTTAGACTTAAATACTTTGCTTGGAATAGAGAAAAAGAACTCTACAATACCTGAGGATGAATATATGACTCAGAAGGGAGAAACGCGAGTTGCCAGTTGGATTAAACAATATATCCAAAGACATCAAAAGGTTAATCTTATTCCTCGAAAGTCCGAATTGGATCCTGTATATATTGACAAAGTACTGAAATCCAAGGTACTTTATGATCGAAGAAAGAAGGTTCTTGAAAGAATTGCAGCAAAACTTCGAAGGCCATCTACTGCGGGACTTAAGAAGGTAAATGGAACATTCCATGACATATATATAATTAACACACCATGGAACAGTAAGTTGTTTACCGAACGAAAGAATTTTATATATGATCAGAGAAAGAAGTATGATGAATATCTTTTGGAAATTCAAGCTTTCACCGACTATAAAGAACGTTGGTTGAAATTATACCTTGAAGAAATGATTTGGGAGGCTAAATTGGGAAATACCAAACCCGATGAAAGTTGGCTCGATATCTTCAAATGCTATAAGCATTATTTGGACGAAAAGACTAAAATGATAGAAGAAGAAACGATCAATTACAATAAACGCCAGTACTGCTACTACCAGAAGTTAATACCCCTTTTCAATGGTCTCAATAAAGCTGCGAAATATAACATGCATCATTTGATTAAGACAATTAATCTGAAACAAGTAGGACCTTACACCGACGTGATAGGCTTGAACCTTGGATATTTGATGAAAAGCCACCATTTTAAAGATCCTTCTAATGTTAGCAATATAAAGAAGTGGTAAAACTTTCAATCTATAGACTATACATAATATACATGAAATGATGATTAATGATTAATTGAGAGATCTGAGAATGGCCATTTTATCATCTTTTATTTGATTGTTATGGTTGTAATCTTGTTTGGACTTCTGAGGTCCTTCTTTTTCCACAATCTCAATGTCTTCCGTCATCTTGTTATCGGTTTGAATGCCACCATTCACACCGCTATTTGCTAACTTTTGTCGCTTTTCATTCTCTGCTGTTACGGTATCTCGATCAATCTTCATCTTCTCCATTAACTTCATTAGCTCGTCCACTTCTGGCGATTCAGAGTTGGCCTTTTCTCGAGCGTCAAAATATTCTTCAAGTAAAACTATCAAAGTTTCATCTGTATCTTTACTAAAAAATGGATCACTCATATGGGTTCTCATAAATAGTGCCTCTGAGCTAAGTTGACGACGATAGAACTCGGATGCCTGATAATGACGCTTGCAACAGAACCTCGAATTATAAAATCTCGGCATTTTAAGTTTGATTTCAAGTTTATTCAATTCTACCTGCTTGATTTGATCTGGATTTGTGTATTTGCAACGAGGATATCCACAGTAGTGGTTGGTTACCCTTTCTTCAACAAGATCACCATATGCCTTCCTGGAAAGATATCTAGCCATCAATTTCATTACTCTAATATCACAGTTCCCATCCATTGCCAATTCCACCAAATGAAATGTTAAAATGTTACTTTCTCTAGGAGTTAAGAGGTCTTTGTTATGGTATGGTTCTAAAATGCTCGTGAGTTGTGGTATGGTAACTGTATTTTTATCACTTGACAGCCTTTCACGAAGAATGGCATCCAACTTTGTATCATCATGATTGTTATTCTTGTCCGTCATTTCTAATGTCCCTGGGAATTATTAGTAATAGAACATTTATTAAAAGGTAAGTGAATAAATCATGAACAATTTCTTATCACATAATTTCCTTCCAAATATTTTTGTAGATAATGAGGGTATCTATCAATGAGTACGTAACGATCATTTTGCGATTTGGATCATGCAATTATGAGTAACGATGTTAGCAAACGAAAACCAAGTGTTGAAGAACTTTCACCTAAGGCATCAGAAGGTTCAATTGATGTTATTTCGTACTCAACAGCAATAGATGATATGCCACAACTTGAAAAGAAAATGTCTTCTTCAATACCTAAGAAGAATAAGAAGAAAGGGAGAATGTTTTCTATATCCAGCATTCTTACTGAAAGTACTGGAATAACTCAAGCTGATGTCAAAGATCTACTATATATGGAATTTGGGGTTCCATCAAAGAGCAAAGAAGGGAATTCAACAGATAAGAAAGCTTCTGATTTCAGAAACGAATCGGAACTAATTCTGTCGTACGTTAAGGTGCCTCTATACTTGGAGACTTTCATGTCATTTGGTATTCTATATTCACTGGCTGTATTTTTGAAATGGCTGATAGTGGTTCCCACAAGATTTGTTATTTATTTTGGATACATTATCAAAGTTTCATTTACAAATGGTATGGCAGAAGGAAAGAAAGTCATATCTGGTGATTATTCATTATTAATTCGTCTGAAGAATGATTCAATATCTATTTCCCTCACCCTTATTACTCTAATACTCCTTAGGGGACTCGATGAAAGTAAAATATATCATAAAATCAAATCTGGCACTGCCGTCAAACTTTACTTCATGGTTGGATTGCTTGAAATTGCCGATAAGTTGCTTAGTGCTGCTGGTCAGGACATTATGCAATTACTTTATGGTGCAGATATTTTAACTTATGAAAGGGCAAAGAACGATTCAAAACCTTCAAACGTAACAGTCAAAAGAATTGCACTGTTGAAATTTCTATTTGCAGGGATGCTTGCAGTTTTTTATCTTTCCTGTCATTCCATAATCTTTGTTTACCAAGTTATGGCATTGAATGTTGCTGTTAACTCATATTCTAATGCACTCCTTACTCTTATACTTTCCAGTCAGTTCAGTGAATTGAAAAGTTCAGTTTTCAAAAGAATTGAAAGAGAAGGACTTTTCCAATTATCATGTGCCGATCTTAATGAACGCTTTATGCTTTTGGTCATGCTTAGTATCATTTCGTCTAGAAATTTGCTTCAAATGTATGGTAATCGTACTTCTGAAACCAGTATATTTGATAGTCTTAAACCGAATTCTTGGTATTCTGATCTAACATTTTCGAAATCCTTAAATAACTGGATTGGCTTTCTAGTTGGTCCATCATTTGTTGTTATAGGGTCCGAATTGCTTGTAGATTGGCTTAAGCATTCTTATATCACCAAATTTAATCGTATCAGAGCTCGCATCTATCTGAGATACTTAAGAATCCTATCTAAGGATTATATCGCCGATTTTAAGGCTAATGAAATGAACTATCCAGCAAGCAGATCACATGGAAAACCATTCCCTGAGATCTTATTAAGAAGAACAGGCTTGCCTGTTTTCACTATCGTAGCTATGTTTTATAAAATGGCTATTCTTCCATGGTTTGATTATTTTATGATTTCCACTAAGTCCTTCATGGGCATTACTTTTACTTTATTATTACTCTTATTTCTGGTTGCATTGTTTGTCAGTCTTCGGATATTGCTAGTATTTGGACTCTTAAAATGGTCTAGTCAAATTAATCAGAAAAAGCATACATCTAGTGCTAGTCAAGACTATTTCCCAGGCAATCCAAATGTCACCCTTGCTGATGCATCCGATGTGAGAGATGAATTTTACAGTCATGGTGAAAAAATCCCGGATTCATTGGAAGAGAAGCGTAAGAAACGTGTTGCAAGTGCAACAGATAAGCTTTCGTCAGTTACCCGCTTCAAGATGGCAGATAAGAAGATATGGTGATTAAGAATTAAGATAAGTAATATTTATTTAGTTACCATGTACTAATCGTTTGCCAGCTTGTATAACACATCATAGAAATACCACATATTGTAATCACATCATTAATTATCCGCTTTTTCCAAGTTATCTGATCTGGTGCACATTTGTTGTAAAGCAAAGGTGGATAGATATAAATAAGCGGAATACAAGTAAAACTGCCCACTAACGATACAAATCTATCTAAGTTTTCAGAACCAAAATATGCAATTAGACACATTAGCACGACCATACTAAGGCGAAGAAGATTCTTAAGCCATTTAACTTTTGTATATGCCTTCCCAGAAATCAGTTCTTCATCATTAACTAAACCTTGGATTTGTTCTGTTGTAACAACAGGAGATGTAGCCTGCGGCAAATGGTGAGATATGGAATGGGCAAACTGAACTTCTGGAGAAAGTAATGAATCATAACCGGGAGAATTCAAATCTGCTGAGGCTAGCAGAGCCTGTGAATCACGACGGATTTTCTTGTGCCAATGTTTGACATTTCTATGAAATAGCCATTTCTCTACAATTTTTATTGCGGGAAAGAGTTGAATTGGAGCGGAGAGTAATATGGCCAAAGTGTATAATAGCTGTACCGTTAAGGAGGATGCATTTATCCTGAAGTTCATTAAGACAACAGTTTTCACTTTTTCACCATAACTTAAATATGCAAGAGATGGTAATGTAGTAAACATAAATGTAGTTATCACTATCACTAGGAACAATAATTTGTTAAAATATTCCGGTTCTGCCATTGCCTCTCGAATTGGGATCAATAGTCCAATGCCTTCATATGCAAAAACGGCTGTACCCATAAATAAAGGCCATGTCTGAGATTTAAACATTGAAACAGATGCAATACCTTTCAAACGAATGTTGGCGGATGATTCGTAGTATATGTAAACAATTCCAATAAAAATAAACAAGTCTGCCAAGAAAGCTGCTAAGCCCAACTTCCCTATCTTACGAGTAAATGAAATGGGGATAAAGAATAGCATCATCAATATGATGTAGAATCCGATAGAGTGTGAACTTCCCAATATAATGTTCGATAAGTATTGTAGATTATCGGCAACAAAAACGGTATAACTACTAGCAAATCCAATCTGTGATAAGACTAATGATATCAAGATGAGGAATTGACAGATAGGCCCATATAATTTCATTCCAACATCACCGTAGCCTGAGACATGAATGCAGGATGTTACTCCGATAAGGGTAATAAAACAATAATATGAAACGACCGAGAAAACTAAGATCATTATTAGGCAAAATGCCAATCCACCATTAGAATATGACTTCGGAAGAAAGATAATTCCTGTACCAATAAACGCCTTAAGAAGTAGGAAGAAGGATTTGATTGTACTTGTTTTCTTTCTGGATGATTTTTCGGCTTTGATATGACTCTTCGCATGATATCTATTATACCCGTGTGTGTGATGTCTATGGTGATGCCTGGACTTGATAGCTGCTGTTGTTGGCGCTGCCCCACTGACCTGGGGAGGTTCAAGTGGTTTCATTGATGATGATATAGAAGATCTACCGGTACGCATTGTATTAATTGTAGCCTTATAGTTGGCCGATGGTGAACTTGCCAAGGCAACATTTGATAATAATTCATGTGTAGATCCTGCAATTGAATTTTCTTCGATGGCTTCAGAATCAGTAACTGTCTCATCGGATGATGAAGCCTCGTCATCTGTGGACCCAAGTTCCGATGAAGAATCAATTCTATCGGAGGAGTCATCCACTTCCTCATCGTCATCATAATCACTCAAATCCTCACCCGCAAACTGGCCATACATTGCGAGAAATTCAAAGAAATTTCTTGTTAGAAAGTCTTGTCTCTCTGCAGGTTGACTCTGCCTTTCTTGCATAAAGCTACGTCTAAATCCTCCTGGTGCAAGAATATCTCGCACAGACATGTGTTCGGAACTTTCACCATCGTTCTGAGTGCCGGAAAAGGGACTACTGGTTGTAGTACTGACCGATCCCGAACTCAAAACTCTTCTAAGTGGAGCCTGTGTCTTTTTCTGATTATTTACCCAGTTATAAATCTCCCGTGTCATATCTCCACTTTTCAGTTTTAACGAGTTAAATGATTCAGGAGCGTTGGACTTGTTACCCTGTGAAGTTCCTTGTAGTTGAGGCCCTGTGGAACGAACCAAGTGTTTCTCAATAATATTGGCCAACTTCGGGTCAGATAATGGTTTTAAAGAAGCTGGTGACAAGTCTTTTGGTTCTCTTGTGGAAGATTTAAGTGAGCTAGACAGGAGACTCTGTTTACTTTCAGCACTTTCAGCTTTAAACCCATGATCAATTGACTTATCTATAACAGGTTTATCAGTAGTTGATTTATCTGAAGAAGCACTTTCCAGTGCCTTAAATCCTCCCGTTACGGTTAACGGTGTAGATTCTCTAACGTCAATTTGCACGCCATTCGATGCCTTTCTCTTCCCAGACGTATGTGGATCTCTCTGAGTCACATACCTAGCGGAAAAGTTCCCACTTGAAAATATATTTGAATCGTCCGGTTGTGTAAAGGATGCTTGGCTTAATCCTTGATAATGATGGCGGGTATTACCATTTGTGTCTTTAATCGAAGAAGCAGTATCTTGTATTTTGGATGGTTGTACATCCTGTCTAGATCGTTGAGTACCCATGTGATATTACAACCTGGATTTATCCGACCAAGGATATTGCCTTTATTGACTTTTATAAATCCAATTAGGAATGTTATATAGGTTAGATTATCTAGATGAATCAAATCTGAGATTTAATTAGTTTTTTTTTTTTTTACTCTTTTTTTTCCTCATCTCTCACGCCGCATGACAGATTTGACAGGTATGTGGGGGAATAATTACATCTATTATCTATGGGTTTCTTATATTACTAGCAAATATCTAATCCGAATACAACTTTCTCATATCTCTAGCTCTAGTCATTGCATCTAATAAAGCCGAATCTGGATGAACCGGGAACGCCATGTTATCACGTAAAATAACACTTTCTGAATAAGGTGGATCAACAAATTTGCTGATCTGCGAGCTTTGAAGACCTTTAATCTTATACACTTCAGAAGATGCATAATTCGGTCTTCCTTTTCCTATTGTAACTGCTTCCTTTGACTTATCCCATTCACCGTGCGCTTTCCGGAATCCAAGCTTGATCTCCACGCACTCCATTCGATGAAACTCGCCTTCTACACCAATCACTCCAGCAGGCAACATTCCGGCCCTATTATGACGAGTAATAGCTTCGCAGCATCCAATATCTACTATAATCGCCCCGTTAGGTTTCAATCCATGAAGCATCCAGAACTGTTTGTTCTTTATTGTGTACTTTGGTTGGCCAATAAATCTCGTATGTAAGGGAACATGCTTGACCTTAAGAGATTGGAACTCATTCTTATTAGTCTCCGAAAATTGTTCAGAATCTTCTCTTGGCAAGATATCCTTTGAATTCCTCAATAACCGATCCTCTTTATGACTATACTTCACTATCTTTAAAATATTTTGAGGTCTTTTGGAATTGCAAATAACGGTGGTAACACCGGCATTGGTAGCCAAATCTGCAGCAGTCAATTTGGTTTTCATCCCTCCAGTTCCTATACTTGAACCAGAAGATTTCGTATTAACCTCTAAACTATTCATATTTTTTACAAGAACAACGGGTTTCGCATCCTTATTTGTACGTGGGTTATCTGTATAAAGACAGTCCACATCTGTTAAAAGAAAGAGGAAATCTGCATTACACATACCTGCAGTAATGGCGGATAGTGTATCGTTATCACCAAATTTAATTTCTTGGGCAGAAATAGTGTCATTTTCATTAACAATTGGGATAATGTTCATATCTAACAATTCTTTTAAAGTATTCTCAGCATTTTCAAACTGAGAATAATGTATTATATCGTTCCTAGTTAAAAGAACTTGTGCTGTAGTTTGATTTAAATGCGTGAACAATTCGTCCCACATGGATATTAATTCACCTTGTCCAACTGCAGCAAGTGCCTGCTTGATAGCAAGCTTTTTTGGCTTGCTTACCATCTTCATCTTTCTCATTCCCACAGCGATGGCACCAGATGAAACAAATACAATTTTATGACCTTGCTTCCTCAATTTCACTAATGTTTCAACTAGTGATGCCATGTTTGCAATTCGAGGCTCTCTAGAATGCTCATCAATAATAGATGATGAGCCAAGCTTTACCACGATAGTATAGTGGTTTTCGTCAGTCATTTCCCCTGCCTTTCACTCGAATTTACCATCTAAATGATTGATAATACTCAAACATTTCGATCCGATATGATCAGCAAAAAAAAAAAAAAAAAAAAAAAAAAACTCACAAATATGAATCATCGCTCAGTTATAATGCATCTTTGCACCGCGCAGTCATGAAGAATCGTCATCCAGGGTCGATGAGGATGAATTCGTATCACTCGTTCCTTCTATATCATCCATGTTAAGACTTTCCGAACTTCTATTCACTAAATTACCACATGAAGCAGCTGTTATATCAATACCTTGATTGACAGGTAATTTCTTATCTGTTTGAAATGGCTGCCGACACATAGGGCAAAGACCTTTCGAAGTATCTGTTTCCAACCATTTCCAAATACAGTGTAAGTGAAAAGCATGATGGCATTCACCAACAACTTAAAATATGTTAGTATATGTGTCTCAATGGTAGTTTTCAGTAACTACTTACCAATTGGACACTGATCACCTGGGTATTTGCACATAGGACAAGTACCATCGAATGGGACACGGCATATACCACAGAGCTCATCTTCTGGAACGTCCCATTCCCATGAATATATTCCATATAGACCTTTTAAATTCACCTTCATGACAAAAGTCAATAAATTATCTCTATATAATTGATACCATGTACGATCAGAAAGATAACAAAGCAGGAAAGGGAGACTGATTGTGATAAAAAAAAAATATTAAACTCCGATCAAAAAAAATTTATATAGATAAAAGAAACTCGACCATCATCACGATCTGCTGTAATATATATACGTTTTACAGACATACAAACACATCAGAATGGGTAAGAAGTGGATCGACAAGAAAACAGCTGTCAAATTTGCGGTTGTGAATCGATCTCATGAGGATCCACTTTACTATGCAGACGATAAGGCAGCTGTTCTAGTGCCTATAGATGAGAAGGGAAAGAAAAGGCATCACATAAAGAAGAATCGAGTTGAAAACTTGAAAAATCTTGAAAACGATATTAAAGAATCTGGTGAAGAAGTCAGAGATAATGAGGGTGAGGCTGCGGAGTATGGTATTCCATTTGATGATACGAAGTATGATTATATGCAGCATCTTAGACCGATAGAGCCATCATCCAATTCTGTTTTTATTCCTAAGAAATCAAAGGATGATCATAAAAGTAAAGAGGTTAAGTTCAAATTAAAGCAGGAATTAATGGACAACGAGCAGTCTGCTGGTACGGAGCTTTCTAATTATAAACAACAACAAAGTATACCCGATGAACTTAGTGGATTCAATCCGGATTTGAATTCGGATGTTCGAGAGGCAATGGTTGCATTGGAGGATGATGCTTATTTGGATCGAACTCAAGACCAAGATGATACAGATGTGTTTGGAATCCTTTTAACTGGTGAGAAGCAGAAGGATTTAACATTACAACAGTATGATGCTCTGGATGAGAAAGAAAAGGCTAAGCACGCCCAAGAGCAGTGGGATTTGGATCAATACGAAAATAATGATGTAGATAATCCGGAAGATTTTGACTGGGAAAAGGATTTCAAGAAATTTAAGCAGGCTGAAAAATATGGAAAAGTTAAGAATGATTGGGATAGTGATGACGATTTTGATGATGTTGATGATAGCAATGAAGAGGATGAGAATAGAGATACTGTTGGAAATTTACCAGATTTTAAATCTTCAAAACATAAATCCAAATCGAAAAAGGCTAGAAGAAAGAAGGGTGCAATGACAGATACATCATCATACTCTATGTCATCATCTGCAATGTGTAGAACGGAGCAGATGACAGTTATTGACGATAGATTTGATGTAATGAAGAAAAAATATGAAAAGGATGATGAAAATGATGATGAGCCGAAGAGGGCATTTGATTATAATGATGAGCGTTCAGATTTCAAGGACTTAATAGATGACTTCCTTGATAGTTATGAGGAGAAATCAGGACATGTTGTGAAGAAAAATAAAGAAGCAGCAAGGTATAGAGATGCGGCAGATGAAGCATCTAATACAAAGCTAGCACGTAGAAGACGGAAGCAAAGGACAATGAAAAAATCGGGAAATATTGATGATTTGACTCAGAAAGTGAGTAGGATGGCTTTGTAATACGACTTAATATATTTATAGATAGTTGTGCATAAGCAAGCATGAAAAGCTTCAATCCAGATAGATTTATAACAGTTTTATTAAATGGATATAGTGGATATGTTATACTACCTTACACCTTGCTATATAAGTTAATCTTCAACTACAAGCGAATTTTTTAAAGGTCAAATTTTCACCTTATCTAGATACTGCTTACTTAGCTAAAATATCTACTGGAAGTATGGCACAGAGAAGTAAAACATTAGGTGAAAAGATCACCGATGAACTGGTAAAGCCAAAGAATAAAGATATTGATATTGAAGATGTTGGATTTAATGATAAGTTGAGAAATGATGGTAGTTCTGATGAAAGTAATGATGAAGAGGAAGATAAAGCTAGGGATGATCTTCGTAATCAATATATCAAAGTTTCCAAGAGTCGATTAAAGCACCAATCTGTTGAATTAGGTGATAAATATCAGGGAAAGCAAAGTAACAGAGCTCAAATTTTTGGAGATCAAGAATCTGAGGGAGATAGTGATGATGATGATGATGATGATGATGATGATGATGATGATGATGATGATGGGTCTGTTGCAAGCGAAGGATCATCTAATAAAGAGCCAGTTGATGATGAATCTAGTGATAGCACAGAGAATATTTCCTATGGACTGTCAGGCACAGATAAGGGGAATAATATTGGACAACTATTAGAGAAAGAGAAGAGCGTTTTTGCTTCAAGATTATCTAATACCGTGAAAGCAGATGCTCTAAAGGGATATGCGATATTGCAACAAAATAAACTGTTTGATAAAATCTTGGATACAAGGATCAAACTTCAGAAAGCTCTCAGTTCCAGTAATGAGTTGCCAGTGAATAAAAAAGTCTATGAACAACTTAAGAGTGAAGAAACAGATTCCAAATTAAAGAAGGCAAAGAAGCAGCTTGCTCTCCTTACCATGAAAATAGAAAAGGCCAGATCCAGATTATATGTCAAGGATAGCATATCTAAGGATAACGCTCATTTATCGAATGAACCGGATTTTAAAAATTGTTTGAAGACATTCAAAAAAGAGGAGCTAATGCTTGAACCTTATAAAAAGAGTGTTCTAATTAAATGGTCGAAGAGAGTTCAGAATGCATCCGGTGCAACTGCTTTAAATGCAAGTAAGTTTAGGAATATCAATCAAAGTGTATACGCCCAACTTGAAAATACCCTACAAAATATGGATCGATTAATTAGGAGAACACGTACAAATAGGCAGGGAGTGCAACCGATCGGATATGAACCAAAGCAAACTGGAGATAAATCCACTCAAGATGATGATAATAATAGTGATGAAAGTCCTTATCAAAGCAATGTCGATAAGTCACTTCAAGAAAATCCTTATATTTTTGATGATAATGACTTCTACCGTGTTTTATTAAATGATTTGGTGAATAAAAAGATATCTGACAAGCAAGCAATGTCTTCTGCATCAATTCTTACCTTATCGAGTAATAGGAACACTAGGAATTATGATAGCAAGGCTAATAAGGGACGTAAGTTGAAATTCACAGTTCAGGAAGAATTACAGAATTTTGAGGCTCCAAAGGCAATTTCATATTCTTGGAATGATGATCGAATTGATCAACTATTTGCTTCACTATTCGGACAGAAGGTGAGTATGTCTGAATCGGAAGAGAGCGAATCCGAAAATGAGTCGGAGGATGAGTCAGGTGTTAGAGGCTCGAAGTTACGGATGTTTGGATGAACGTATATAGAAGATGTTATATTTATAGATTGTTAATGTAATCCTTCCTCCTTTTTTTCTTTAATTTTTTTTTTACATCAACACAGTAAATTTAGATGCGATATGGATTCAGGAAATATAATGTTAATGAAACAAAAACCTAAGTAATCAGATATGTTCAGAAATGAGCAGTTTGGCCAGCATAAACACGGATGAGAGTATAACTGTACAGTCAGATGATAACAATGATCAATCTTCTTCAAACAAAGAAGAGACCGACAAAAAGGTTGAAAAGATTAAAGAGAAGCATCTAGTGAAAGTAATAACTAAAGTAGATGATGATGATGATGAAAGCGAAGATGCTGGTTGTTCATCTACATTGGATGGACCTTATGAATTGAGGCAATTAATTTCGAATGTCACTCTTACCAATTCCGAGTTCCCAGAATCAATAAACTCAACAATAACATGTATTGAAGCATGGGATGTGAATATATATATAGGTACGAGTGCGGGAGAATTGATTCATATGTATAAAATTGATGATAAGATGGGATATGTTCAAGTCTCAAGACAGAGATTCAATAGCAACAAGGTTAAACCAATCAGGAAGATTTTAGTGTTACCTGAAATTAGCAAAGTTCTTGTTTTATGTGGTAGAACGGTTAGTGGATATCTTCTTCCTGAATTATCACCTGCCAGTATCGGGAAGATCAAAGATGTTGCAGATATCTCTGTTGATTACAGTGATTTGAAACTCGACTCAAGAAGTGAAAACTATATCACTGAATTAAATAAGATCAATGGTAATGCTTTTGTCGATGTCACTCTGTTTACGAGTAAAAGTATTCGTCTCATTAGAGTGTTTGATGATAGTCTAAGACTTTACAAAGATATCAACTACATTGAGTCTGTTGCCGGACTTCGGTGGAACAATTGTGGAATTGTAGCTACCAATAATCAATATGAATTAGTTGATATAAGACATTCTCAAAAACTTCAACTATTTCCTTCGTCAACTGCTGACCATGATTCAGGTAGTAATGAAATTCCCAATCCAATAATATCCCCCGTGGGGGGGAATGAATTCTTACTGGTGTGCAGTGGGAGTAATAAAAATCAACCCTCCGTTGGGATCACAATTAATGATTCAGGAAATGTTACTCGTGGCACCAACACATGGCTTGCATATCCATCATCACTAATAGTGGAATATCCATATGCTGTAGTCACTTTCCCTGGTGGAAATGTTAGTATTGATTCCCTTCTCGATCAACGACAAATACAAAATATGAAACTGGAAGATGATGTAAAAGTTTCTCGTGTTTCTAAAGTTTTCAAATTACAGGATGATAGACTTACTAGTATGCTGTCGGAAAAGCCAGTTGATGATACAGGAACAGATCTAAAGCTGGAGCCTAGCTATACAAAATCCTCCAGTTTGATATATGGTATAAAAGGTCAATTTATTAGTGTATTACAACGAAAGCCTCGACCATTGACTTGGATAGCACTCTTTAAGTCATGTACAATGGGAAATTTTGATGATGTGCTTTCCAATTTGTTGAAAGAATTGAAAACTCTAACCCCTGGGAGGAACAGAAGATTTTTATCTACACTAATGGTTCTTCTAGCCCTTAAATTTAATAAATTTGATCAGGCTTTTGACTTACTTTCTAATAACCTGAATCAAATTGACCCTAGATTCATCATTTATATCATGGGTCCTTTGAATGTGGTTATTTATGGAACCGTCTTAGAATTTTCTGGTCTTTCAAAATTTGCTGAAGAGATTAGAGCTACCCATTTACAGTCTTCGGAAATGGCTTCTAAAGAATTCATGGAATTATACCTTAGTTTCTGTAAGGCTGCTTCTAGTATTCAATCTGAATCTGTGACGAAAACAATCGAAATTTACCTTCTTGAAATCAGTCTTGACAGAGAGGAAAATATCCAACCATCACTAGATGGTATTAAATATGGCAAAAAAGAAGTTATACAAATCCTTCTTGAAAGAAAAAGATATTTTTATCTTCATCGATTCTATGAATCCATAGGTAACTACAAAGAATCATTGAAATGCTTAAAGGAATTGATTGAAGGTAGATGGGAAGATAAAGATTTTCATAACAATTACAAGAGTACGGATGATGCTTTGGAGGCCTTAGTTAAGATGGTCCTTCAACATTGTTCTGATAATGAAGTTATCCTCAAGGAATATTCTGACTGGCTCCTATCCAAGTTTCCAAAATATGGTTATGATATCATTACAGATGAAAGATCTGAGAATATTCAATTCAATGATGTTAAGATCCTTGGGCTTTTTGGTAAGGATCAACCAGGACTTAAGTTGCAATATCTTGAATACCTCATTAGTACTAAGGAAAGAAAACAATTTATTGGAGATGCTATTTTAGCACTGTTAACCAGAATCATAGAAATTATTAAGGAACATCCTGAGATTAAAAAGCAAGTTTCAGGAAAGTTGCAACAATATCATGAATTTAGTGTTCCTAAATTAACAATCTATGAGTTTTGGAGGATTGAAAAATCGCATCTAAATGAAGACTTTGTTTCTATTCATGATAGTCTCTATGATTATATAAATATGGCTAATTGTGGTACTATATCAGTACTTGATCAAATTCCGGTAATGGAGGAATGTCATAAGAATATTCATGAAACAAGTCTTGCAGATATCTTGCCTCTAATTGATCTAGTAATCTGCTATAAAAAAGGAAATTATGAAATGGTGGTGGAAGGTTTCTGTTCGTTGGAAGATTTCAAGACTGGTGAGTTAGTAGCATCTACTTTACAGATACCAACATTGAAAGGTTCGGATCAAGTGCATTCATCATTGACAGAAGATGAATCTAAAGATATCTCCGAAAGGCTTCTCTTTCTGATCTTTGATATATATTTGAAGTTGGAGAATTCAACCTTAATTGATTCTTTCTTAAGTAAGCATGATTTGCTCGGCGATAAATATTCATTTGATGTTTCTACCATGAAGAGAATGGATAAGTTCGGTGAAATACTACGCAAGATCCCAGATGATTTCCCTTTAATTCAACTTCATACATTCCTAGAGCAAAGTGTGGCAGATTTCCAAGGTTATGGAGAAGATTTGATATTGAAGAAGAGTACTCTCAGAGCTAATTATCTTAGACTCAAAAGGGAAAACAAAGATATATCCGAAAATCATGATATATAGTATACCACACCATATATTTATAGTTTTATGAAGTCATTATGAACATTGAATCAAGATAAAAGGTTTTAATGTAAGTAGGTCAATCCTGTCCCAAGAGGAAACTAGAAAATTACGGAGGAAGTTGAGGTGGAGTGGGGAAAAAATAATAAAAAATAATAAAAAATAAGCGATATTAGTCGATGCGAGGTTCGAACTCGCGACCTTCCCCGTGTGAAGGAGACGTCGTAACCACTAGACCAAACGACTAATTCGAATTTCTATATTGAGGTTTTTATTTATATGATGAATATATTATTAATATTACAATGACTTAGAACTTAATATTGTTGTAACTCACTTCTTCATTTGAATAAATCAATTATATAGGGTTATATTTTTTCTCATAATTATAAAAATCAAAGGATATTTAATTTCCAATTACATGAGGTCTATTAAGGAAGCTAAATTGAAAAGGTTATATATCAACCTTGTTTAACGAAACTAATTGTAACCCGTTGTTTTAATAGCTGGCACAATAGAATAATAAAAGTGCATTCATAGTATGATATTTAGAATATTCCAATTTACAAATTCAAGTTATTTCTAGAATGAATGATAATCGGTGTTAAAGCATGTTAATGCAGACCGTCATAAGATCCTAATTATAAGAGACACTGGATAATGTCAGAATATAGTCCAGTTGTTAGAATAAGGGATTAGGAGAACAATGAGAAATGAGCACTAAGCGTTACTCCTAGGTTTATGTAAGGAAACCTTTCCCCACTATCCATTACATAGTACTACATGTATAAGTACAATATGATTATGGAATATCTCTTACAATTGGAGATAGTATTTTAACAGATAACTCTACTGTTCTTATAATTATTATACAAAGTGATGGTTTGAAGGGAAGGAGATCCTTTGTAGAAATGGGAAGATTCATCAGTGTGCATGCCTTGTCGTTCTCCGATTCCGGAACTCTGACAACTTGACTATATTCTGCTCGAAGACATATACATTTATATAAGAATCTAGTCAAAAATTTTACCAGTACAGAGACGAAATGCTGGTCACTCACAGAGGCGAGTAACGTGACCTAGGAATTAGCATATCCACTCATGGTTGTTCAGCTTTTTTTTCTTGATACCTGGAAATGAATATTTAACGCATGCTTTTCAGAGTTTAGGCTTAATATTTAAACAGGATCCAAAGAGGGAATAACAAAACAAAAGAATTGAACTCTGATTTTATGTCTCTAGAAAATGTTTATTCCTAAGAGTATTCCGGTCGAATCAAATGCAGATTCGATACAATCCCTTGATTAAATCAAACAAGGGTAGGTGATATATTTGTACGGTACGGTATGGGTAATGAAAAGTGTCCTAACTAAAGATCCT
The DNA here is from genome assembly GCA_012295335.1 of Brettanomyces custersianus. Taxonomy (NCBI): domain Eukaryota; kingdom Fungi; phylum Ascomycota; class Pichiomycetes; order Pichiales; family Pichiaceae; genus Brettanomyces; species Brettanomyces custersianus. The sequence goes on along the minus strand of JAAVTW010000006.1, from coordinate 127,937 downwards.
ATGTTAAAGAATAGTGATATCATACCAGGTTTTGCACAAATTTTAATACAGGTTATTTATTTATTTATTATGGTATGTCATTGACACTTAATATTCTGGTCTAAAACATATGACCGATAAAATATCGCAGAGATCGGCAAGTTAAAATAATAAACCGATTTCATGCCTGTGACAATAATCATATCCTCAAATAGACAATGTGGAGTTAAAAGGCATTGACGGATTGAGATGAATAAATCATAAATGAAAATGAAAAATAGATCGAATAAAAAATGTCTCGGATTTAGGTTTGATGAGAAAAAAAAGGTCGCAATTTAGACTGGGAAAGAGTAGCAAGGGCGACGGATAAAATGCAATAAATTGAGATGGACAAAAGCAATAAGTATAGATCAAATCGGGTCTAAAGTGTAGTAGACAGTGTGGTAAAAATTATAGGGTAGAAAAGAGGGTGCGTTGCCGCTGCACAGGCATAAAATTGGAATTGGTGTCAAGCAACTTAGGTATTAGTTATAACTTTTACAAATATTGGTGGGAGGGTTCCATGTAGGCGGATCGCGAAAAGGAGAAAAAAAAAATTTAGTGACAATTGTTATCAAAACAACGGCAGGCTGGAGCAAAGAATGGTCTCGGTAGCGCGGGTCAGCAAAAACGAAAGTCTTGAAGACACTTAAATGAAAGATAATAGAACTTCTACTGGGGATATGAAGTTGAAAATAGTCCTATAGTTCTCGGAGGATATTGAGGAACATAATTATATGCATTTGATACTATAATAGTTACTGCAATATAGAAAACTTTTGACACATATAGAATTGGAAGGAGGCCGGAAATTTCAAAGATTGACTCATATAATTCCAAAATTTTTTAACCCATGGGGAATTACCATTGTCCGATAAAGAAATGTATGACCCAAACAAATAGATAATTGGAGGAAAAAAATTTTCGAGTTCTTCAATTGTGTATATATAAGTATGGGGTAATCCGTAATGAATGAAGGTATCTGGTGATCTGTGAAAGAGTTCTTTCTTCATTCTTACTTAAATAAAAATGAACGCTTCTACCAAGAATCCCTATGGACCAAATCCTAGTGATTATCTGTCGAATGTCAACAGCTTCCAGGTTATTGATACTACTCTAAGAGAAGGTGAGCAATTCGCCAATGCTTTCTACACAGTTGACACTAAGGTTAAGATCGCCAAGGCTTTGGATGATTTCGGTGTTGATTATATAGAACTGACGTCACCAGTGGCTTCTCCACAGTCACGGGTTGAATTGGAAACGATATGCAAGCTTAATTTGAAGTGCAAGGTCTTAACACATATTAGATGTAATATGGATGATGCAAAGGTGGCTGTCGCATGTGGTGTCGATGGTGTTAACGTTTTCATTGGTACATCTCAATTCATGCGTCGTTATTCTCACGGTAAGGATATGAACTTTATTACCAATGCTGCCATCAGTGTCATTGAATTTGTCAAATCTAAGGGACTTGAAATTAGATTCAGTACTGAAGATTCGTTCCGTTCAGATATGGTGGATTTGTTGAACATTTACACTACTGTTGATAAGATCGGTGTGAATCGTATTGGTATTGCTGATACTGTCGGTGGTGCCAATCCAAGACAAGTTTATGATGTGGTTCGTACCATCAAATCATGCGTCTCATGTGATATCGAGACACATTTCCATAACGATACTGGATGTGCTATTGCCAACGCTTACACAGCTTTGGAAGCAGGCTCCAAGCTGATAGATACAACCGTACTTGGTATTGGTGAAAGAAATGGTATTGTCCCATTGGGAGGTTTCATGGCAAGGATGGTTGTGTCTGCACCAGATTATGTTAAGTCTAAGTATAAGTTAACTAAGCTTAGAGACTTGGAAACTTTAGTGGCAGAAATTGTTAAGGTGAATATACCTTTCAATAATCCAATTACTGGATTCTGTGCCTTTACACATAAGGCTGGTGTTCATGCCAAGGCTATTCTAGCTAATCCTTCCACATATGAAATTCTTAATCCTGCCGATTTCGGTCTGTCTAGATATATTCATTTCGCTAGTAGGCTGACGGGATGGAATGCTATCAAGGCCCGTACTGAGCAACTCAATTTGGATTTGACAGATGATCAAATCAAGGAAGTGACAAGAAAAATTAAGAGTATGGGTGATGTTAGACCATTAAGCATAGAAGATGTTGATTCTATAATCAAGGATTTCCATGCTGATACGAATAAGATTGAGCTTGCTAAGGTGGAACAACAACAACATCGTGAATCTATCGAGCGCTTGGCTGAAGGTCCAGACCAAAAGAAGCGTCGGGTGGAAAACTAAGAAAAAGCATAAAGTAGTGTTTAGCTTTACTTATAGTAAATATATGCATACCGAATTCTGGGTAAAAATAACTGCGAATAATAACTTATAATATTAGTACACACCTATGAACTGAAATATATTTAAGATTGAGCCGCATTGGTATCCTGTTTATCTTCTTGATTGGTCTGCTGCTCTGCATCAACATCCGGTTTGTCATTATCTGAGATTGACCCTTTGTTTTCAGCGGTATTCTCCTTAATGCCTTCATCCTTTTCATCTTCCTCATCCTCATCACCATCTTCTTTTGGAGGCTGATGTAAAGAACCGTACCATTCACAGTACTGAACAGAACTCTTTAGCATACACGTTTCAACCCTCTTATTACGCTCTTCCACCTGCCCTCTAACATCTCGAGGAGATAACACTATACGTGAATGCCTGTAAGCGCCTAGCACATAGTTCATGATGTTACGTAGAAAAATGACTTGAACATCTTCATCGGCCTCACTTAAAGTCACAACCATATAGTCAGAATAGCGTGGCAACTCTTTAGCTGCGGGATCGAATGGTAAAGCTTGAGAAGGCAGCTCCTCAGAAATGTTCCACATGGAAACTTCATTGGCATTAAGCACATTCAACCCTTCTGGCTCACAGTATGCCGTAGTATGATCGTCCCATGCAGTAACATCCTTACCGAAGTCTATACTACCCGACATTAGATCTATACGGAAGCTATTTTCCTGCTTAACCATAACTGCCAAATTTGGACGGTAGACCGTTTTACCACATCCACATGCATCCAAATGAGTTTTAACAAATCCAACCCACATTTGTAATGGATAATCTGGATCCAGAATACCATCGCGTCGAAGCATTCTTTGAACAATCCTTCGCGGCACAGCTTGAAGACTGGTAGCACCTCTAACGGAAGTCACATGACCATCTCTGTCTATACTAGTCTTTTTCTCATTCTGTTGCTCAATAAGGCAATATCCAGTAACCAAACTACACCGCATCACTTTTAATGGATCTAGTCCGTAAAACATGTACATCCATGTTGGATCTGGGTCTAACGTATCGAAAAATGGCATCCAATTCTTTTCATAAGGAGAATCTCCCATTAATGAAGTCTGCAATACAAGAACAGGCTTTTTAACAGTTGAAGGAGAACGTCTTAATGGGAAAGTTGCAAACATTGTTCTTCTTCCCTTTATATCTTGGTTATAAACCACGACTGGTTCTGGGCGTGGACCTCTGCTGTTGTAAACAATTCTAGGATCTTCAGGCCCAAGTAAATCTGATCTTGATGAAGCATCTAGATCAATATTCATGATATTAGGGAATCGCATTGACACAGCTTCCAACGATGCCTCATCTCCCGTTGCTCTAAATCTAGCTACTGCCCTACGCATATCACTGGCATTTGCATCGACATACCGCACACGTCTATTTTTCTGCTCATTCCAATCCGCATCGTATAATTGCAAACGAATCAATGAAATCACGGGGATCTTATTGGGTGAATAAACTACTCTGCTGGCCATGAGATGACAGTGGAGATAAGGTATCCAAACACTTGATCCAGTAAAACGATACCAATCTCTTAATTTTGTGAAATCATAGTTATCAAGATCCACATCTTCACCTGCAATGATGGAACCATAACCGGTTTCTCTAAGGAATTCATTTAAGAATTGCATATCATCACCTAAAACTCTAGCACGTGAATATAAAATCTGATCACCAGGACTGGCAGCTTCATATTCAGTATCTTCACATTGTCTATTAATGAAATAGTTTTCATCATCTCCCAAATATCCCATACCATAATAAGATTTGAGTTTCATTGCTTCATAATGACTATGAGCCACAGTATCAGATAATCCAAATGGTGCATCCACAGGACTTGTAGGAACTTCTGGGAATGGTACCGTGGAAGTGGCAGCACCATTATCTTTACTTTTATCTTCTTTTTCCTCTTCTTTAACTTTATCAGCATCAGCTTTTCCACTGTTCTCCAAATATAATTTCCATAACATCTTATCCAATTGAGATGAAACGTCTTTAATGTCTGCCTCGGTTAATTTCTCGTCATCTAAATCAACGCTGTCATTGACATCATCATGAATTAGAATTTCACGATCTATTAGATGTGTAAATAGAAATAGTCCCACCAATACACATGCCACAAGTGTTAACCTTACAGCTTTATTACGTGCACCCGAAGTACCATGAAAGAAGCGTTTGAGGTTCATTTCAATTGTACCGTTATTTGGATCCAATCAAATCTATAAAAAAGACAATTAAATCCAAACTTGCAGAAGGAAAGAATTAACAGGGTCAGTATGATTACTATTAAAACATTTCTATATATTCTAAATTCTATCCTAAATCTTTGGCGTGCGCGTTTATACACATGTGGGAACCAATAATAGAATAATGTCCGAGAACCAGTCTAGATTCATATTTTTGCTAAAAGTTGCTTATTGAAATTCAATTAACATTGTTTGAAGTATGCTAAATTCTTATTTAATAAATGTGTTAATTTTTTAGAGGGAAGTGCAACCGTTGTTTTTTGACCAAGAACAAATTAACTATGGAAACTTTCACGATTCCATATGCATATTAGTAACTTATATCCAACATTAGACTGTAAGGAAAAGGCATTACATATGGATACTTTTATTAACTGTAATTAAGCTTGGGGGGTCGAATGAAATGTAAATAGGACCAATTGTATCGTATTGTCCACAATAATTTCACTGGATCGTACCCAGCATAAATTGCATAAATATTTAAAGCTTCAATTATCACGTGATACAAGCACACCCAAGTTTGGGGATGTGACAAATTTTTCACTAGTTTTTTTTTTTTTCATCAATTTTTTTTTTTTTCACTTCTGGTATTGAAGCGAGAGAGTTCTTTTCAACTTGTAATACAGAGATAGTACCCTTAAGTCGATACATCGAAGGCTACAACCAGTACAGATTTCAAGATGCCAAGTAAGTACAAACTAAATAAGTGAACTGTTGACCCATAAGTACATACTAACATTCATATAGGAGCTCCAAGAAACCAGTCAAAGACCTATTCGGTCCCAAAGAGACCTTTCGAAATTGCCAGATTGGACTCAGAGTTGAAGCTCTGTGGTGAATATGGTTTGAAGAACAAGCATGAAATCTACAGAATTGGATACCAGTTGTCGAAGATCAGAAGAGCAGCAAGAGATTTGTTGACCATGGATGAGAAAGACCCAAGAAGACTTTTCGAAGGTAATGCCTTGATCAGAAGATTGGTGAGAGTTGGTATCTTGCCAGAAGATAAGATGAAGTTGGATTACGTCTTGTCTTTGAAGATTGAAGACTTTTTAGAAAGAAGACTTCAAACCCAAGTTTTCAAATTGGGTTTGGCTAGATCTGTCCACCATGCCAGAATTTTGATTAGACAGAGACATATTGCTGTTGGTAAGCAGCTTGTCACTATCCCATCATACATGGTTAGATTGGATTCTCAGAAACATATCGACTTTGCTGCTACTTCTCCATACGGTGGTGGAAGAGCTGGTAGAGTTAAGAGAAGATCAGATAAGGCTAAGGCTGAAGCTGCCAAGGCTGAGAAGGAAGGTGACGGCGAAGCCGAGGAGTAATAGAATATAGTGGTTGGTGTAATCCTTATTTTTGTTGTTACTTGTTATTTCTTCATCTATGCATTATAAATGTATATATTGTTAGGATTTAATAGTAGTAGTTGTATGCTAAATGTGATGCTACGTAGAATATTTGATTGGTATGTTACAATGCCTCGTTGTATAACCTGTTATAGTATGATGGTAGTTCATTGGTATAGGTATTAGTATAGAGCTATTGATGCTAGTAGTATAGGTAACCATATTCACTGTAACCATATACACTCTATATAATAATGATATTTACCCTTGTTTACGTCACATGATCTATCGAGGGCTGAAAATTTCAGTTTTTTTTTTTTTTTCAAACCATCACTCAGACTCGAATTGTTTGAAAAATTTTAATAGGTGTAATTCTTCAACATCGATACTTACTCAAATACATTTCTACTATAGTGTTATCTGTTCGATTATAGTATAATCAATCAGTCAAGATGGGTAAGAGGTAAGTTATAGCAAAGTTGTGGACTGATTATTGGCATCCATCATTATGTCAATTACAATCAATCAATATATAATATATGAGATAGATACTAACCATTTAACAGTCACGGATTAAGATCAAGAACTCGTTACGCTTTCAGTCGTGACTACAAGAAGCATGGTGCTCCAGCCATGTCCACCTACCTAAAGACATACAAGGTTGGTGATATTGTGGATATTAAGGTCAACGGTTCCGTTCACGACGGTATGCCATTCAAATATTACCATGGTAGAACTGGTATTGTTTATAACGTTACCAAATCCGCTGTTGGTATTATAATCAACAAGGTTGTTGGTAACAGATACCTTGAGAAGAGAATCAACGTTAAGATCGACCATGTTAAGCACTCTAAATGTAGACAAGAGTTCTTGGAGAGAGTTAAGGAGAACGCTGCTAAGAGAGCTGCTGCCAAGAAGGCCGGCAAGACCATCCAGTTAAAGAGAAAGCCTGTTGCCCCAAGAGCTGCAGAGGTTGTTTCTGGTGTTCCAACTACCTTGGCTCCTGTTGCCTACGAGACCTACATTTAAAGAGAGATGAAATATGCTTATAATCGGTGGGGCTTATGTATTCAATAGATAGCTTTGAATCTATAATTGTTAAGTTGATAGGAAAGTTTAAATGTAGTATAGTTGTATGGTAGCACTTGGCTTTGCTTACACTTGTAGTACTCTAGTTTACTGAAAATTTTATTCATTATTTTTTTGAAGTTTTTTTTTATTATTTTTAGGATCTTACTGTTAAGCTTATCAAGGAGTATCGGACAAAATCATAGAAGATATTATTGAAGGACAATATTGATAGTATTGGTTCAGTTTGAGGATGGATCCTAAACGTGAAAAGATCGTTAAGATCGAGTCTGATATTGATCAGTCCTTTCCTTATCTCACATCCGATGAAAAATCGTCTACGCTGAGAGAGATCTTTCCAGAGAATGTTACAACTAACAATCATAAGAATCCAAGTCCTGATCAAGAATTAAATGAAGAAATTAAAAGAGGGAAAGAATTAAGGTTGGATATACAACAAAATGGTTCAGTGAAGGGACGAGAACTTCTTAAACAGCAATTAGAAAGAGAAAAGAAGGATTCGGAAGTGAAACCTTGGATTCATCTTATATCTGGAGGATTGGGTGGCATGTGTGGAGCTATTTTCACATCACCTTTTGATGTTGTTAAGACCAGACTTCAATCATCTGTGTATCATGAAGCTTATAAGAGCAGCGCCGGCTCTTATACACTGATGAAATCAATGGCAAAGCATTTTCAAGAAACATGCTCCATTATTTACAACGTGTACAAATTAGAAGGTCCTAGAGCACTCTTTAAAGGATTAGGTCCTAATTTAGTTGGTGTTATACCGGCAAGATCTATCAATTTCTTCACTTATGGGTATACTAAAGATTTATTGAAAAAGACAGATTATTTTAATGGTCAAGAAACATCATTTCTGCATCTTTTGGCAGGTTTAAATGCTGGAATTGTAACTAGTACAGCAACAAATCCAATTTGGTTAATTAAAACAAGATTACAACTTGATAAAGCTACAATTCATCAATATAGAAATTCTTTTGATTGTCTATATAAGACGTTAAGACAGGAAGGCTTTCCAGCACTATACAAAGGATTATCGGCATCGTATCTTGGATCAGGTGAGTCTACAATTCAATGGATTTTATATGAACAGATGAAACATTTCATCAATATGAGGGCTGAAAGATTGGCAGCTAGTGGACGTGAAAGAACTCGTATTGATAATGTGGCAGATTGGTTCGCACGTTCAGGTGCAGCTGGTATGGCTAAATTGATTGCATCCTTAGTGATGTATCCTCATGAGGTGGTAAGAACAAGATTAAGACAGGCACCAATGAGAAATGGTAAGCCAAAATATACTAGTTTAATTCAATGCTTTAAACTAATATACAAAGAAGAAGGCTTTAAATCATTTTATGGTGGTTTAACACCTCACTTGATGAGAACGGTTCCAAACAGTATGATCATGTTTGGAACTTGGGAGATCTTTACGAAAGCATTGGCTAATATCTGAGATTCTGTACATTAATTCGCTATCACCATATATATAGGAAGAATCATGGTATTACCAACAAACTTACATATATAACCCAACTTATAGATTCACACCGGAATCTAATCCTTGATATAACAATCTATATGTATCATTTTCATCCATTGGCTTTAGTTTTTTGACGTTATCATTCGTTTCTGTACTCTCTTTAGGGAAAATGTCTTCAATTCTAACACCAATTTCACCTTCAGATCTCGTAATATAACCTCCAAAGACATAATTCTGTAACAATTCTCCTGAAATTGCAATACATTTCTGTGTTATCTGTTCATCTCTTTCGATTGTTTTATCATCAACAGTATCGGTAGACGCTATCCATTTATCCACCTCTGGTAGATGCTTTTTACGTAAAAGGGTAGTCAATAATCCTTCATACTGTGTAGTATCAAATTTATAGTTTGGATATGTATCGGACGCATTTAATGGAATCGCATTTGCATCTAACACTTTTGCAAATGAACTTAATTGCGAAAGTATTACATTAAACTGGTTTTGTAATGTTATCCAGTTCGGTAAAGGTTGACTGACCCGTAGCATGTCCTCAAATTTCCTAAGTGATCGTACCAGTTGAGCCAATCTTGGCCTTATCTGTTCAAGTTCCATGACAGGTAATTCATCAAAGTTTAAGGGTGGAGAATTCCCATTTTGTTGTTGCTGCTGTTGTTGTTGCTGCTGCTGCTGTTGTTGTGTTTGATCTTCAGGCATCTCAGCGTATAATGAAAGTTGAATAATAGTTAATTAGTTACTATAAGAGAAATGAATTGAATACAACAAGAAAAAAAAAATAAATACCTGATAGGTCGATTGATTTTACTGAGATACTTCAACTTTCTTCATTCCATAATGACCTCTAAATCAGCTCTGAAAAGACACCAACGTTCTAAACGAAGGGAAAAACGAGCTGAGGATTTACAAGCGATATATAAAGACTCAGATTCACTTCAGAAACGAATTAATCAATTAGAAGCAAAACCAACTAAAACTGCTCGTGATTATCATAACATCGAAAAACTAAAAGAGAAGCATCTATTTCTAAAGTCATATGAAGACCAACACGATAAGGATAATAAGAAGGAGAAGATTGATACACACGTTATTCCTCATGTAAGTGTTGACCTTAAAGAACAATCAATATTCTATGATCCGGAATTAAATCCATTAGGCAAACAACCATTACCGAATATTGCAAACGTATCCATGAAGAAGTATTACAGCTATAAAGTACAGCCCAATAATTCTTTACGATCGATTCCATTACCGTTGGAACCCAAGCCACGATTCTATAAGCTCAAACAAGTGAAACAAAGTTATGAAAGCTATGACTTCAATCACTAATCTTTTCTACTACAACTACTAATAATAATATATCTATGGAAATTTCTTTTCTTCCAACGTATGAATAAACTGAAAGTAATAAGTGTTATACTAGTATAACACGATATAACGGACTAGACTTATCTTTCCTTGGCAAACAACCGTTCAACCTGTGAAAGAGATTCTGCCAAGACCTTGTCCTGGAATCTAGGATCTTTGATCTGTTTCTGGACCTTACTGATAACGGTAGAAGACAATTGCTCTTGTTGCATCTGTCTAACCTGAGCCTCATATCTGACCCATGAGTCCAAAACTGATCTGGCATTCTTGGCGACATCAACATTTTGCTTCAAAGCAAAAGATTCAGCTTCCAATGCTGCAGTCTCTTTAGACATTTCAAAGAGAGCCTTGGTAGTGGAAACAACATCCTTGAGGTTAGCAACTTGACTAATTCTGTCCTTGACAGCCTGAACATGACCAGCTCTTGCATCATTCAAAATCTTAGAAACAGAAGCAACTCTCTTGGTAGCGAATTCACCAAACATAGGAGCAACAGTCTTGGCAATAAGGTAAACAAATGAGAAGAAAGTAACAACCAACAAAGATTCGGCATTGACCACATATAAACCTTCTGCGATTGCGTAGACGGTACCGGCAGTGATGGTAGCAACAACACCGGTCTTTGTGATACTGTTGGAGCCGGGAATGGCATCGATAAGGGTAGAAGCCTTAGCCTTTGGATCAACCTTGGCTGGCTTTGGGGCCTTGGTAGCCAAGTATCTCAATCCAACGGGAGAAACTGAATGGGCTGACACAAAGGCAGGTCTCAAGATAGCCACTGATCTGAGAGCGGAAGGTCTTAAAGCTGATCTGGCAGCTAGAATATGTTAGTAAACAAAACAAAGCGATGGTAGCTGAATGAAAATAGCCCGTTGGTAATAATTCCATCAAACAATATACGTGACCTTAATGAACATAGGATTAATATAACGCGTGTATACATCCTAAACAATTCATCGTCCAATAGCACACTGTTTGGTTGTTCATACCTCTCTTTGCTATTCAGTCCTATAATTTCTGTCCTTACTTACCTCTTTGAGCCAATCTAGTAGCAAACATCTTTTTGTAACTTGTTATTTGATATTAGCCGGTGAATTCTACTAGTACAGCACAAGTATTAACGACTGTCGTTACAACGTTAAGTTTATCTGCAATTTAAATTTAAATTCCATTTTTTTTTTCTAACCATTCGCTCCCAACTCTTTCGTTAAATTCTCAACACCTCGTCCATCTCAATAAAAAATCAGTTGCTGAATAGAGCCTATTCGAAAAAATTTTTGCGTTTTTTAATTGGTTCGTTCCAACCGATTTATGCTTACCTAATCAATTTTTAAACTAAAATCTACTTACATATATACATTTATTAGAAGTATATTTATCTTATCTTATCCGTTGCTATCATTAAATATGCCATGCCTATCATGTATACACTCTATTTATGTAATGTTAGTAACTGTTTTCAATTTATAGGTCCTGCTTTTTTCTGTGGTTTCACACTTACGATTCAATTGTATTACTCTCCTCCATATGATCCTGATAGTTGATCCGACGTATTACCTCGTTAGTAGAACTTTCTTGTAATACACCATCAATTATTAACTCATCCAAAATATGGTATGCCAACTCAAAATTGAAGATGATATCGAGCTCACAAACGTTCCCGTAAATCTTATCCATAACTTCAACATAACGTTGAATCACCTCAAATGTAAGAAGTTCATTTTCATCGTTATCAATACACGCAACGAAGAATAATGATGCGTACCTTCGATATACAAGTTTTCTATCGTTGTATTCAATAACATTGCACATCTTGGGTTTTCTAAGTGGTATTATCGCTGTAATCTCCTTGATAATTCGTTGTTTCTCTTGCTGACCCATTACAGTATACCAACGACTGAGTCTCACTTTCCCCTGACGGGACAAAAGAATTAGATATTTGATTGCCATCTATGGTTTCTTAGTATTACTCTCAATTATTCTAATGATGTTTGATATTTTAAATGTATATGAAACATAATCAAATAGTTAGTTAGTTGTCTTTAAATTTCTTTAGTAATTTCTGAGTGAGGATTAAACCAGAAGGTAATGAAATTCTTATTTTATTTAATGCTGCATTTATAAATATTGCCTAGTTGTGGAAGCTGAGCTTATTTACGTCCTTCGTAACCTACTGAAATATTTGCTGCTCCAAATTGTAAATTATTTGTATGATTGTTGCAACATTGAGTAACAATCCTATAAATATCACTGAGCCTTTTGAGATATCTATGTATATTCTCAAGTACCTTTTTGGAATTTAATTTAATTAATTTTTTTTTTTTTTTTTKAAGCTTGATTCATTTCTAAAGCATTTACATAGTTCAAAAGGTTAAATAACGCGTTCTTATTACTCCAAGGGTCTACCTTGAATTAATGCAGTTATAAATCCATTCCTTCATCTTGAATATTTACATTGAGACCAATTATCAAAAATTCCAACCCCTGCTTTAATCACAAGTACTTAAATCACAAATCCCAATTAAATTAGATATTGCAACCCAAAACGACAGGCATCCCGATCAACGAAGTCATACTAAAGCAATGTCATCATCCGCAAAAGAGAAAAAAGTGCAGAGATTAAGATCCCAATTGTACATGAGCGATTCGGAATATGATGTTGATGATTTGGTAGTTGAGGGAGGTGAGAGAACATTTCGTCATGTTGCCAAGGTAGATTACAATGAAAATAAGAAACAGCCTCGCCATATTCTAATAAGAGGTAAAAAGCGTGGAAGACCAAGGAAGATTGACACATTACCCAAAAGAGGTAGAGGTAGAGGAAGACCTCCGAAACACCCTGAATTACCCACTACTCATCGCAAAAGAGGCAGACCTCGTAAAAAAGTGATTTCATTGAATGATGATTCAATTGAAAGTAGAATCAGATCCGTTATTCATAATAAAACTAACATTAAAGCCAACGGTATTATTGATAAGCCCAAGATTCGACGCACACTAGACCTCAATGATAAGCGAGATGGTCAAGAACCGGAAATCCATGAGATCAAAAATATCTCAGAAATTAATGATAAAGATAATGCTAAAGTAAAAAGGAAAGAAATTGAAAAGAGTTCAAGAAAGCCCCTATCAGAGTTTCAAGCAAGGATGTTGAATGGAACTAGGGAAAAATTCTTGGATGAACTTATCAAAACACAATTTGCCGATAAGATTTCGAGTATATCATATAAAGTGAATTCTTATCCACCAGAAAAAGATGGAAAAGAAGGCAGTAGCCTCCGTCAAAGAAGGATGGAGTTAGTAACATCGGATCAAAAGCCACAACAACAGTTTGATTTGAGCTTTTTAAATACAGAAGATCCAGAAAAATTAGCCCAATATAAAAGTGTGCTGGCTAGTCAGTATTATAAGCTTTCAAAAGGATTTGCTGAGTGTGAAGAAGCACGAATTGATGAATTAATAAGAGTGATTGATGAGACAGTTTCTAAAGTGAAGAGCGATTTCATGAAGTATCGGACAACAGTAAAACATAACAAAAAAAGATTTGAATTGGCAAATCAATTGGATCAGCCACATCCTGGTAAAGTATTGACGGAAATGATTGGTAAGATGAGACTTCCTAATAGAATGCAGAAGATATTATATCCACAAGTTTTTGAAAAGCTACTGAAGCCAAGATACAAACAAATCAAGGAATTGAAAGAGAATATACAGTATCGATTGAAGATGATCGATAGGGTATCCCGAGGAAACCGAAGGATCATTAAACAGAGGTACATTACAGCATTACAAGAGAATAGAGGAAATGTTCAACAACAGATATTAACAGATTATGATGAATTGAATAGAGAATTTGCGGAAGATACAGGTATTAAATTTGTATCTTCTGATAAGGATATTCCCATACATAAAGAAGATGATGAGATTAGTAATGCTAGGAAATTTATAACAAGTGAAGGAAGGGAGATCGAAGGTCTAGAAAGCTTGGCAGAAGCTAGTACGATTATATTAAAGCACCGTAATGAATCAGGGTCTGGAAAGTAGGTGCAAGCGCTACATATAATAAATCAATGTAAAAATGGAAATCCCTAATGAATGATTTAAATTTTTTTTTTTTTCCTTTCCCCCCTCCCCATTTGACATATCTCACCTCTAGTGTTACAATTTCTCTTGCCCCCCATTGCTGATATAAAGGTTATATAATATCGATTACCAGGTTGTATAATCCCATATATTTATCTTTTTGTGCGCTAAGTTACAAACTTACAGGATGGCGGATTATGATTCTTTAATACCAACATTTCTGGAGATAACGTCGACAGAAGATCGTCAGATCGCCCATAATTTTCTAGAAATGGGAGACGGTGACTTAGACACGGCAGTAAACCTCTATTTTGAAAATCCAACTGCTGGGTTTTCTTCTTCCAATCCAAATGAGTCTAATGTACCTGCGGATAGCAACAAAAGGAATGAATCCGATGAGGAATTGGCCAGAAGGTTACAACGTGAAATGTATCAGGATAATTCTAATGATAACGTGCGCCAACCAATTCAGCCAGTTCATGAGCAATTGGTTTCAGACTATGGGTTTGGAAGTTCGGGTATCAATCCTCGAATGAATCCTGAAAGAGCAATGTTTGGATCTACGCAGCATGGCGTCTTTAACCAAACAGAAGGTGATATAGATGCTGCCGATGATGTATTTGATGATTCAACCGATGAATATGGTGAGGATGGAATTAATAATCATGTTATTGATCTAACGGGAGACGATTCTGAGCATGAGAGGAATAGTCATGGACTTGGTGGACTTTCTAAGACTCAGAAACGATTGGCACGGATGTTTCGCCCTCCCTGGGATATAATTAGCAAGTTGGGATTAGATGATGCCAAGAAATTGGCACGTAGTGAGCATAAATGGGTTTTGATTAATATCCAAGATGTTACTGATTTTAGATGTCAGTGTCTCAATCGAGACTTCTGGTCATCTAACCAAATTAAACAACTTATTCGTGATAAGTTTATTTTCCTACAGTATCAGCATGATTCCTCGAACGGTGAGATGTATCGAAGTCTTTATCCATTTACAGAATATCCACATATAGCAATTATCGATCCATGGACCGGTGAACGATTGAAGATGTGGTCAACAAATCCAGAAGTACAAAAGTTCATTGATGATGTTTCCGACTTTCTACTTAGTTTCTCTTTGGATCGTAAAGAGCATAATCCTACAGTGGAACATAAGAAACCGATTGATCCTGATTCTATGAGTGAGGAGAAGCAAATTGATATGGCTGTTAAGCAATCTCTTGGAGATGAAGACACCCCAATTGAATTAGATGAGCAAGAAGATGAAGATAAGCCATTAAGTTACGCTGAGAAACTTGAACGAATCAAGGCAGAAGATGTTCCGGACCCAACAGATGATGGTAAAACCACTACAAGGATACAGATACGATCGGGAATAGATGGTAAGAGAGTTATAAAGAAGTTTTCATTAGATGACCCTGTTGAAAGATTGTATGCATTCACCAAATGGACATTTAAGGATACAATTAGTGGTAAGATATTCACTTTGAAGATGGGCCGGCAAAATTTATTTGATGAATTGGAAAAATCGATTGCAG
The DNA here is from genome assembly GCA_012295335.1 of Brettanomyces custersianus. NCBI lineage: Eukaryota > Fungi > Ascomycota > Pichiomycetes > Pichiales > Pichiaceae > Brettanomyces > Brettanomyces custersianus. The sequence continues at coordinate 112,369 of JAAVTW010000006.1, read as the reverse complement.
AAGCAGGACTACGTAATGCATCTGTATTGCTTGAAGTGGAAGACTAAATGTATTGGATTAATATATATATATATATATATATATATATGTTATATACAACTTTGCTAGATAACCGTGGGTTTATTATCTATATATTACGGGATTAGGAATTGCTCGATTTTGGTTAATTGGATTTCTGATTTTTCCACATTTTTGATCTTTTTTGATTTTTCTCCTTTTTTTTTTTAATTGGATCGCCTCCAGATTCATCTTTCTCTCCTGTATATTTAATATAGCGGTCTTCCGATCAGTCGTTGAACTGCAAATACAGCCCTTTAAGAGTTCATCTCTCGATTGGTTTGATCAATTGTACTGATCACGCACTAAATTATACATTATTGTTTTATCAATGTCAGGTATGTACACTCTAAGCCTCATCATTTTAATAGTTCATTATATTCTTTTATACTAACGTCATTCTAGAAACATTTAAAGAACCTCTAACTCCAGAGGAAAAGAGTTTCTATAGCTCAATATTTCGGACTCTTGATTCTGCACATGCCGGATCCATATCCGGTATTGCTTCCAAGCCGTTACTGGAAGCATCGGGACTTCCGCTAGCGACGTTAGGGGAGATCTGGAATTTTGCCGACCCTACAAACACAGGAGTTCTTTCTCAATATGGATTTTGCTGTGCAATGCGGCTTATAGCACAGGCTCAGAATGGTATGCCAATTTCTGCTGATTCTGCTCAACATGTTGCACCATTGGCCAAATTCCATACGATTCCAGTCACTCAAGCTGCCCAAATAACGGGCCAATCTACAGGCCATTTATCTGGCCAAGCTACAGGTCCAATTATTCCAACTCCAGCTGAAAGAAACATATCTAATGCATCAGCTGTTCCTTCGGTGCAAACAGTTTCATCAGTTTCTTCCAGAGTTGCTGTTCCCGTCCTTACTCCGCAACAGGCATCGTCATTTGGTGCTATGTTTGATCGTACAACTAGTAATAAGCTTCTTCCGGGTGCACAGGCTCGTGATATTTTTCTGAAAGCTCGTTTACCTGTTCAAATTCTTGAAAAGATCTGGAATTTGGTGGATAGGAAACAGAAGGGCGAGTTGGAGCGATCCGAATTTATCGTTGCAATGCATTTGATTCAATCTTTTTTGGGTAAATCGATGACCATACTGCCAACAACTTTGCCTGAAGCAATGTGGCAAGTGGCTGAAACCGTTCCAATTTCATCCTCAAAGTCGGTACAGGCTTCCCAGCAGGCTAGTCCTGCTAGTCCTATCAACCCAGTGTTGGCGGTGAGACCTTCACCTGGCAGTCGTCAGGCTTCGTCTCAGAGCACTAGTGGAAATTCAATCTCTTCCGGTTCATCTCAGATTTCAAGTGCTTCTGCCGCCACAAATCTTAACACATGGATTATGTCCTCTCAACAAAAGGAACAATATGGTGCTATCTTCAATTCACTAGATAAGCTTCATAAAGGAAGTATAGATGGTCAAGATGTTGCCAAGTTTCTCATGACTTCAAAACTTCCAAATAATGTCTTAGCTAACATTTGGGAATTGGCTAAAGTAAATACTCTGGAAGGTTTCAACAGGCAAGAATTTTCTATTGCAATGTATCTCGTTCAGAAAAGTCTTGCAGGATATGACTTACCTGAAGAGGCCCCTATTGAACTTCGCCAGAGTAGTTCTTCAAATACCCCTATCTCTCCAACAGAGAATGTTATGAATTCGGCCTCGCATATGGATGATTTAAAAGATATTTTCGGTTCGAGCAAGCAGACATCTAAAGCTACTACCCCCGTTCCTCAGCAAGCAGTTACCAGCAGTGCAACGGAATCTGGATTTGTTCCATCATCTGATTTTGGAAAGCATCTGCAACAGCAGCAGCAACAACAGCAACAAAATCCAAGTGTGTCTGCTCCTCCACCACAAGCTACCGCCGAGGAAAGTTCTTCTGATGATGAGGAAGGTCCAGAGGATCTCGATCATCCGATGATCCCACCAATTCCTCGTCGTGATACAAAGCCGGTGTTTAGCTCAAGCGACCTTTCCAGTAACAAGCAAAGTGTTTCTAGTGTGTCCGGATTTGGAAATTCACCTTCTGAATTTACCAATCAGATTGCAAAACCTATCGAAAGAGTTCCACAGACTTCAGCTGTTCCTGTTGTACAATCAACTGGATCTTCGCAAAATCTTTCAAAAGAGCTCAGTAAAGCAACTGTTGATGTCGCCAACATGTCCAATGAGATTAATTCTTTAACTGTTCAGAGTAGCAGTGTTACTAGCAGGAAAGGTAAAGCTCAGAAGCAATTAACCCATGTGTTAAAGGTCAAGCAAGATATTAAATCGAAGCTTGCACAACTCAAGCAACTCTATCAGCAAGAATCACAGAAGGCACAAAGTACCGAACAGCAGCTTGCACATGAAACTTCTGAGACCAAACAACTTCAACAACAGGTTTCTGTAGCAGAGGCAAATTATCATTCGGAGCAGGATCTTTTGAAGAATACTCAAAGTGGCCTTTCACAAATCCAAGCTCAAAAGAGTACATTGAAACAACAATTATCTACGTTGAATGATGAAACTAAGCAGCTAGAAGTACAGCTTAGTAAATTACAAACCCAAAAGAGTCAGGAGCAAAATAAGTTGGAAGTCGTTAGGGGACAGGTTGCTTCACAACAATCGAAGAATGCCAAGCTCAAGCAACAGATTGAAGCTCTAACAGGTTCAATTCAGAAACTTCTTTCTGACCAGTCTTCTTCGGTGAATACGTACAATCAATTAGAAGATAAGTCGCTTGATTTGCAGGCCCAGCATACTGATTTGAGTGCAGATTATGCCCAAAAGACTTTGGAGCATTCGCAAGCTGTGTCACAAGGTCTTCTGGAATCTGAAGTGGAAAGTAAGCCGGTTGGAAAGGACATCGCTGAATCAAATTCGGTTGCTGAGCAGGAGCCAACTCAGGTAATCTCACCAAATGTTGAAAATGCTACAAATCCTTCGGAAGAGTCATCGAAGGAGGAAAAGAAGGGAGAAATTGGAACACATTCAACTCAAGATACTGCAGCAAGAGCTGTGCCTGAGAAGGAAACGCCTATTCCTGATAGTCTGAAAGAGTCAGCACCGGTTGTTGGTGCAAAGTCAGTTAAACCGAAGTCACCTGAATCTAAATCTACAGAAGATGAAGTTGGATCCAAGAAATCCCAGTTGGAATTCAAGGAGCAGTCTAAGTCTGAAACTGAATCTGCAATTTCTAACCCTAAGAGCATTAACCCTGTGGAAACTAAATCTAGTGATTCAAAATCTAAGCAGCCAATATCTGATGAAGATAAGATAGCGGATCATGAGTTAGAGAAGCCAAATGTTGGAACCCCTGTTGAAGCTGAGGACCAACTTGAATCCACCGAAGTGGAAGACAAAGATATTGAATCTAACAGTTCAGTTAGTATAGGACCACAACATGTGAAGAGACTGTCTCAAGAAACCGTTTCTGATGAAGGGGAATCTTTTGAATTGCTTGATAAGTCGGCTGCAGAGTTAGAAGCCACGAAAGCTCCAGAAACCGAGAAGCCACTTGAATCGAAGAAAGAGCCGGTTAAAGAGGAAGTCACAAAGCCAGAAGGCTCTAAAGTGCTTGAGCCAGGCTTTTCAACACAGCCTTCTGTAGAGTCTAAGGGGTTGTTTTCCTCCAGTTTGAACTCTTCTGGATTAGTAGCTTCGAGTTTGTCGATGCCAGGTGGATATTCGTCAATCATGCATAATGTTCCAAAAAAGAGTAAAGATGAAACTTCAGTCGCAAAGGAGGAAGGAGACACAGTTTCGATCGATGACGATGAAGGATACACTCCTGCAAATGAGCACCATCTAAGTGATTCTGATTCGGAGTTGAATTCTGATTCTGAGGATCATTTTGAAGATAGTCTTTCTTCCCCAATCCCAGCAGAGAAGAAGAAGAAGAATAGCAATTCAGCATCGACTAATCCATTCTTAGCAGGCAATAGTAAGAAGAATGACAGTAGTATGTTTGATAACTTAGGACTCGAGGAGGCACAAGTTGAAGACAACAATGAGAGTCAATTTGATGAGTTTGACCAAGTTGATGATCAGTTCACTGCTCCTGTGGGCTTCTCTTTCTCCCAACAGTCACAACAGCCAGCTACTGCATCTAGTGGTAATGGTGTAGATGATTGGGAGCAAGTGTTTGCGGGATTTGGTAATGTACCAGCAGATGAAAAAGCAAAATCCAAGGCTTCAGATGGCTTCGACGGATTCAGTTCGCAAGCACATGGATTCAGTTCACAACAATCTGAAGGTTTTACCAATGTTCCATCAACAACCAAAAAATCAATTGAGAGTGATGTGAAGAGTGAAGAGGAAAAGGCTAAAGCAGACCTTTCTTCCAAGTATTCGCACTCTCAGAAAATGGCAATTGATGAATTGAAAGGAATGGGTTTCGATGAGCAGAAGGCAGTGGAAGCATTGCAAACAAAAGGTTGGAACCTCAGCGAGGCAACTAATTATCTTCTTGATACAGCTTAAGTGTAAAATATGTACGATTAATCCACTAAAGGTTATACTTTCTTAATACATTACATTACTTAGAATAGTTTGCACTTACTTGGCTCTGTTAGTTTTCACTAACTCTGTCCTCCCTCATGCGACTCAACTTTTCTCTTTTCAAATAGTATAAACTTCTTTCATGTTGATAATTTGTAATGAAATCATTCAGTTCATCGTCTTTTAATGTTGACTGTATATTAAAGCATTTGGTAACCAAATGCTGACACTTAGCATTCTGATGTTCTAAATCAGATTCCATCTGTGATATTATCTTGCCCTTTGACAACTTATTCATTTTGTCATACATGGAAACTTGTAATTTGTTAAATCTATCCAACTGAAGTTGATATTTATCAAGCTGTTGATTGATGTTATCTATCCGGTTTAATCTTTCCTTATCATTGATCTGGGTTGCACTATATTTTTGCTGTTGTTCTAAATCTTCCGTTATCAGATTTCGGGCAGTTAAATACTCATCACCATATTTGTTAAGTACATAGCCACGTTGTAAGTCCTCCTTCTCCGCCATTTCAAGAACTTTATCCTTTGGTAATTCTTTGAGGTAAGGTGGGATCTGATAATGCTGATCTGTAGCAAATTGCTTGGATATTTGGGTAATCGGAACTAGCGGATATTCTAATTTGCTCACGTCGATAAATTCCATTGGAGTTGATTCATTTTTCAAATCTATCCCTGGCTTCTGTGGGATTAAAGGAGTTTGATTCATATCAATTTAAGCTCTTAATAATTAATAATATACTTAGTCATCATCTTATAGAATTCAAATTCGCGAGACTTCAACTATTTAACTCCCCACTAATCTCTTAATCCTTTTTTCCTCACAGCGTTTTCTCGTGCTGGGTCTTTCCTGCATGTTTTGGACTTTTTTCTTTGCAATAATTGCACTAACTATAACAATTTATTTCCCGTTCAGAAAAGTGTCACCAATCAACCACATGCTCCCAGTTATTCGTATTCCAGCACCATTAGAGGCCACTGCCTCTATGATTATCATCCATGGATTGGGTGATTCAGGCGATGGCTGGACCTTCATGGCCGATCAATTCCAAAAGCATAAGGAATTCCAACATATCAATTTTATTTTCCCCAGTGCACCAGCCTCACCTTTGCATATTAGTGATAATCAGCCTGTGTCTCATTGGTTTGATATCTTTGAGATGGGCAATCCACATGCCAAGCAGGATGAAATAGGGTTCTGGAACTCATGTGGAAAAATTAATGATCTGATCCATGATGAAATGAAACATGGAATTCCATCAAATAGAATCGTTGTCGGCGGATTCTCTCAAGGCGCTGTGATTAGTTTAGGTATGGCAGTCAGCTGCGATGAACAATTGGGTGGAATTGTTGATATGTCTGGAATTTTTGCAATGAGACAGGCAATTGATAAGCATCTAACAGGGAAGAATTTCAATACCCCAATTTTCCACGGTCATGGTGATGTCGATCCTGTTTTCAATATAGAATATGCTAGAGATACAGCCAGCTATTTCCGTCATTTGGGTTTTAAAGATTATGAATTCCATGAATATGTGGGTATGGTTCATACCACAAACGATGAAGAAATGTTAGATATTGAAGCTTTCCTAAAGAAAGTAATTCCTTCTACTTTATGAATTTATAATCTATGTTATATCAGAGATGAGTAACTTTTTCTATCTTTTCAATTCTTTCGACCAATGAATGTTGTTGCTTCACTTGCATTTCTCGGATCTTAGCCGCCTGTTTTTCTAAATCAATGGCCCATAGTGCTGCACCAACATTGTTGGTAAAAAAGAAGAGCATATTTAGGCCTGGTATCATCTCTAGTAAGGCACACCAAAATCCAAAACAAAAATATAGATGTCTTTTCCAGCACCAGATATAGTTTGTCTGAGCATGAGAATAACCTTTAAGATCAAAATATCTTCCGTGTTTAGCAAAACCCACTCTTGATGCACGTAATATAGCTACGATAAATGGTCCCAAAAATGGGATTAGGTTGATCATAAAGTAAAGTACTTCTCTACCTATCCAACATTGAATTGAAAATGATCTCTTGAAATCTCTGACCCCTTGACCTAAAATAGTTTCACCATAATACCCTGGTAAATAATCCCCAAGCATTCCATGACGAAGAATAAAGTAATCCACATCAATTTCTTTACCAATAACGTAATCAAAGGTCATCTTCAGAGGTCTCGGCAAAATAAATTGACGATTAATTAGATCCGTGATGAATGCTGTTATTTGAAGGATCGCTGGATGTACTCCAGATAGTGTTCCACCACTTATTACCACTATAGAGAAATAAATTATAGATGCAGTTATCGAAAGTGTAATGGAGACAAAGATCATCGGTAAAACGTGTTCAATAAATATACCCCATAGTTCTCTATTGAATGTAAAATAGCATAACCCCTGATATGTTAGTAAAAAAATCACAAAACTGATTATCAGAATCATCATACTTTTAGGGGATAGAACTGGACCCAAATGATTTCTAGGTTTAAAATACAGGTGTTGAATACGAGAGATAAGAGGAGTGTAAGAAGAATCATCGTTATCTATCTTTAACAAGAAACAGGGAAATTTAGATAAGGGATCCTTGATTTCAACTACAACAAATATAATCCCTAAAAATTACAAATTTGCATCCGAACACCCCTCCAGGCGCAGTCAGATAAAGATAAAAAAAAAATGGTAACAAAGATGTTGAGAATTGATACCGATTAGAGGTTAATTTTTTATTTTTATTTTTATTTTCAAGGCTTTACGTAATCTAAATAGCATGGTTGTCATCATCATCATACAGATAATCTCTTTCCTGGTCAATTGATGATGTCTGATTCAAGTAGGAATCCCAATTCCAATGATTCGGGCTTTCTGCATTCGATATCGCCGTTACCATTACTTCTTGGTAAGAGTAATATCAGAGGAAAAGATGGGAGGAAGCTAACATCTAAGGAGAGAAAGTATTATTCAAACATCGAACGTGCCCTAGCATCATTTGATTCTGTTGAAGAATGGGCTGATTATATTTCATTTCTAGGAAAATTGGAGAGAGCATTGCAGACAAACCCTGATCCTAAATCAAATCATTGGATCCCTTACAGTTTCAAAGTTTCAAAACTCTTGGCACAGTGTATTTCATCAAAACTTCCCGGCGGTGTGCATTTGAAAGCTTTGGAAGTTTACCAGAATATCTTTGATATTCTTGGAAATAAACAACTTAGTGGCCAATGTCAATTATGGATCCCGGGAATTCTTCCCCTAATGTCATATGCTAGCATAAATGTCAAACCTGCCGTGATAAAGATGTATCGCGATTATTTGTCTAAGATTGGTAAGAATTATCTTCGTACAATCTTTAAGCCTATACTGTTGAGTCTTTTCCCTGCATTGGATGATATAACATCGGAATTCTTTGATTCCATCATTCAATTAATTGAATTGTTTCATGCACAGTTGGATAATAACGTACATTTTTGGCAATGTGTGCTTTTATGTATTCTCACATCTGCAGATAAGCGTGGAGGTGCTATGCAATATTGTCTAAAATATCTTCCAAGCTTTAAAACAGCAGAACAAGATACTTCTGCACTATCACAAGAAGCAAAAGACTGTATCAATCCGGAGGCAGGACTTCTGGTAAGAGCATTTTGCCAAGGGTTGAAGGATGAAAATATTCTTGTACAAAGAGGTTTCTTTGATATAATGCTATCAAAACTACCTTTAGATTCACCAGTCATCCAAATTGTGGCACCGGAACATGAAAGACAGAATTTGGTTTTAACAGCTGCTACTACTTCGCTCAGGAGAGATATGTCATTAAACCGAAGGCTTTGGAGTTGGCTTCTTGGAACGGAATCATCAAATATGACTCCAATGATGTCCGCAGCATCGGAGACTTCATCTCTAAAGCAGGGGTTAACTCGATCTGAGTATTTCAACCGTTATGGATACAAATATTTATCTGGCGCCTTGTTGAGTCTGCTTGATGGAAATACGGGCTCAGATTCACGTGAAACTCAAATAATTAAAGCATGTAGGATATGCGTTTCGTTAATGGATAAGTGGGAGATTGCACAATTAATTATCCCACAGATGTTTATTCCAATTCTACATGCGATATACGACATGAGCAAAAAAATAGGTCTTACTGAATCTTTGATGAAGTCTGCAAATGCATTTTTTGATGGTGTTGAAGCGTATACAATCTGGTCAAAACTTTATAAACTTGAAAGAAAAGGTGAGTTTCAATTATTGTTGTTTGTGGTCCAGAAATTCCATATAGACGATGAGGATATGGTTACTATATATATTCCACTTACTGTCCTCAGCCTGTTATGTCTGAAGGCAAATGATATTACAGAAGATTGGCTGGAATTATTGAAGCAACTTTCCAAATTGATTCCCGAGCGTGCATTTCAGTCATTGAGCGGAGCAGACAAAGAGTACACCACAAATTTGCAAGCCTACGATACCGATATCTTTGCAAAAGATATTTTAAAAAATATCGATACTTTCTACACTGCTGAAGATAAAAATTCATCGAATGTGGTATCACCATTTACTCCCGCCAACTTAAGTGCATTAATTCTTGGGTTCGTTAGTCATAGAACAGCATCATTACTTAAATCTGATGATGGCGAAGATTTTCGCAGTTTCTGTGGGCTTACTTGCCAGCTATTTGATTCTATATCAGATTGTAAAACTCAATGGAAAGATCCGTGCTTATTGAATGGAATTGAAAGTATAGACTCCGATTCATTTACTGATTCTGATGTATCAATTGCATTTGGATGTGCCATGCTATTTGATGACGTAACTGCTAACCTTCCCATTCTAAAAAAATTACAAATACTTAAATTGGTTATTACACTGCTATGGAAGTGTCTTATACATTCAAGTGGTGAGTACCAAGTTGAAGCTGCACAGAAATTATGGGCGTTGGAAAGGAGCATTAATGCATCATATATTGAAGCTGGATTATGCAAGCTGTTCAATGAGTCCGATGAATTCGTCAGAATCAAAGCTTTCAACATTTTATGGACTCAATTTTCATCGACAAATGGAACTGATGCAATCTTGGGTCATCCCCTTTATATTATACTGGATGACCTTCGCTCTAATAGAAAAACTGATCGGATCCTCATTTCTAAATGGTTGGAAGGTACATTGACTTCGGGAACTTTCAATAAGATTTTGAAGATTTGCTGTACTGGACTTTTGTCTCACTACAACTTTATTACTTCAGGAGAATTTGCCAACAATGAAACAGATGATTTTGGACTTTTCAACTACGAACTTGGTAACATCTATAGCTTGCTCACGTTATCTGAAGATATTCTTCCAGCGTTCAAGTCAGAACTCTGTATTATTGATAGAGATTATGAAATCAAGATTATCAATGATAATAGATGGGATATTTCAACATATAAGTCTTTGGTTCTAGCCATTTTGATGAAATTTATATCCCTCGATTCACCGCAAAATCTTGATCAGGAGACCTTTTCCATGTTTTGCTCATGTATGAAGTGTGCATTGGATGTATTATGCCTTTTAATTGATGGAACTGAGAAAAACTTCAATGCTATTGTTTCTCTTCTTGCTAAAACGTGTGGTAAATTCACTTCTGATGATACCCACCATCTTATAAATGCATATTTGGTGGGCAGTTTAACGCAGCTAATGAAACTTTCAAGTAAGAAACAATTAAAAGTGGTCCTTTTCGTCGCGCCAAAACCAGGACAGCAGAATACCTTATTCCTCGAATTTGTATCGTCGGGGATTGGCTCTTCAGTAACTACATTGGAACTTCACTATTGGTTAGTATTTATTCTTGAAGTCGCAGAATATTACTCGGAACTTTCATTCTCCGTGGTTACAGATATAACATCTTGTCTATGCAATAAGATCAGAGCGCTTGCAGGAAGAAACGTATCACATAAAGATATGGGTATGACTAATGATTCTATCTGTGAGCTAATTGATGGATTGGATCGATTTCTTAATAGATCACATAAGTACCTTGGATACTTAGTTCGTGGTAATTTCGCTTACGGAAATACTGAAAATTCTGGTACAAATGCGAAGGAAGGAAGTTTCTTTGGCTCTATGATACAAGGAGTTTTCCAAGTGGAAGAGCCTTCTTATAAAGATGAACTTCAGCGCAGAAGATTAACCCTTCTCAAGGCCATTAAGATTTCAATAAAGGTGATCAATGAGATTTGGCTTCAGAATGGGGGAAAGTTGGAGGAGAGTAGCTCATCATTCCCGATATCAGCCAAGTATAATGCATCTAAGTTAAAATTCAAGTCGAAGAAATTCTTGGAAACGATGTATTCAATTGAACCGTTAGAAACCTTGGAAACTTTAATTGGTTGCAATTTAGATGAAAAAAAGAACAGTTCTTTCCGAGTTTTCCGTGCTATAGATTCTACCGCTGAACAGAGAATTATACCACACATTTTAGATTCTTTAATGTCTCGAATAAGTATTACCAATGTTGATACGGAAAAACAATCTTCACTTTTAACCAATTTGACTGAAAAGAACATTATTTGCTTCATGACTGCCTATATCAAGACAATAGACAGTGAGATAATTATGGATTCTTGGAATGAACTCTCTCATTTCTTTAAAGATGCTAGCACTGCGTCTGGCGGATATAGGAAAGTATATCCTTATATTCTTGAATTGGCTGCTGTTTCATCTTCCAAAGCATTAGAAACACATTTGCAATCCCAAAAGAAAGTTAAACGTGATTTGGTAGATACGTTCGTTAAGATTTTGAATACTACCTTAAGCAATAGAGTTCTTCAATATGGATCAACCGTGAACCCTCTTACTACAATTATCAGTCCCAATCTAAGCGTTGAGAATAAGAACGAACCTAAGAGTTCTCTAAGCATAGATTTAACTGAACAAATACCTGATCATCATACAAGAAAAGTAGCTTCTTTGGAAGAGGCTTGCCCTATATTAAGCTCTATTGCCTTTTTAATTCCAACTATTGTGGGCAACGACGAGAAGTGTACCACATGCTTGAATCTAGTGATAACTAATGTGGCTGCATATCTTGTTAGAAATAATGATTTCCAATTGAATCCTGGTTCGATAGCCGATTTGGTTAACACGTTATCCGATTTACCGCAGGCTTGCGACTTAAGGGCATGGAAAACATTTTGTTATGAGACACTCGAGTCGTCCAGTTTCTTCAAACTTAAGGAAGAATCCAGGCGTCTGTGGTCTCCAGTTTTAAGCTCCTGGATTATTGGGGAACAGAATCAATTGGAAGTGCTAATTGGAAAACTTTCTACGTATGTGAATGCTACCAGTAGCAATATCTTTGGATGGAGTGATTCAGAATCCAATGCCGGTATAGATAGTTTAAAACGGATTTCATATTTGTTGCTGATTAGTCCTACAGACACGTTTATTACATTGGAATCAAAATTGCAAGATCAGTTGTGTGCGTTATTCAATTCTTCAAACAATTCCGGATTAAAGTCATACCTTTTTATGGTTGTTCGTGCTATTGTTCTTAGGTTTTCGGAAGTTCATATAACTACCTTCTGGCCTATAATATACACAGAACTTGAAGGTATGTTCGAACAATTACTAGGGAATCTTTTGAATTTGAAGATTGATGATGATGATCAATTAGTAGATCTATCTGCTTTTGATAACAGGCTTGTGCTACAAGGATGTAAGCTTTTGGATGTATTGTTAGTTCTTGGACCAGAAAATTTCCAACTAGATGAATGGCTTTTTGTTGATGATAATTCTGATGCGGTCTATGGGCGTGGAGAAGCACCTATCATCTCTGTTATTGATAAAATTAAATCGATTAAGAACTTCAAGGCTGTGGAAGATTCTAACAGTATTAAGATTACATCTGCCGTTCTTAATTCAAAACGGAAGGAGCCCTTGCTTTTGGGAATAAGAAAAATTAATCGGATCTTTGAACTCAAACCGTTTATGGATAAGCTTTCGGTGTATAAGTATGAGATAGATTACGAGATGAGGGATGCGGATGTCGATGTGATGGTGCATGATGCTATATCAGATCTCTTCATCAATTAGTTATTGTACATTAATAATGATTAAAATATACAGAATCTATTATATCTTTGCGAATTTGTAAACACTAAGAACCTCCCAACCAGCTTTTTTCGTAATAACCTTGGTGACTTTGAAGTTTGAATGAAGTTTTTGGAAATTTTGAGCTACTAATTGCGGCTTATTTCTAGCGCAAAATAGTATATAAGCTTCACCATGATCAGAGAGAATATGATCAAGACTATCCAATACTTTATTTGTAATATCCATTCCATCGGGTCCTCCATTTAAAGCTATATCCAACCATCGATATTCTTCATTTGTAGATTTGGGAATTTCAGGAATGGTTTCTGTAGGAACATAAGGAGGATTAAAAATAAGAATATCAATTTGATGATATCTTAAAGCTGTAGTAAGACTACATCTTATCACATCAAAGTTGGAACTTGTAGCATTTGATGCATTCGTTTTAGCAGCGGCTTTACAACTGTATGGATTTATATCGGTAGCTATATATAGAGCATCGGGCAGAATATTCTTATTAATGAATGTAGTAACAATTCCTGATCCAGTACCTATTTCAACGACTAACGGTAACCTATATTCGAAATGTTTTAAAGAAAGTTCATTTCTCAAACTTTCAAACAGATCTAATAGAAGAAATGAATCTTCTGCAGGATCATAAACCTTTTCTGTATCCAGACCACATGTGTCGGGTGTTGGCAGCATTTAATTGTTAATCCTGAAATATGTTGATTCGTAAAGACAAAACATGTCAATCTAATTTTTAAACATAGGGAAATATTTCTTACGTTCGTTCAATATATGAAATCTATCAGCTAGGCAATTCGTTTTTTGATCATAGTGATATCGTATAAAATGGTTGAAGTTAAGATTCGGGTATGCTCGTTTTAGTTTTCAGAATGCAAAACAATTTTACTAACGTGTTCACAGAGTTTAACAGGAAGAATCGTAAGTATGGATCCCATAATTCTAATCTGAAGAATTGTACTAACAAGTGAATATTAGATTCCAGTAGAAGTTGATTTGAATGATAAGGTAAGTTCATGTTGTGCAATGTTATGGATAATACATACTAACAGATCTATAGGTGATTAATTTGAAGGAGGTCATTGAAGTTAAAGAGGGAATTCCTACATATCAACAGAAGTTTCTATTTTCTGGACGTCAATTGTAAGTGCTAAGGGGGATAATTAAATGATGACAAATTTACTAACATTGAAATAGGGACGATAACAAAACTTTAGGAGATTGCGGTGTTGTTGCTGGATCCGATTTACACCTTGTTTTGTCACTCAGGGGAGGATGTTAAACGTATGTAGTCTATAATAATCAAGCAAATAATTGAGAATATCTGGTGTAGCTTTGCATCCTTGCACGAGTAATCTTTGGATTTTATATATATATTTTTTCTGTAGAGTACAAAAAAAAAAAAACTTAGTATAAACACAGTTTGGATCAGTGATTGACAATTCATATAATTCGTTGTCGGTGTATCTATTTGATATACTAAGTAGCGCAATGTTTGGCTCCAACAACGCATTTGGTAATACAAATTCGGGATCAACTTTTGGTTTTGGAAATAATCACAACAACAACAATAATAATACCAATTCCAATGGGGGATTGTTCGGTAACAACAGTAACAACAACACCAATAATGGAGGGGGCTTAAATTTTGGTGTCAACAACAATACATCCAATCATAGTGGAGGTCTTAACTTTGGAAACAATGTGAACAAGCCAGCATCTACAGGATTCGGCTTCGGAAATAATAAAGCTACTACTTCTGGTGGAATGAATTTTGGATCTACAAATAATAACAACAGCGGTGGAATGTTTGGAAATACAGCAAATAAACCTAGTACAGGCTTTTCATTTGGCAATAAACCTGCTTCTTCTGGATTATTCGGAAATAATACCAACAACACCAACAATAATTCTAGTACTATTCCTATAAAGATATCTGGAACAGGAAATAATACAAATAACAGTTCAGGCCTTTCATTTGGGTTTAATAACAACAACACAAATCAAAATCAGGCACCAAAAAATAACTTTTCGAATCAACCTGCATTTTCATGGTCTAAACCCTCACAACCAACGCAACAGACTCAACAACTTTCTATGCAAGCACGGATTCCGCAGGTAGGTCAACAGAAAAATGGATATACACCTACAATTAGTGATCAATTGGTTAAAGTAAAGAATTCATGGGATTCAAATTCACCACAATGCATTATGAAGACATATTTCTACAATAAAGTTCCTCAAGAATTTAATAGTTATCAAAGACCAAATGATGAATCACCAGAAGAATGGGAAAAGGCTATGAAGGAGAGACCTAAAAACTATAATTCTATTCCAGTGAAAGCAAAGGGTTTTGAAGATCTGCTTCGCAGATCTAATCTTCAAATTGAGTACATTAAACAATCTCGATTAATATTGAATCAGATAAATGATAATCTTGTCAAATTGGGTGATAAACATGATTTGGATTCTACCAGTATACTTTTAAAATGTGAGACCAAACAACGCCAATTGGATATTAAGTTACTCAAAATCGCTATCAATTTATCGATACTCAAATATAAAGGATATCCATTAACAAACGACGAGGAGCGGCTTATCGCAAGATTCAAACAACTTTTGAATAAGATTGATGATCCTGTTGGCCTTGGTAGAGTAAATGAGATTTGGGCAAGACTTAGTAACCTCAAACAGAGACTAAGTAACCTAGATATTGATTCGAAACCTACAATGAGAACTAACGAAGATTTGACGCAGAATAATTCCAAACTATCCAAGAGTAGTGATCCATTAACTAATAAGAATGAGACTGTGATAACCAAATTGGCTAAAGTGCTTTCCAAAGAACAGCAGGGTATTCAATACTTGTATGAGATGATAGAAGGAGATAATGAGGCTATAGCGAAGTATGAAAAGGAGCTATAGGTATATTATAGTTTGTACATTTAATGAAGAAAAGGAATAGATAAATTATATGGTGTAAGGATGATTCAACATTCTTTTCAAGAAAATATGATGAAGTGTAAATCCTGGCTTTAATCTGTCAACGCATTATCAAAATATGTAGATTATTGGTTACAAGCATGGAGTCGACTCTTATATATAGATTAAGTGATGGTAAGCGATAATAGAATACCAATTGGACATCTATAATTTACTAACAAAATTGGAAAAGGTCTACCACTTGCAGGCTCAAGCGATGATGACAATACCATGGAATTGACTCGTTTGAAAAAGAGATGTAAACAATTCGTGTTGCAGCTAAGTCAAGGTCATTTAAATGAAGGAAATAATAATAAGGAACAAGTGGCCTCAACAATTGAAGAGAAGAGGTGGAAGGATTCGATTCATTATTTGATATCTGGAGATGTAATCTATATGTGTATCACTCCAATATCTTTCCCTAAGAAATTGGCCTATTCATTTCTATCTGAAATTGCTAGTGAATTTAATCATGTTTATGGATCGGAATTGGGTAGAGCGGATGTTAAACCTTATCAGTTCATGCAATTTGATTCTTTCCTAAGCAAAACGAAAAAAGTCTATAGTGATTCAAGAGTACAATCAAATCTTGATAAATTGAATTCAGACTTATCAGATGTGAAGATGACCATGAATAAGAATATTGAAAGTATGCTCTATCGTGGAGATTCTTTGGATAAACTTCAAGATCTTTCACAAAATTTGAAGATTCAGAGTAAGAAATATAAAAAGTATGCACAGAAGATCAACTTTAAACTACTAATCAAACAGTACACTCCAGTCGTAATTGTGGCTTTGATTATCTTGTTTATCCTCTATAGGCTACTTTTCTAATACATAGACGTATACCTAATCTATATCATTACTTCTATTATACATAGGCCAACATATTTTGGATCACTGAACGAACTTTGTAGAATAGTTCGCCAGTTCCTCCATCAATAACCAAATTACCATCACTTATTTTCCTCACCGCCAACTGGTTATCAACAACCAACGTACCTTCACCTTTAAACTTGACTGTATGATTTGCTTCACTGAGTCGATGTCTTAAATCATTGAGCTTTATATCACCAATACTAATTTTATTATTGGTGGTTTTAATACTCTTGGTGGAAGGAATCAATTTAAATGTATGAGCTGATGAATCCTCTGCCTTGGCCACTTCACCAATTATATGGGAAATAGAATAACCACCAGTGATTACTTGCCAAGCAAGTTCAGTATCCAATTGATCATCAATTCTTAATAAATATGATGAAATCACATTACCCAAATCGACATTTTGATTCAATTTGGCACGAATATAATCTATACCAAGAATACCGCTTGGTGACACACTATGAACTGAATCTAGTGTATATTGTGAACCATTTTCATGAAGCCCGAGACGATTATGTTGCTGCTTGATAAGCGCTTTGATAATTTCCAATGAACCGCCGAGATATTCCGAATATGTGATGTTGGGTAACAAAACAACTTTTCTTGGTTTTAAGCCATTTGTATTGAATTTCCATGAACGCAGATCTGTTAATCCAGACATATCTATGAATGCCAATCCACATCGAACATTTACTTTCACATCTTCCACCTTTCTAGCCACCGGATCTTTCTTTGGATCCATACTATACAATGTGGCGACTTCTTCTTTAATCTGCATTGGTTCATCCCCCATTCCCGGGAAAACTCTTGGTCTTTTCATGTCCATTTCTGGACTGGTATTATCTTCAAATTCCCTTTTCATATATAATTTCTCCTCTTCACGTTTGAAATCATCATGATTGATTTCCATACCATAATCATCAGTGCTGAACCTGTCGACAATAAATGGGAACATTTTATTCTTTTTCGTCTTAACATTACGAATATCGAAATCCATAGGCATTTTTAATAGGTCAGATGGTGTAATTCGAGATTCATCATCTGTTTTCGCAAGTGCCTTAGATGTAGTGGCGGATTTGTCTTTGGCATCGGTAGCACCATCGGTAACTTCTTCATCTTTTCCAGTATTTTCTTCATCTTCATTTTCATCTTCGTCCTCGTCTTCATCACTATCTTCTCCTTCTTCATCTCCTGCTCCCTCTCCAATCATGTTATTCAAAAGATGATTTTTCTTTCTTTCTTCCTCCTCATCTAATTTCCTCTTCTCTTGCTTTTCATCTATATTCTTTAGATATGCATTTAATTCCTGACCTCTAAGAGGAGTTTCCTTTGTCACACTCATTGAAAATTGTTTATTAAGAATAATTAACGAACCATCTTTCAAGTTACCATTTTTCTTAACGTTTTCTTCCCAATAGTTGTATATATCATACATCATTGTACCTAACTTTGGTCTTTCCGTCAGTAACAATGCAGTATTTTGCCTAGAACATAATTCTATGAATGTTGATCTTGCTAAAGAACCTTTTTCAAAACCAAGGGATTCTACAAAAACAATTTTAGGGCCACTCTTCATACTTAACTCTTCTTCAGTAATGAGTTGAATTCTAGTAGAATCAAACGGTGTTCTATTTTGATTTTCCCAATCTTTTGTTACATCAGGTGACATCCATTCCAGCATATTGGCCGATGATTTAAGTGACTGAATACCGGTATATGCCAATAGGTAGAAGGGCACTTCACGTGGTACTTTTTGATCAAGAAATGGTAAAATTTCTAAAAGTCTACCGGTTAATGTGGTAGGTATTAATAACGATGTACCGTTATATAGTGTTAACTCTACTAATTGAAGAAAGCTGTCGATCCTTCTTCTATGTGAAGCCGAAGAACCAAAATCAGTACCTGTTAAGAAAGTAGTAGGCCTAGCCATCGATGATTGACCTAAAAACTTGCAAGGACGTAAGAAAAGGTCTTTTGAATGGTTCCAAACCGGGGCATATATAACCTTCTCTGCCTCTTTATTCAAAAGCCAAACAGAACCTCCTAATGTATGACCGGAATTGAATGCTGTAATGGTAATACCGGCCAATTTTTCCTGTAGACTAATCGATTGGGAATAATTGAGTTTTATTATGGAATTGAAAGATGATTCAATATCATGAACATCCATAATGGATCCTTGAACTGCTCCTATAAGACCTACCGACCGATATAATTCAATGGTAGAAAGTCTTCCCAGCTTGGCAATGGGGAAAGTAGCATATGTTTTCACCTTCTTTAATATAGGATACTTATGTAGTAAATAAGCATATGCACCAAGATAATCAATTGTAGTTTGGGATAAAATAATTAGATCAATCTTAGAGATTATAGAATCTAAAAATGAGAGATCGGTAACACCATCCCAACCTGGATCAGCAAGAATGTTCATTTTATGATCAAATGTTATCAATTTCGCCTGAACCCCTGAAACATTGGATTTGGGGTCGATCTCTTCATCATTGTTAATTGCTTCCTTTTTGACAGTGGTGCTATCCACCAATGGGTCATATGAATCTATATCGTCCGAAGTTTGTCCCGGACTGGACGGTGCCAGTGTGATAACTTCAAACATGATTGAAGAAAGATGATAGTAAGGGAATTGTATAGGACTGGTAGTTAAATAGGTTGAGATAAACAGAACGAAAAATCCTAGGTAAAAGAGGTAGGGAAGTTGAAAAAAAAAAATTGAGATTTTTTCCCCAAAAATGAAAAAAAAAACAAATTCAAACTAAATAAATGTTTAAAGCTAAGCTTTCTATTCACTGGGTAGAGTTTTCATTTCCCTTTCACTACATTAAAATAGGTCGCTTTACCGTGCGGTATAGAAGGAACAGACGTATCCATTAAAATTACGGGTAATCCCATCTACTTGAGTTGCTTATACGAACTGTGAATTAAAGTACATTTCGCGATATGTCTACCTCTAATACCTATGACACCATTTCAACCTCTGTTGCTTCTGACAAGCGGAGAGGTACCCAATATGTTTTAGAAAATGGTAAGATGCCATCTGAGATCCCCCATGTCAAAGAAATCGGCACTACTACGGCTCCATTGATGAGTGCATCATACTATATTGCAGATAGATGTCATGCTTTTAATGATGACTTCATGCTCTGCCAGAAAGAGAACGGTTCCAATGGACCAGTTAAATGCCTTAAGGAGGGAAGAAGAGTTACTAGATGTGCTGCCAGCGTGATCCGTGATTTGAATGCTAGCTGCAAGAAGGAATTTGAACTTCATTACAAATGCCTTAACTACTCCAACATGGAATTCAAAAACTGCAGGAAAGCTGAAGCTTTACTTAATGATTGCGTTTTCAACAATTTGAAATTGATTAAGCATATACCTGATGATGGTGGTAAAGAGGTCTTTAAACCAGGACATCAGATATATAAACCGGTTCATCCACACTATCCGAGCGAGAAAGTTTACGACTTGAAGCAGAAGGAGAAGCAGACTCAGTGAACATGCATGAATTAGCATGTATTATTTATTCATATTTAAGTAAGAATCTATTTATTTTAGTTAAAAGGAAATTGGGTAGGTATGTAGAAGTATATCCACGTGATATACATCACATGCACAAATTTGACTGATTGTCACGTGCAATACGTCATGTGTCGAGCGGCTTCCGATCTCAATCTGAGATTCCATTTACATACGGCTGAATTTTTTTTATTAAGAAATATAATTATTACTTGATGAGCACGTGGGTGAATATTAAATCCGAATTGGGAAGGAGGTGACCAACCCAGAAGAACAGATCATTGAATCATTGGCTGGGAGGTCACTTGAGATAACAGTCGGAAGGTCTTCGGAAACAATATCATATGGTTTGAAACGTTTATCTTGCGAGGAAGGAGATGAAAAAAAAAGGTTTAAAAGGTATGGTAGGAATTCATGTAAACTGTCATAAATACTATAGAAGCCATAAGATACATCCTATAAATTATAGCAAGGGATATAACAAGATAATTAATAATAGTAGTAATCTTGTAGGTAAAATAAGAGTTTGAATTGAAAGTTAGGCAGGAGGACTAAAAACCACCTCGGAAATGTGACAATAGCAATGAACAATGAAATATGTAAGGGTCAATGATCAATTGAATATAACAGTCGAAGAGACGATCAAATAGTGTCTATTCAGTTCTTAATTAGGTAAGAGGCCGTCTGAGTAATTTCTTAGAACGCTCATAACACTTTGAAGCATTCAGTCAGAGGCAGTAAAAAGGACAACCACGGGACTAAACTTAAACCTAGAGTTGAGAATTAAAAGCAGAATACTTCTGTATGACCAGAGGAATGTTTGGCTTGTAATATATTGCCTAAATATTTCACACTTTATCAATATCACCAACTGGCCCCGAGAGTTCCCTATTATACTCTCGCACCCTTTATCCCCATTATTGAACGTACATAATTCGGGTTAACGTAGATTTGCATTCTTATTTATTCATTTTATTTTATTTTTATTTTTTATTTTCTCTTCCCCCATTCATCACCGATCATCAAAGATACATATATATATAATACTCTGGCACACGCCGCTAACTTCTTCTCTAACAATCACATCTTTACGCTGGTAAGGTGGTTCAATCTACCTTCCATCTGTGAGCCAATTCATATTAAAACCGTTCAAACTAAACGTTTTACTTCATTTTCTTAAGGTTGCTAATCCTTTAAAGCAGTTCGTTTCGTTACTCCCCTTGTGTGCCATTCAAATGATGGCCATCTCTTCTAATGAGCACTCAAATCATACTCCCAATAAAATTTCAAAGGATACAGATCATTCCAATAATATAGCCGTTGCTGCATCGTCTACTTCATCCAATACCAGTTCGGAGACTCATAGCACTTTTAGAACAAGTGTTAGAGATGCTACAAAGGGTAAATCCTCGTTTACTTCTGATGGACTGCCGTGGGAGATGAATATCACCAATATGGCGGATGTAGAAAGGCTTGAAAGTATGGTTCATGGTTCTGATAGTCAAGACTTTAATTCCAATGAAACAGATTCTTCTCGATTAGCACTGGATCTGTTCAATACATACACTAATTTTATGACTAAAGATAAAAAATCGATTTCAAATAGAAACGGCACAGATCAATTACTATCGAATATGGATATACTGGGGACTTCAACTGATATGGATATATTACAAGGTGGATATGCCAATACTGCGAATCCACCTGTTGACGTGGATGCAACCACTAATGCTGAACCCAATGGAAGCAGTGTGAGTCTATCACATGCCCCTGAAATGGGTAAATCTGGTAGTAGAAGTACTACAATTGCGGCTGAAGAGTATACTCCACTTATTTCACCTGCTATCCCACCTTTGGAACGTGTTTCATCAGCTGGAAGATCAAGGAAACCTGGATTTTCACCTCTTACGTCACCTGCTCTGGATTTTCAATATAATCATGGAGGATCATCATCTAGCCTTCGTCAGAAGAGGAAGGATGATCAAGCAGAGATCTCATCTTCTCCAGAAGCCGGAGATGGATATGGCCGCTATAATGGCTCTTACAAAAGATCTAAAACACCAAGTTCTACACCTTTGATTACTCCGGTAGGTAGTTCTAATGGGATCAACAGCAGTCGAATCCCTTCATCTGCTTATGCGTTCTCAAAATCAAAGTTTATGCATCGTCACAGAGCAGGCCGTCATTCTAGTCCGAATACGATAAATTCAAGCAATTTTGGATCACGTAGAAATTCACAACAATCCATAAAATCGAATCAGGAGAGTGCCGTATTTGACCCATTACCAGATGAAATGATGTTACCACCTTCTGGATCGCAACATTCAAGGAAATCGAGTAAGACAACTGCAACAGCGAATACTGGATCATTTCTTGGTAGGTCCACATCTTTAAAGATAACCCAATCAAGTTCAACCTCCGGTGATGGTCCCGCAGCAACTCCTGCAACTTTGATGTCATTTCCTATTTCATCTGACCATTCGGCAAGAAATTCTCCAAGGTTACTGGCTAGTGATAACGTTTTCGTGAATCCAAATCATAATATGAATTCTGCACAATCTTCACCTGTGATTCTTCCATCGTCAAGTTCTACTATCCTTCAGCAACAGCAACAGCAGGAACAGCTGAAGCGGGTTAATTCTAAGGTGAGCATAGCATCAACTACAAACTCTGTTCGACCTTCACCTAGGATAGATCCTCAACAAAGAACGCACATAAGACATCTCTCGGATACTGGAAGCAGACCACGGAGGCGTAGTTCTTCATCTTTAAGATCAACCTCTAAAAAGAAGATTAATCATAAGCTTGCAGAGCAAGGTCGGAGAAATCGGATGAATGTGGCAATACAAGAACTGGATGGTTTAATCCCTTCATCAATGAAGGATGCAAGTATGGTTCCATCAAAGGCTACAACTGTAGAACTTTCATCGAAGTATATTAGGATTCTTCAAGATGATAATATGAAAATGAAACAGGAATTGGAGCGGTTGACTTCGGAGTTGGACCGATACAGTAAGACTAGTTCAGTGGGGGAGAGCCGATCATCGATCAGTCCATTGGAATATATTGATACAGAGGCAGGAAAGGAATAAATCCTGGCTGGAATTTATGTATATAAAAACATAATTGAATAATGATAATGATAAAAGATGGAGAAAAGCACGTACGTAGTGTGCAAGTTTTAGCCGTTCCGTGATGCTCTGGAATAATAGTAATAATATTTTTTTTTTTTTTTTAATGAATATACCTAATAAAAATCATCTTTTAATATCTACTAATGAATCGCCACTAGCATATACATCAATATCCACGAAGACTATACGAAGCATAAAAAATGCATGGAAAAGATCGTAGTACCAAACGTGGAAGTAGCCGGACTGAGGCTCCAAAAGCTGCAGGTGAATCGTTCGATGCAGATGCAGGTGATTTTATGATCCCTAGTGTTGGCGAATTGAATGCTAAGAGTGCCAAGTTAGCTGGGGAACTCGGAATCAAGACTCAGGATGTCAGAATTCTTCGATCCCCAGAATTTGGTGCACTTTCTCGAGATGAAAGTCGGAATAACTCTGTTATTGGCTCACTTATCAGTGAGGAATTGGATGAGGATAGTAACGAAGATGAGCGGAATGCTAATAGAAGTAGCCGGATTTATGATGTGGCCGATATTATCGAAGCACTTGGAAGACCAAGAGGTAAAGTTAATGCTGATTCCAGGTTAGTTTTATTGGGTCAAGGTTACGAATTGCTTACTCATCATCCAGACACCGTTCAAGTGAATGAAGTGGATATGGATCAGTTGATTACACTAATAAAGGATTCAAAGACGGATGCAGAAACTGTTTTGAGTGTTAGATTTGCTGCTGCATATGCTGCTACTGATTCAGATGAAGTGGGAACGGTGATGATGGACTCATTAATTCCTTTACTTTACAGTCAGATTATCGATCCAAATACTAGTGATCTTGTGAAATCTACGGATATATTGGCCTATTTCAGTACATTGCTTGTGATATTTGATGGTTCAGACTGTTACAGTGTATCAGATACTGCTAACGATTTCTTGGAGCTTGTAGAAGGATATCAAGCTGATAAAGTGACAAGTGATAAAAAGCACAAATGGGATGTTGTTTCTAATGCAATCAATGGAATTTCAGTAGTTTTCACTCTCTTATATAAGAGTGGGAATGGTAAACTTAATGAATTGATTGAAGATTGCCTACCACGTGTGATGCCATTCTTATCACCTGAATTTCCGGAAAATGTTCATAAATCCGTCTGCATTTTAATAGGTTTGATGTACGAGAGTTATGATTATAATGGTGAAGGTGATGGACCTTACTACGATGATGACGAGTTGAAAGATTCGATATCCAATATAGCACTTAAGTCTATCAGGCAGGCCGGAAAGAAGAGTAAAAGAGAAGTAAGATCATTATATCAGGAAGTGAATAGGACAATCGAAGATGCAAATAAGGAGCGAGACGAGGAGGAAGAGGAAGAATCATCAAAACGGTCGAAAATGCCCGTGATATCCAAATTGGCTATTAGCCGCACTAAGGATGTTTCCATTAGAAGTTGGTTTGCATTTGTGCGTTTAATCCATTTACGCTATTTATTTGATTCAGAACTTAGTAACTATTTCTTAAGGTCTGGAGAAGTTCGTTCTTGGTTACATAGACCAGATAATGAGGAAGGACCAGACGACGATTTCAAAGATGAATCTATCGGAATATCTAGGGGTAATTGGCATAAGGATACCAGAACCGAATCTTCAGTCAAAAGACAACAGGATATTCGTCGTGCAAGAGATGAAAAGCTCAGAGAAGAGATGGATGATCTACACTTGTAAAAGTTCGAAATTGATTTTAAATTTCTGAGAAAATTAAAGTGTGAGCGAGATATTAATTGTTGTTTTATTATTCTTAATACCATTATATAGTGATTATATATACTTAATTATCTCTAATTAGATCATGAGCTCATCTGATATTACAACACCTCAGCTTGAAATGCTGAAAGAGGCTTTCATACGAGATACTAGTGCACAGAATGAGGGTGAGGATATAGATACCGATGAAAGGGGAGATACTTCTGATGATCATGGATCCGACGATGAATCTCAATATACATATGAATCGGATCTAGTATCGTATGATCCGGTCAAAGAATGGCAAGGTATAGTGGACCAATTTAATTCGTTGGTTTTCTTAGTTGTGATACCAGTGGTCGGAAGGATGATTGGAAGAAGATTCGCACACTACCTATGGAGAAGAGTGGCCGATCAAATATTTTAAACTTTACTACATTTACGTAACATATATACATAATCATCAATGTTCAGGATATATTCATTTCATTATAGATTGACCATGAGTGATTCATTTTTCAACTTCATCTCGGGATTCAAAGTCTTGAAGATGTTGACAAGTTTATTAATGATCGACACATTAAGTAAAAGCATTAAACTTCTCATATTATCACAAGATTCCTTATATGTACTTGTTTCCTGATGTGCCACGCCGTCGACACTTTCCTTCTCCGAAAGGTCTGTCTCATGCTTTTTAAAATAGTTGATAAATAGTATCAGTACATTTTTGATAGGTAATCTCAAATCTGGCATGTAATATGTACATGTGCTTGAAGCATCAATCGTTTTGGTAGCAAAATCTGGGGTATTGGTAAGATGATTGATATACACATTGGTAGAAAGGTTTTCTTGTAAAGCAGCGAAAGGTGCAGCATTTTTGGATGCTAGTAGTCGTCCCAAGTCAAGGAATTTCTTGAAATCAATCATTTTTGTTGATATTTGTTGCTTATGAGAACCGGTACTTTCATCGTTAATATTGTAACTGTTCAAATATTTAAAAAGATCATCACTCGAGATTCCGTATTTGGTAGGTTTCATGAGCACCTCGATGACTTCATCAAGAATTCTCACCTCCTGGTGAACCATATGCTTGTGATTGTTACCCATTGTTGTCATAGAATTGAAATTAGTAGTATATGTATTTATAATCTTTTATCAAGTAGATAACCCCTGTTACTATCTTCTATTTTTTTTTTTTTCATGGATTTTTCATGTACGGTATTTTTTTTTTTTTTTTTTTTTTTTACCGTGATCTCACCACTTTTCTTACAATAAAATTCTATTAGGGATTTAAATCTGTTTCATATATCTATATCTAGACTACCTTTATTTTGGCCGAGATTTAGGACCCCAAAACTTCTTTGGGTTCGTCTGGAATCTCACAATTTTAATCTTCCTTAACTTATCCACTTGCTTACTTACATCGTTCAAATGTAATAACCAATCAATATCAGTCATTTCGGTTTCTCCCGATGCCTTTTTGAGTGCCGGTAAATCAATATATTTGCCAATGTTTGGATTAGTTAAGATCTTGTAACCTGGTGATGTAGGGCTTAGCTTAGTCACATCCACTTTACTCTTTTCAGCAAGTTTCTTCCCTATAAACCAAATGGCATCCCAAGGTGCATCTGTCTTAATGGAATTTGGAACAGTATGTGAAAGCGAAGCATTATATCCTAGGTTGCCAAGGGCTGCAGTAACAGTATCAATTGAAGGTGCCGGGATCTTCAAAACAGATGATATTGTTGTAGGTTTGAAATAGAATGGTGAATTTAGTTCTTGCCTTGACATCGTTAACATTCCTTTAATTCGGGGTAATGTCTTGTAAATTGCTGGATCTGCAGTCTTCTGTAATGCCAAAATCCTATCTATAAAGTCTTTATTACGCAATTCTCCTGCCCACATAGGACCCCCTAGATGGTTTGTATATCCACAGAATGAACATTTTGGTCCCACCGGTGGTCCACTTGCTAAACTAAACTTCTCATTACCTCTAGAATTATATGTCACTTTACCAAGTCTCTGTATAGCCATCGAATGACATCCAGAACATTTGTAAACCAACATAGTATTTGAAGCTAAATGCTTAACTTTTCTTGGTGAAACCTTCACTCTAATAAATAGTCGAACATAGAAATCAATTGAAAGACACAGCAATGGTTCAATCGTCTTTTTATATTTGGCTGCGGTGGTAGCAATCATATTCAAAACTAATCTTAATGCAGTCTCATGTGTTGCATCACCACCGACATTAGATCCTCCATATAATGCAAAGCATTTCTCTGGATATCCATTTCCAGCTAAAACACCCAAATCCGTACATGTTATAAGCATCATACCACCATTTTTAATACCTTGCATCGCAGAATCCAAAAATGGCGCTGCAGATCCATATGGATCAAGATCAATTACATGATATTCGTTCACGTGCTGTGACATATAACTGATAGCATTCGCTTCGTTGGCCACAACCTTATCAGTCACTTTATTGTGTCTGATATTCAAATCAATGGCCTCAGCAGCAGCTTTACTCCAATCGTTGGCCACAATATGCTTTGTAAGTGGAATTTCTTTAGCATACCTAATTGCTCGAAGTCCGGAAGCAGATAATGCTTCCATCACAACAGCATATGGCTTTGCTTGATCATTTTTGATAGGAATATCGGTAGTAGTAGCGGTGGTAGTTGATTCCTTAGCTGTTCCCTCAGGCTGCTTATTCCTTTTGCGTGCCCATTCAACTTGCTCTTCTTTATATAATTCAGTGAATGCCTTTATTGCCAAACAACTAAGATCCCTATTATATTGTTGAACAGGATTATAGAAAACCTGGTGCTTAGGGAAAAGAATGGTAGCCGAGCCCTCAGTCAAACGATCATATTTTGATAGATCGATAGGTGCAGGTTTATCAGTCATCGATGAAAATTTGGGTTTATATAATCGAAGATATTTCACTAGATTTAATGGCCAGTGTTTCATGTAGATTCAAGTTGTTGTAATATCATATGAATTTTGAATAAGTGAAAATTTATCTATATGAATATATTTAAGTGTAAAAATTATTAGTGTTCATCATATTAATTGGTATAAGCGTTCAAAGCATAAAATTATCTCATTAATTGTCTTCATTCATTTTGGTAAATCCAATCATATCGAACGAAGGATCCATAAAATTCGTTTGGAAATCGGCATCAGGGATATCTTTACTGGTATCTTCAAGTAATGCATTGAGACTAGCATCAAATGCATCATCTAATGTATTGACATGTCCATTAGTTTCGGCATCGGTCTCATTTCCTGTACCAGTATCAACAACTCTTGTAGAACATAATGTTCCAACGTCATCATAGTTGACCATCGGAGGATCCTGTGAATATTCATCCATTATAAGATCCGAATCATTTAACCTTCCAGGATTATCCGCGAAAGCATCGTCAATCATGTCACCGGAAGTGTTATTCTCATTCAATGTTGTTTCATCACCTATGTCTAGCTGTCCACCATTAGGACAGACTGGAGTCATAAAATCTGATTGAGATGGATTGCTTTTCCCATCTTGACGTTGTTTAGCTTGCTGTCGATAAACTGGAGTTAAATCACGTGACATCTTTTTCATCATCATCCTAATTGTTGATCTACGCATACCTCCATGCTGTGCCTGTATCTGTAATTGCTGACGTTGAATTTGCATCTGTTGAAGTTGGCGTTGCACAGCCAGTTGATGTTGTTGCGATTCTAGAATTTGACTCTGCAAAACTGGATCCCTATATGCATCGTATTCGAAAGGTATTGGATTCTGTACAGTTTTGCAAACACAATGCTGTGTTGAGGAATCATTCTTGTCCTTTATTGTTGTTCTTGAACAACAAACCTTGCTAAGAGGGAATCCCTTTAAACTCCTACATGAACCTTGTAAGCTGCTTCTTGACCTTTCTAAACTGCTACGTGCACTGCATGGACCACCAGAATTAATTGTCATTGGACTTGCCGGCGGAAATTGTGAAACGGAACCCATTGAATTCAGAGATCCAATGGAATTCGATCGTTGAAGTGTTCTCATTTTCTTATTTCCTGATGTGTTCACAGAGCACACTTCCAATGAATACTCTTCATCATCCTCCGATCTACGATGAGGTGTACACACTGCAGGGGAATTTATAAATTGTTGCTGACGACCCAATGCAAGGGAAGCGGCTGAATTTGATCTGTTGCGTCCACATGTGAACTGTTTGACATTTGAACCCATTGATGATGATGTTGAGACTATCGGCGTAATTGGTGTGGGGATTGCACTGCTGGAAACAGATTGATTAACAGAAAATAAACCTGATGAAGTAGCAGAAGAGCTTAAAGTTGGTGTTTCCTCCGAATTGACAGGGGAAAGTTCATTGTCATCCGAACTACTCATACTCCTGCGACCATGATTCGAGGACATCACGGGAATCTTGTTAGTACTATGACGTGGACGACGGAAATAGAGCTGACGTAGTACAGACAACTTTCTTTTCTTTGAAGAAAGAGGTGGCACTGGTGAGTCTGTAGAAGGAAGATATTTTGAAGGGGACTCTTCAACTTTAGTTTCTTCCTGATTTCCGCCTGTTTCGTTTTCATTCTCTGAATCCGAACTATCATTATCCTTCCTATGGCGCTTTTGTGACCTATTTAAAAAAAGTCGCGTAACTCTACTTGAAGAACTACGATCAATCAAGTAAGATAGGCATCTACTTTCTGCAGATTGATGGGGTGATTCTTTCTCCTCACTAATTCCAGCCAAAAGTGTTTTGTACGCATTGTCAGTATCTGTAGCTTCCTCGGACGACAATAATGGCTCAATCGAATTTTCATCCTTCTTCACAAGTGTTTCATCATTTGAAACTTCGGAAACTTCATCTTCTTTTTCCTTTTCTTCCCTTAGCTTCCTTTCCCTTTCTCTTTTCTCCTTCTCCTTCTCCTTCTTCTCTTTCTCTTTCTTTTCTTTCTTTTCCTTTGCCTTTGCCTTCTTATTCTTTTTCTTCTTCAACTTCTTCTCTTTCTTCTTCTTACTTGTTAAATCGCTACCCCCAGAGATGCAATCCACAAATAAGAATTCCAAAGGTGTACCGTCTTTACGAATTTTTGGTTTTACCGTAGTTTTCCTGAATCCATGTCGCGTGGTACTCTCTGTTGTTGAATGTGACAGTTTATCGTGTGATTCCTGAATCAACTTTGATTGCTTCTCCACTTCTTCACTTTTAAACTTGTTAATTCTCCAAAGAAGTTTCGTATAAGGATGAGCCAAAGACGGTGACTTTAATCCTTCATCTGCCGTCTTTTTGTTCTGTAAGTTTTTGGAGTCTTCGTCATTCTTCGTCTTATCTTTATCGTCTTCACTCGAATATTCCTCTTGGGACGATGCAGCCAATACTGGTGATTTTGGCGGCGACGGTTCAGATGGAACTGCCGGTGACGATTTGGCCAAATTAAATGGAAATTGATTGGTAAACGTCATGGGCGTTGCACATTCGAGCAATTAATCGATAATAACAGGTGATCTAATTAGAATAAGATCCACAATTAATCAGATAAATATCCAATAATCAAAGAGTTGAAGAGTGTTTAGGAAGTGTAATACAAGAACACGACGATAAGTTTGTATTTAGTAGTAATGATAGATATTGGGGCTGAGAGAGAAGCATATGCAATTAAAAAGATTTAAAAATTGAGTGATAGAATTCGATTTTTTAAAGAAATGATCAAAACAATAAAATCTTTTGATGCGGTTTATATTTGATTAATGCAAACATCGGATGTAATAAATCCATGGGTTTAACCGATCAATTTTCTAATTAGATCGATGGTTGATCTTCATAAGCGTCACAGAAAGATCCAGCTGGCCAAAATTCAATTATCTGATGATGATGAATCCGATGAAGAGAAACCTAAAAAGAGAAAGGTTAACTTTAAGAGGATAGATAAGTCTCAGGCTAAGAGATTAAAAGACGAAGAATTCGAAATAGATAATAATGAAACAAGCGATGCGAAGGAAGAGGAAGAAGTAGATGAAAAGAATAAAACCAATACTGTATTGAAACCTACTAGGTTGGATATACTTGCAAAGAAAGAAAAAGAATCCAAACTCAATAATGAGGATTATATATCGGATAATTCACTCGACGAAAGTGACAGTGAAATATCTGTCGATCGGGATTGGTATATGCAAGATGAAGTTGAAAGTCACGCATACTTAGACACATTTGATGATATACCTGATGAACCAAAGAGAAAGCCGCAAACTAATCGTAATAAGAATTCATCTGAATCTACGTGGTTTGATTCTCAATTGGCCATGGCTTCTGGAACAAGACATGCATATGAAAATACCCAGGAGACCAGTAACGATATTCCTATAGTGATTCATCGATTGACACCACCATTTCTTGATGCCAAAACTGTCATGAGTCAACGGAGTGGAATGATCGATGTCATTCGGGATCGGACGGGTGATCTTTATAAGTTTTCTAAAAATGGATCCAATATGGTCAATGAGAGAAGAAAGAAGGTTGATCGAAGTAGGAATGCTAAGGAAAGCTTAGATACGGATAATTCTAAAATGAGTCGAATTATAAAGAAGCGGAAAACTAATAAAGTCTTATATAGAGAAGAAAGGATGAACAGTGAATTGGAAGATCCTCATTTACATCGCCAGGTCTTACTAAAGCAGCGCATGAAATTACCGGCTTATGATGTCAAAGAACAGTTGCTCAAAGCTGTTCATGAAAATCAGGTACTAATTGTTGTTGGTGAAACTGGTTCCGGTAAAACTACCCAAATCCCTCAGTTCTTAAATGAAGCTGGATATAGTCAATATGGAATGATAGGAGTGGCACAGCCACGTCGTGTAGCTGCAGTTTCTGTGGCTAAGCGAGTGAGTGATGAGATGAATGTTAAGTTAGGCGAAGAAGTTGGTTTTACAATCCGATTTGAAGATCGAAGTTCCCGGAGAACTCTTATCAAATTTATGACAGATGGTATTCTCATGAGAGAAGCTTTACAGGATAGTGATCTTGATAAATATTCTTGTGTAATCATCGATGAGGCCCATGAAAGATCTTTGGATACTGACATTCTTCTTGGTTTATTCAAGCAACTACTTCGACGAAGAAGAGATCTTAAATTGATAGTTACCTCTGCCACACTTAATTCCGGAAGATTTGCACAATTCTTTGGCAATGCAGAACAGTTCCATATTCCTGGAAGAACCTATCCTGTCGATATCATGTTTTCTACGGTTCCTACTACAGATTATGTTGATTCTGCAATTAAACAAACGTTGAGGGTTCATTTAAGTAAAGAAGAAGGTGACATTTTAGTGTTTATGACCGGTCAAGAAGATATTGAAACTACCTGCGAGAAGTTACAGGATGAACTCACGGGCTTACAGAAATTAGATAAAGAAATTAAACCTCTTAAAGTGTTACCCATCTATTCTACACTTCCAGCTGATTTACAGTCTCGAATTTTTGAGAAATCGAATACACGGAAATGTATTGTGGCTACTAATATAGCGGAGACGTCCCTCACTGTTGCTGGCATCAAATTTGTTATTGATGCAGGACTTATGAAATTAAAAGTGTTTAATCCAAGATTGGGTATGAATGTTCTTCAGATTGCTCCGATATCTCTAGCACAGGCAAACCAAAGAGCTGGCCGTGCGGGTAGAACTGCTCCAGGTAAATGCTTCAGACTTTACACCTATCATGCTGCCACGAAAGAGATGTTTCCAGAGCCGATTCCAGAGATTCAACGTACCAATTTGGACAATACGGTATTACTTTTGAAATCTTTACATGTAGAAATGCTTTCTAAATTCCCTTACTTGGATAAGCCATCAGATGAAGCTTTAAGTACTGCGCAGTACGAGTTATGGTCTGAAGGTGCGCTTGATAATTTTGGACATCTCACAGCATTAGGTAAAGAAATGTCGAAGTATCCTATAGAACCTAGTCTTTCCAAGATGTTGATTTTATCAACATTATCAAAATTTCGATGTACAAATGAGATCTTAACAATTGTGGCGATGTTATCGATCCCACCAGTTTTTATTCGTCCTACAGATGATTTGGGACTTCAAAAACGATCCGATTCTGTAAGAGAGAAGTTCCAAGTGGCTGAAAGTGATCATCTAACGTTGTTGAATATATACAACCAATTCATATCACATTCCAGCTCACAAGAATGGTGCTCCAGAAATTTTCTACAGTATAGATCATTGCGACGTGCTAAAGATGTAAGATCTCAACTTGAAAGATTAGTTGATCATAGTTCTTCACAAGAAGATTGGGATCTAATTCGTGAATGTATTTGTGCATCCTACTTCCAGCATGCTGCGAATTTCAAGAAGTATGGTGTATACCAGCATTTGAGAAGTGGGTTAGAGATGGCGTTGCATCCAACATCGGCATTGTATGGGATGGGGGATCTTCCCGAATATGTTGTATATCATGAGGTGCTTTTAACTGGTCAGATGCAGCATATGAATTATGTGACTGCGGTGAAAGGAAAATGGCTAGTTGAATATGGCTCGGTCTTCTATGCTAAACGTACTAGAGGGGTGAGCACCAAACAGCATCAGGAAGAAATGGCTAACAAGTTTAATAAGATGATAGAAGAGGAAAGGAATAAATAATTGTAATTATATCTATAGAATAATAATATTTCAATCTTTTGGTGCAAAGATAGCATTATCAATAAGTCTGGTAGTACCAGCTTTAGGATTTCCAAATTCGTTGGGAACGTAGACTGCCATACTGAGGATGCATCCTTTGGTAGGGTCGATCTTGTCCAAATAATGGAGATCTTCTGGATCATTAAATGAAACATAATCAATCTTGAATTCCGGTGAACCATCGGAAATGGTTTGCTCCACGGCTTTTGTTAACTCAGCAACGTTATTCACATTCTTAGCTTCATATTGTTGCTTAGCGACTTTTAACGATCTATAAAGTGCAGTAGCCTTCTCTTGAACGGACTTAGATAAGTATGAATTTCTAGATGAACGAGCCAATCCTGATTCACGTCTAATAATTGGCATAACTGTGATATGGAGATTAAAGAATAACTCCTTGACCATTTTCCTCACAACAACAGTTTGTTGCACATCCTTCTGACCAAAATATGCATTTGTAGGTTCAATAATATTGAATAATTTTGCCAAGACTGTAGTAACACCACGGAAGAAGTTGGGTCTACATTTTCCTTCCAATTGTTCACTGACACCAAGAACGTTAACAAAAGCACCCTTTTGTTTAGACACTTCAAGCGGGATTCCAGAAGGATACATCTCCAAACTAGTTGGTGCAAAAATCAGATCCACTTTATGATTCTTGGAATTGGTATCTAGCAAGACACTCATATCATGATCAATACTTCGAGGATATGAATCTAAATCCTCACCAGGTGCAAACTGGGAAGGGTTAACGAAGATGGAAACAACAGTGACATCGTTTTCATCCAATGAGCGTTTAACTAAGCTTTGATGACCTTGATGAAGATATCCCATAGTTGGTACATAACCAACTTTCAATCCCTGTTTTCTCCAAGAATCCCTATACTGACGCACTTCCGCAACAGTTCGAACGATAGGAATGGAAGTCATACTAGAATGTATATAATCAATACAGTTTAGCAGATTGCGAAGTGAATACACAAGAACTAATAAATTCTGTGTAGCCAATTTGCTTCCTTTATATACTTGTTACATTGACTCCTGATTGCAGGGTAGTCATTTACGACCATGCTGAATGATGCGGGACATTGTTTTAAATGCGTAATTTTTTCAATTTTTCAATTTTTTTTTTCATCTATACGACCAGTTTACAAGATCAGATCTCCTGCAACAATGCAAAAACTAATCAGTTTAGGAAAACGTTGAGTTCAAATGAATGTGAAGATTTATCTATCTATATATCTATGTATTTACTGCTGCTCCACCTCATAGTCCTTTGGTGGTTCCATCGATGGTCCATATTTGTTCTGACGTAAGCGTAATAAGTTTCTAAGAAGCATTGCAATTGTCACTTTACCAATCATTGGAACATACATGGATGCAACTTTTTTAACTTCTTCGGAATCAAAGTTCTTTTCACTGGAGAAATTGACCAATACCGCACCTCGTTTGATATATTCAGTAGGGAATTTATAATCTTTGGAAGGAACACCAGTAATGATGATGTCGGAACTTTTAGCACATTCTTCTAACGTCTTAGTGCACTCTGTCACTCTATGTTGCTTTAATCTTAAACCATCACCTCTTTCGTATAGCTGAATATCATTGATATCTGCAGAATAGACGACGGCACCGTCGTTGGCAAGAAGTGCAGCCAATGGACGACCCACAATTTCTGAACGATTCACCACAGTGATGGTCTTACCGTATAATCTATCACCATAGTTCAACAGATTATTGTAGACACCTAAATATTCAAGGATTTTAATTATAGCCAAGGGTGTACAAGGAAGTATAGACTTCTTAGTATGAGATTCATTCATATATCTCACATTATGATACATGTTGGAAATGTATTGAAAGTTTAAACCTTCAACATCCTTATCGATAGAAACACATTGTTGTAAATATTGATCTTGACGATCTCCAAAGACAGGGAAATAAACGATCATACCATCGACATCTTTATCACTATTTGCCTGATAGATCTCTTCCTCTAATTGTTCTTTAGGAATATCAACTAATTTATAATTAAATCCAAGTTGACTGGCTGTTTTGCCTGTCCAATTGGCATATAATTTAGCCGCCGGATCCTTATTGGCTAGAAGTCCAACCAACGTTAACTTATGACCAAGTTTAGATGTTTGTGCC
The DNA here is from genome assembly GCA_012295335.1 of Brettanomyces custersianus. Lineage (NCBI taxonomy): Eukaryota > Fungi > Ascomycota > Pichiomycetes > Pichiales > Pichiaceae > Brettanomyces > Brettanomyces custersianus. Next base: position 76,578 of record JAAVTW010000006.1, on the reverse strand, counting down.
TTGATTTCATCGGTATATTTCTTAGCAATCCGACTGGCAGGAACCACTTTACAAGGACTCTGGTTAGCGTTTTTGGCAGACATCGCAAAATACCTGCGAAATATTTGAGTGTTTAGTCGCAGCAGCTTGATAATATGTTCTGTTCAAAATCCTTAGTTAGATTGACTTTATCTAACAGGGAACTTTGAGATGATAAGTGATAATAATAATAGGAACCTATAGCTAATGCCGGCAAAAAAGAGCGATGCACTAAAAGATCAGAATGGAAGAGGTTGTAAAGTATGCTATACTTAATATATCTTGAATCTACACCTCCTATATATATCCGATGGTCTTCTGTATTGGGACATGCACCTAATTAAAACAACTCTATTAAGAAAATTTTGCTAATTGCATTATTCCAGATATCCGCTCATAAAAAATGACTCCGTTTTCCGTGAGTCGATCGGCGCGTCGCAGATTTATCTGTGGTTTCTGAATACGGAGTGAAAAAAGGATCGCGATAATCCCATAGTTAAAATCGTTGAAGGCGGACTAAGTAAATTAGAAGGATATTGAAGAATTACTTCATGAAAATGAGATATAATGTCGTTTAGAAGCTCCGAGTATGGTTCGTATGCTAAGGAAAAATTTTGGTAGATGTATAAAAGATTGAACTGAGGTATCATTCAGTTTAACGCCAGTATGTATGAATAAATAATGATTGGATGTATCGATTCATTGTCTTAGCATCATATCGTGTTAATTCCCAACAGTTGCATTCATTTCTAGTGTCCATTTTCGGGAAGGATGGTTTTTCGTGGTCAAAAATTTTTAAAGCCGTCAACGGGATTTCAGGATTGAGCATCGGGAAATCTCACGTTGATAAGTATTCAACCATATGAACTCAAGATATTACAGAGATTGATATAAATGTTTAACTTTAGACACATTAACCACGTTAATCCCTTAAAACATCTAGTAAATTTATTGTGTAATCCCAAAATAATCATCACATTCTCCTCGCCATGATATAGATCATGTACTATTGGTCATAATGCATGATCAGAAGTGATAGTGATATCAAGCCGCCAATCATATTACCCAACATCAATACACATTAAACTGCATTACTCTTTCTGGCGAGTTCAAACTAGCGAATATGGTAAGTTTGCTTAAGTAATACAATGACCAATCCGATAGAAAATTTGGCAATCGAATTAATCAAAACATATATAAATAGGTAAGGATTCAGAATTTTAACACAAGGTCTAATCGATAATATTAACACCATATCCGTATCATAAAATGTTACCTAAACCTATTAATATCGCTAAGTGGTTGAAAGTGAATGGCAAATTGCTTAGGCCTCCTGTTAATAACTACTGTTTGCACCATAATGGATTCACCGTTATGATCATAGGGGGTCCGAACCAAAGGACCGATTATCATGTTAACACTACACCTGAGTGGTTCTACCAATATAAAGGTGGTATTACTCTTAAAGTTGTTGATGAGGGCAAATTCCGGGATATCCCCATTATGGAAAATGAATCTTTCCTACTTCCTGCCAATGTTCCTCATAGTCCAGTTAGATACACGGACACTATAGGCATTGTAGTGGAACAGGATAGGCCTAAGGGGATCCTTGATAAGATGAGATGGTATTGTCATAAATGTGGTAATCCTCTTTTCGAAGGTTCATTCCGGTGTGATGATTTGGGAACTCAAGTTAAGGATACTATTGATAAGTTTGATTCTGATCCTAGTGCAAGAACCTGTAAGAAGTGTGGTTATGTCAATCCATCACGGCCAGAAACTCCTACTGATAAGATGCCAAATTAAAATGTCAATTATTTTATAGTTTTCAATAACAAAAAAAAGGGATTACATTAATTACATAATTGATTCACGTGGTGTACGGATGCGTTTCCAACCCATATCCATTTGGATTTGAATCATTATATTGGTTTAACATAATACTCATAATTTATTTGAATATCCATAAAATGAGTTCCAAATAGTCAAAAAATTGATGATTCCGATATCCGACATGAACCGATTCGGATTAGATGTGTCCTTTCAAGTATATTTACCAGCACATTCTTTTGAAAATAGAATATGAGAATTTTTCCTCCCCCACAATAACAGTTATAGTATAATCCGGTGTGGGGTGAGTAAATGCAGTTAGGATAAACGATACATTCTAGTTGGTTGAAAGCATTAAGAAGGAAGTCCGTGGTAGTAAGGTCCGTCAAAAACAATGAAAACGGTTGGCCATGACCCGATACCAAAATGGAGATAATCCGAAAAAACAATAGTCTGATTGATTGAAGTTTTCCCGAAAATAAAGATGAGTCTCGAAATGAATTTTTATAACATACAAGTTAGATAAGAACTAGTTAAGAATTGATGCTATCTCAACATCGATATTGATACTGTAACAAAGAAGGTTGGTTGAGTTTGTTACGAAAACAAACATCCTTTTTTCAGATGGTAATAAAGGATGCTTGGTTTTAATATCATCGCGACAGAACAATAGGAATAATAGATCTTGCAGTGTAGCAAAAGAGTGGGGGAAAATACTATGTTTGTAAAACACTTTGCATTGTTTTGCGGGGATGTATTATTTCTCTGAAGATACTCTTTTCGGGAGTATCTCTCCAGCAATTTAATTGACGTAGACTATATAAATACTGTGTTCTAAGGACTATATTGCTAAAAGTAATAATTTTTCGAGTCTGTTTTCTCCCAACTAAATTTTTCTTTCTATTCAAAGTTTTAAAGGTTCTATCAATAATCAGATATAAATTGAACTTGAATTCCAGAGAGTTACTTGATAGATAATTATAACAACTATCAAACTTATTTCACAATAAAAAATGGCGGCAGTTTCAGCAATTCCAGGTGATTTTGGTAAAAAAGTCACTGAAATTGTTAAACAATTTTATGTTACTCCAGAGCTGTTGAAAGCGGGTGTTACTCGTTTTATCGAAGATGCAGAAAGTGGTTTAAATGATGATGGAAGTGAAGGTGCATTACTGATGATCCCAACATTTGTTACTTCCATTCCTACTGGTAGAGAAAAGGGTGTTCTATTAGCCATGGATCTAGGTGGTACTAATCTTCGAGTTGTTTCAGTTTCTTTGAATGGAAATCATTCATTCAAATTGATTCAAGCCAAATCTCCAATTCCATTAGATATGATGTCAGGAACAAGTAAGGAATTATTCCATTGGCTTGCTGAAAAGACTCAACAATTCTTACAAAAGCATCATGGGGAATCTATGAAGGCTGGAAATAGATTCAAATTGGGATTCACTTTCAGTTTCCCTGTTAATCAAACATCTTTAGATTCTGGTACTTTGACAAGATGGACCAAAGGTTTCAATATCCCAGATTGTATTGGCAAGGATGTTGTCAAATTGTTACAGGCTGAATTGGATAACTTGAAAGTTCCCGTTACCGTCTCAGCCATTGCCAACGATACTGTCGGTACTTTATTGGCCAGATCTTATACAGGTGAAAATAAAGAAGGCAAGACAGTGATTGGTTGCATCTTTGGTACCGGTACGAACGGTGCTTATATGGAAAAATTAGAGAATATTAAGAAGCTTCCATCCAGTATCAGAAAAGAATTAGAAGCCAAGGGTGTTAAAGGTATGGTGATTAACACCGAATGGGGTTCTTTCGATAATGATCTCAAAGTTCTTCCAGTTACTAAATGGGATGTCCAAGTCGATAAAGTTAGTACCAATCCAGGATTCCATCTCTTTGAAAAGAGAGTCAGTGGTTTGTTCATGGGTGAAATCCTTAGACAAATTTTGATTGATTTGTATGAACAAGGATTTGTTTTCCAACAGTATCCAACTAAGGAAGATCTCCCACATCGGTTAAGAACACCTTTCAATTTGGATACTGAAGCATTATCATTGTTTGAAATTGATGATTCTACTGATCTGAAGGCAAGTCAATTGAAACTCGAACAAATGCTTCGTCTACCAACTAATGTTGACGAAAGAATTGCAATTCATGAGCTGACTTGTGCAATTGCTAAAAGATCTGCATATCTTTCAGCCATTCCAATTAGTGCTATTTTGCTGAAGACTAAGGCATTTGCCGGTCATCATACCGAAGTTGATGTTGGTGCCGATGGTTCTGTCATTGAATTCTATCCAGGATTTAGACCAATGATGAGAGATGCCATCGCAATGACTCAGGTTGGTCCTAAGGGAGAGAGACGGTTACATATTAACATTTCTAAGGACGGTTCCTCGGTTGGTGCAGCACTATGTGCACTCAGCAAATGATTTTTTAATGATAACGAAATGATTTTACAGTACACCGTTCTTTTCTACAATAGTTTTATGTTGTTTCTTTTCTTTTTTATATACAGTTTACAGTCATAAAGTTTCTCCCTATATTTTTCAATGTCCTTGATCGCTTTCCGCCACTCTTGAAAGTAGCATTTCACTGTATTCACTTGTTGGCTCTTCGATTTCTGCCATATTTCTATTATTCATGAGTATCTGTCGCTGTTGCTCTCTTCTTTCCTTCTCTTGAACTTGGTCTCGTTTCTTCTTTCTTTTCAGATAGCTAATTTCACCCACCAATACAGTACCAATCAATGCCAACAAAATCAACCAAAGATGCATTCTTTTTTTATCTTCCTCTGCAACTTCTTCGGTCCCCTGTTGATGTAATCCCTTATGAATTCCCAGCGAAATATCCGTATTATTCAAGTCATGGTGAAATAAATCGCCACATTGCATAATCTTACGCTCCCGCATTCGTCTTTCATTTGCCATATTCCATCTGAAGTAACGTTCTTGATCAAATTCTCGTCCAACGCCGTATCCGAATGGCGATTCTGGACTCTTATAACCGGTATAATGAAATCCACTAGATTGTCGAGATAATTCCAACGCTTTCCTTCTTGCTAGGTCGGCATTTACTAACGCTAGTTTAGAATCATAATCTGATTTCCGATCTGGATCTGAGAGTATTTCATATGATTGTTTAATCTGCAAGTATTGGTTTTTCTTCTTTTCAAATACATCATCGGTCAGTTTCTGTGATTGTAAGATATCTGGGTGCAATTTCATACTCAATTTCTTGAAACTATGTTTGATTTGAGTCAGTGTCGCCGTTGGCTTAAGATTTAGATTTTGATAGTGATTCTTTTGCGGTGAAACCTCGGTACCAAACCGCCTATAGAGGTTACAAATATACCTGTTGCGGAAATACATTGTATTAGCCACGGATTGATAACATATGTAATTATTGTTGTGTACTTTTAGTAGAAGCAAAGTACTCTCTTTCATTGAAAGTCATCGTTTTTTAGGCGTGCGAGGTAATTATATTTTTCAAAATTATTTCCGATAAGATATATCTATATAATGTGGGGTACAAACTTTTACTCGTTCTTTTCAGTTGCTACACTTCCATCATCCTCTTCATCTTCCATATCGATTTCAATCCAGCTAGGCCATGCCAATTCTTTGACCATCATTTTCCGTAATGCAGATACCAAAAATTTCTCTATTTTACCAATATTCCTGAGAACGGATCCATTCGGGGAATTATCTGCAATGGCATTCTCTTCATTGAGAGTCATCGGAGGTCCTAAATCTGCAAGTGAGACCCGCTCACCTTCTTTAAGACTCGACGAAAACATATGGTGATGATTTTCAACCGATGAAAGTCGTCGTGGTTTATCTTTATAATTAGGATGCTTTATTTTATCCTCGTTCCTTTTAGCTGCATCACGTAAACCTTCTGGTCCTTCAGGTATTTCATTATAATCTCCCAATTCTCCTTCGATCTTGAGGTCTTTAATAATATCCATACGATTCCCCGTGTCAAAATTATAATCATCTGGGTTTTGAAATCCACCTGATTCACTAACAGATGAATTGCGAGATCTAGAATGAGCGTCAACGCTTGTAGAATTTGATTTCTCGTCATCTAAATCACATAGAAAGGATATAAATAACCTATGATCTAAATATGCAAGTACGCCAAGCGAATGTATTTGTAAATCTGTGATTTTCAATCTTACCGGTAGCGTAATGAAATGCGGTGCTGGATAGTTGACCATCAAATTGCATGTCACTTCAATGTATATATTGGAATGCCATTCCAAATCAAGTGTAAGTTGAATATCATTTTTCCCACGTTTAAGTAATTCCTCTTCATTTTCTGAATCATCAGATTCATTATTCTCCATCATATTCTCACCAATTCTACTACTTTCACTTTCAAATTGTCTGTTATTGTTATCATTTTCCTTCATGCCAAATGCCCCTATTCCAACTCCATTATGTAAGCCTTGGAAGTGTGGTGAGCCTGGTCTTGGTATAAGGATTCCCGCAGTAGATGAAATAGGAATCGGTGACCCAAGTCTTCGCCTTTGACCAACGGGTGGTGCCGATGGTGAGGCCGATGATGACGATTGTAAATTTGTGCGTGTCTTATTAGACAACTTTGAATGAATACTAGTCTGCCCTGAATGTTCACTACTTCCCGATTGATTTTCCCCGTTACTTTCTTCACCATAAAATTCAGCAAATGGATAGTCTACATCTCTAATTGTCAGCTCCGGAGAATTGGAGCCTAGATCAACTTCCACAATTTGTAAGCTATCCATATATTTGGGCATATCTATGCCAGAGAGTTTCTCATTGAGAAAATCTTTAAGCGACTGCTTAAGCGCGGAATCGGTATAGATCGTGTCCCAGTTGATGTTAAAGGACATGACGTCAGTTTCATCCCATTTCCTATGTCACTCAGATATATGCAATCATCAACTACACATATTTTTCTTTTTTTTTTCTTCCTTTCTTTTTGATGTAAATCCCATCATTTCGGATTTGCCAGGTCTTCATTGTGCCAAAATAATTTTTTGGGGACTTTTTTTCTTGTTCTTTCAAATTTTTCACTCGCGAAATCCGGATTCTTGCCTAATAGTGGGCAAGATCCCCATTATTCTCCACCTTTAACACCCGAAAGTAAGCTTAAAACACTGAATAGATAGATTCTCAGATATATATACCTATACGAATCGGGGAGAAAGCTTCACTGTGACACTATCAACAAGATTAGCCTCAATTGTTCGTTGAACTTGCCTGTGATTCGTTATTCTGTTCCTCATGCTTTCGTATTCTATCAGAACAACTCTGGCGGCTATACGCCCTGCCTCAAGGTATTTCTCATCAACATCTACCGTTACTTCTGAGAAGAAGACTGCGATTGTTTTCATGAATATGGGAGGTCCTTCTAGAGCAAGTGAAACGAAGGATTTTCTTTACAATTTGTTTTCAGACCCGGATTTGATTCCATTGGGTCGGTTTCAACATATGATAGCCAAGATCGTTGCCAGACGAAGATCTCCTATGGTGGAAAAACGATACGAAGAAATTGGTGGTGGATCCCCAATTAGAAAATGGTCTGAATTACAGGCAAGAGAAGTGTGCAAAATATTGGACCGGATTAATCCAGAAACCGGTCCCCATTATCCCTACGTAGCATTTAGATATGCCAATCCTTTAACGGTTGATACCTATCAAAGAATGTTGGATAATGGTATCACCAGAGCCGTTGCATTTTCACAATATCCCCAATTTAGTTGTTCTACTACAGCATCATCATTGAATGATCTATACCGTACAGCAAAAAAATTGGATCCTCATCATCACATTAAATGGTCGGTTATTGATCGTTGGCCTCAGCATCCTTGTCTAATTGATACTTTTGCCAAGCATATAAAGAAATCTCTTTGTAAATTCCCAGAAGCTGTTCGTCAAAAAGTTGTTATATTATTTAGTGCCCATTCTTTACCACTGTCAGTGATTAATAGAGGTGATGCATACCCGGCAGAAGTTGGCTCAACAGTCTATGCTGTAATGAAGAAACTTAATTTCTGTAATCCTTATAGACTCACTTGGCAATCTCAAGTCGGTCCAATGCCTTGGCTTGGTCCTCAAACTAAAAATATCGCAAAGACTTTATTGGATGAGATTGATGATCCTGTTCCTGGTGTGGTCACTGTTCCTATTGCATTTACCTCGGATCATATAGAAACTCTCCATGAAGTGGATATTGAAATGAGAGCATTTTTGGATCATCCAGAACGTTTGGTGAGATGTGAATCGCTCAATGGCGATAAACAGTTTATAGAAGGTTTGGCTACTTTAGTGCGAGACCATCTTCATTCAGATCACTATTTCTCTAAGCAACTTCCGTTGGATTACAAACTCAGTAACGCTCAAAATGTTTTCGATACTCCAGGTGATTTCTTCGGTCATGGTTCTGAAGACAAATGAGTCATTCCTAATTTGTGTCATCTTCATCTACCCAATGCTTTACTTATAGCATTTTTCCTTATATATATGTATATATATACAACTAATCCCTGTATCATTTCTTCTCTGGCTTAGTGTATCCCTTTTCAATCGCGTCCAAGATTTCATTATATAGTTTTGCTTTGGCACTTTCATTATCTTTCCTAGATGATCCTGTTGCATCCTGTCTTGGTATAATTTCCTTGATAACAAATGCGGTTTCATCCCATAGGTTCTCATTATCTGCCTTCATCATCCTCTGATATAATTTGCTAACTAAATGTTGTCTATGTTTATCCTTTTGAATAAAAGGAACAACAAATTTAACGATCTCTTTGAAATCCTTTGATTCCAACTTCTCATCCGTAGTAAGTCCACTAAACATATCCATGAACCCATTATATATGGCATTCTCCTTTGTTGCCAATTCTGAAAAGAAGAGTTTGCACATATCAACAATGGTAGGATCTGGATTGATATATAGTTTGGCCATTTGTGCAAGTTGTCCCTTAACTTTAACTTGACCCGCCAAGATAAGGAACGTTACGGTCATAAGGCAGGTACGCTGTACCATCAAGTCAGGATCTTGAAGTCGGCCATAAAGATAATTTTTGTTCGTATCTATAATACTGTTAAAGCAAACAGCCATATCTCCCAATCCTAACACGGAGTTACTTCTCACTATAGGATCTTTGGAATTTTGAAGAATCATGAGTAATAACTGTAAGTTATCCTCACAAAATTTCGATGATGTACACATCATCTTGCATAGGCAGAGTGTCGCCTGCCTTTGAAGATGTACATCCGGATATTTCTCCTGGTTTTGTATGATTTCTTTTACCACTGGCACGAATTGTGCCAAAAGACTCTTGTCTCCATATAGTAACTCCTTCTCTTTAATTGCCTGAACAGCATCTGAAAAATCATCCTCGTTGGTGCCTCCAATCATATCCAATTCATTATCCTGTTGATCCTTCTTACTTTCAGCCTGAATCTTTCTCTTCTTGAATTCCCCCTCACATTTTTCCAAATATATTACGGTCTTCAAACAGATATGGCCCACAAGGAAAATGAGTTGCGCCAATCCAACAATTTGATCCTCATTACTTGATTCCGTACCGAAAACTTCTTCGGTTTTTCTTTTCAAACATTCGGTTGCCACTTCATCTGGATGAGAGGAAATGGTATAGATTGTGCTGAGTGCCTCTTCTGCCATTCCATACCAATGCCCGTCTTTTGTGGAAGCTAAAAGAATTGTTGTTAGTCTATCAATAGCCTCGGGTTCCTTTTGTAAATGGAAATTGACGTCTGGTTTTGCTGGCACAGCTCTCCGAAGTGCAATGCACGCAAAGGATGATAAAATCCAATCATCGGATTTAGGATTGAGTCCTATAGTGAGAATGAAGTCCAAACCTTTAAGTGACACTTGGTAATTTGCTAATCCTAACATGCTAAGAATTATTATAGCACCTCTTTTACATTCCCTTGGAGCGTTTTCCTCTTTAAAGAATCCCCATAATGATGCAATAACCTTATCGTTGAGTAGATGTTTATGATATATTTCACCTATCAATTTTTCCAAGGAGGCCAAATCAGCCATCGATGATTCATATGTGAGTTCAATAAGATTCTTGGCAATGTATGCTGCCTTTTGCATCTCTGTATTATCCGGAGGTGCATTCAAATACAATGATTGATAGCAATCAATAAGTTTATCAACAACTCTATTACCTTCTTCATTGCTTCCCTTCATCCAAACAAGATGTAACATTTGCTTTATTCCAGAAGATGATTTGGACACCCCGTAGGCATCTAGAAGAACAAAATAAGTCATCATATCTATCACTTCAAGCTTCGATTTTGAATGCAAAAGTTCGCAACAGATATCTACCGATCTCTCCACCTCTTCAATGAAAACTAATGCATCCTTATAGATTTGCCAAGTAAGAATTAGTTTTTGAACCATATCTGGTGGGGGAGAGTCTGTATTTTGATCATCTTTAGAAGATTCAGTGTGCTCTTGATTCTCCTTCTCTGTATTGGTGTTCCCTTCAACCTTCTCTTCTTCACTTTTATCTTCCCCAGATTCATCTTCTTCGACTTTATCATCCTCATTTTCTTCCACTTCAGCATTATCTTCTTCTTCTTCTTTATTTTCCTCTTCTTTCTCTTTGTGGTCATCCTTGTCGTCCTCTTCTGTATTATCTTCAAAAAAATCAGGTCTGACCTCTTTCAAATGATCACTCAACAGATCAAATTTCTTTTTCCAATCATCTCTATCCAATCTTTCCTCGTTAATGGATGCATATGGATGTGTCATGATCAAATGTGATAAGAATTTAACCGAATTTCTTCGAACCAATCCGGACCGATCTTGTAAATGTTGTACAGCTAGTTTAGTCCATTGAATTCTTCTGTCAACAAATTTCATTTTCATACCGGTCAATTTAATCAATCCTTGTAATGCCCTCGAACGAACATAAGGATTTATATCCAGTAGTCTCTCTTCTAATAAATCGATATACCCATTGGCACTTTCCTTATGTTGTTCATAATCCTCTTGTACTTTGGCCAAATCACTGATAATATTGCCAACAACTTCCACCACAGCACATCGAAGAGTAAAAGAATTATTATCGAGTAGCTCGGCTATAAGAGGCATCTGGCGCATGGTAACCCTCGGGCAAAGTTCTGAAAGTCTTATGAGAAATGTACTTACCGATTTGGGACCGGTAACATCATTTTCGTTGAACTTCTTCGTACTAACATCTTTTAAAACGATATCTGTAAGTTGTGGATACCCATAATGCTCAGTCATCACTTGCAATAACTCGGCCATGATAGTACTGAGATGTGGAAAATATGTTAGATGCTGTAATATGGCATTTTGGGTATGTAATGCCTGACCGTGATATTTTACGGCGAGGCAAATCACCTTAAAAGCATGCTTCTTAATGTTAACAATCTTGCACCTATGTGGATTCTCCAATAGTGCATTTGTTGGATTTAGAAACAAATTTCCAATAAATAGATTCCGTTCAGGTGTAGTTTGAAATAAAAGAAAGAGTCTTAGTGTAAGGATATGTGAAATCGATACAAGGCAGTTTTCAATTAAGGTATTTGTCTTTTTGATATGTTTTCTATTCCCTAATTTCTTCATATCAGCATCTTCTTTACCGAAGTTGTATAGTAGAGCATGAAGAAGATAACCATAAAGTTGTAGGATCATCTTCTGATTCTCAAACATCTCAGTATCGCCATCCTGTAAAGCTGGACGCGTTTCAGTCTCGATTTCCGTATTGAGAGAATTGCCAATAAGGTATGCTAGTTGATATTTGACATCGTCAGGTAAAAAACGATAACATTGAACTAAGTTTTGTAATGGAGTCCATATTTGATCATCAAGAATGGCAGATGGTCTCACTGCTAGCACATCAGTGATTTCATCTAATGAGGTCTTTGGGTCACCAAGATCCGGATCTAATTCATACGAATCATAATCTTCAAGAAATCCAGTGATTGCCTCTGACAGATTGAAATCAATGGCCATGATTGATGATGCGATGAAGTGCAAAGATATATGTAAACAGACGAAAACAAAATCCTACATGATTTAATATTTACACGTCTAGTCGCGATCTTATTAAGTTAGAATCCGCGAGGATTATGTAACGGATGTCGAGTGATTACGATGACGTATTTCCCTGATGGGAAGAGTAACTCTATAGGAACGCTTAACGAAGACTATAGGTACTCCGAGATTATGTATATAAGCACGACCTCTAAGTTATCTACTTGGTCTGAATGGGAAACTATATAGTTGTATATGAAAATTTTTTATTTAAATGATCTCGGCGTATCAGACTTATTACAACGTCTTTACTTGTTCGACCATCCTTACACCTTCGGTATATCTCTGGTCTCTAACATATTATTATTTTTTTTTTTCACCGTTATACTACTATTGGTACATCTCTATCGATCATGTCAGAAAGAAAGGCAATTAATAAGTACTATCCACCTGGATTTGATCCATCACAGGTGCAGAAGGTACATAAGAAGAAGCATGGTAGGGCATCATGGCCGACGGTACGGTTGATGGTACCATTTTCTTTGAAATGCCTTAAATGTAACGAATACATTGGGAAATCAAAGAAATTCAATGCACGTAAAGAAGTAACGAGAGAAACATACCTAGGAATCAAAATCATACATTTCCATATAAGATGTCCTCGATGTTTCAATGATCTCATCTTTGCGACAGATCCTCAAAATGCAGATTTCAAATGTGTCACTGGTTGTAAGAGAAATTTTGAACGTAAGAAAAAGACGAAGCCTGCCGATAGTACAGAAGCAATAATAGCGAGATTAGAAGAAGAGGATTCGTTAGAGACGGCGGAGCATGAAAAGGAAAAGGCTCGAAAGCATGGTCGACTGGGGAAAGGTGCCAGTAAAGAGACCGGTGTAGAACAGCTTGAAAGACGCTTGAAGCAGCAGCAGAGAGAGCAGGAATTAAATGATGAAATAGATGAATTACAGGAACGAAGTAGGAAGTTAGAAGTGGCTAAAAGAAAGCATGCAGATGACGAAAGAATTCAGAAGGAGCAACAGGCTACTGAGGATGATAATGAGGCTCACCAGGCATTTGCACAATATCGCAAGAGAAGGCATAGGGGAGAAGTTTCCGAGCCAAAGAAGGAAAAAGCACCTTCACAGGGCATCACTTTAGATTATTCGAGTAGTTCAGATGAGTAAACTTTACTAAACTTACATATATTCGTTGACATATTATACATATTGTACAGTTAATCACGCATCTTTGAGTATCCTTTCACAATTGTGGACGAAACACCCATTCTGCGTTTTTCGATAGCACCCAAAAGATCTCTTAATGCTATTCCCTGTTCTTGACGGGCCTCCCGATAACGTATACCGTTATCACCCCTTGAGCTAAGTGAATTGTGCCCCGCTGAAGTAGTCTGCATCCATGAATATCTTTTCTTCATCGATCCTGACATCATCAGAGATGCTGTAAGATTTGTCTGTGTCTGTTCTTCAACTTCTTCATTCTTCTTTTCTTCTTCTAATCCTAACGTAACCCTTCTCTGCATTCTTTTTTCCTCCCTCATTTTTTGTTTAACTGCTATATCTCTCAAAGCTCTTGAAACTTCAGATTTAGTGCCCGATATTGACGAGTGACGTTTTGCTTTCATACCACGTCTTCTATGACGAGATAAAATTACAGAATCGGTTACAATTCCCGCCAAATATGATTCACATGCTGCACTCATCAAATTAATCAAGTCCGGATCAAATCCGCCTGCGGACATGCCTTGTTCTTCCATGGCTTTTTCCATAAACCATGCTAGTTGTTGAGGTTTAAGAAATTTATTTGGATGTATTTGACGCCGAGAAACAGATAATGAAGCATCGCCGGCAAGAGCTTCTTCCTCTGCTCGAATATTCACACCGGCAGCTGCCACTGCATCCGTCAATGCATCTGGATCAATCTGCCTTCCACCAGATCCATATTTATTGCCACTGCCCCTCGGTCTTCCAACACGACCTCTAACATGAGGCTTTGATTCAGGTACTTCTTCAAAAGAAACCGGTGTGGCCAACCTTGGAGTATCTAATGCAGCCAATTCATCCTGCTCCCCAGAAGTCATGATGAAATTGCGTAACGATTTATTAGATAGTGAATATACAATAATGACTTGGTAAGCTCCAATATTTATCATTACCTTCAACTTAAAAAAAAAAAAAAAAATAAGAAATAAAAAAAATTTCACAGGATTTAAATTTCTCTCCATCATGTACATGGTTTCTACCGACTTAGACAAGGAGTTCTTCATAGTTTATCGTTGTCATGGTCTCCCTTAAGAATCTTAAGCTCCCTACATTTCAGGGCCATCAAAACTTTCGGAGTCGTTTGATTCTTGCCACTCTCAGTGGTAAAACCATTAGGATTGATAAGATTAGGCCAGACGATCTTAATCCAGGTCTTCGAGACTTTGAAATCTCTTTTTTAAGATTATTAGAGAATGTCACCAATGGTTCAGTTATTGAAATCTCATATACAGGTACTACCGTCATATATAAGCCTGGGCTTATCATCGGTGGAAGTTTCACTCATAACTGTCCCTCTTCTAGAACTTGTGGATACTATATTGAACCAATGCTTTATTTGGCACCATTCTCTAAGAAAAAATTCTCCATAGTATTTCATGGAATCACTTCTTCGAAACAGGATCCTGGTCTTGACTTTATTAGATGGGGGTTATTACCCGTGATGGAAAAATTCGGAGTGAGAGATGTTGAATTGCATACTTTGAAAAGAGGTTCTCCCCCAAACGGTGGAGGTGAAGTTCATCTTTTGGTCAATTCTTTAATTTCTCAACCTCTTACCGTTCATATCTTGGATATTCCAAAGATTTCTGCTATTAGAGGAATCGCATATTGTACAAGAGTGTCACCTTCTGTTGCCAATAGGCTTCTCGATTCTGCAAGAAATACTTTAAGACCTACCGGATGCCTTGTAGATATTACCACCGATGTTTGGCGTGGTGCAAATTCAGGAAAATCACCTGGTTTCGGATTAACTTTATTCACTGAATCTAAAAAAACTCCTCTTAGGTATTGCCTTGATGATATGGGAGGACCTGGAGAAACTCCTGAAGATATTGGTGAAAGAGTAGCTTTGAATATGTTGGAGTTGATTGCAGATAGTGGATGTATGGGAAGAAATCAGTTAGAATTGGCATTTGTCTACATGGTGATTGGTAAAGAAGATATAGGAAGACTCTTGGTTAACAAAAAACAGATCGATGTAAAATTGATCGAACTGCTTCGTGAAATAAAGACAATCTTTGGAACGGAGTTTTATTTCAAAGACTGTGATGACTATAACAATTGTTTGTTTGCCACCGTTAAGGGAGTCGGATTTACCAATGCCTCGAAGAAGATCGCATAAAAACTTTACTATATATTAATAGATTAATTAATTAACTCAATGGCATGTCCTGAAGGTCATTAAATGCATGCCTTAAAGATTCCTGTTGCATATCACCGTATTTAACACGTTCACGGAACCAATTCTGCATCATTTCACTGATCACATATTTCACTTTTTGATACATCTTAAACTCATTTAAAAATGTCATTTTAACACAGATTACCCGACAGATTGTCTTGTTGAGTTTTCCACATGTTTCCGTGGACAAACTGATCAATTTATCCACATCAGATCCTTTAATATCTGATTTACCTTTGATCTGAATCAATTTGTCTGTGTATTTTGTGATGCGACTAAGAAGAATATGAATTTCCTTTTCTGAATCATTTCGATACACTGAAACCCTTTGCATCAAGAAATGTAAAGCCGCCAAATAATCTTGAAACTTACGGAAATTCTGAGAGGTTTCGGATTCCATAACTTTGATCTCTTGATCTTTTATCTCTTTTGTATGACCAAAAAATTTCACGGCCTGTTTAAGTAGAGTATTGATTATATTCAAGTTCTGAGATTCTTCGTCCGTTTGCCTAAGCTTGTTTTCCACCATATTATCCATTCCAAAAACTTTCGTATCTGCATCTGTAAACTTATCGAGGAACTGAGCTGCCCTGCTATGATCCAAAGCCACTGCATATTCTCTCCTTTCGATCCTCTCTACAATGCCCATAAATTTTGACCAAGAATCTGCCAATCTTACAAGACTGATATCTAAATGTTCGAAATTATCGACGAAATCCAGAGAATTATGGTTCACCGGCGATTCTGCCCAAATTTGGGTGATACTATTGATTGATGTGCTATTATTGGGAGTTTCATTAGAATCCGTTTCGTCATCGTCGGTGGTTGCTGTGGTATCTGAATCCCGGAGCCCCTTGAGAACCGGCCTCATATCAATCCTGAATCTACGAGGAATATGTACTCTTAAAGCTTGAAATTCATCGGCGAGATCGATATTGGCAAACTTCTTCCAACCGGCAAAATCGTTAGGGACGGTCATAAACATTATAACAAGATTCTCCTTGCTTAACACAGGGTGTCTCATTAGCTCATATAAAAACCTTTGCAGGCCCATCTGTCGTTTAGAAAGAAACCGTGCATCCTCTGCTAGGGAAACCGATGTTAGTAAAAGTATAAAAATTCAAATTCGATCTATGTTTTATTAACTTACTGGCAAACTTCTTGGGCGGAAGTTCTGGAATAAGCCGATATGGATATTTCTTCCAGAGAACATCCACCAGCCATACAAAATCGCTGTATCGACGTATTACCTTTGTTTCATCGTGATTGGTCGGCTCTGCTTGGTTTGTAGCCACGTAATAGTCACTTGAAAATTGGATATTATGTACTACCAAATAATTGATATGTTTAAAGACAAATCCTTCCTTTTCTGGAATCTCTTTGACTTGTATAATTGTTTTATCGTCATTGTGACGATACCCTAAAGGATTAAACTCCACATCGCTGGACCATTCATTCGATTGTAGTGACTCAAAGGCCTGTTCTTCTTCCTCTTCTGCATCATCATTTTCTTCTTCTTCAATAGGATTCGTTGTCTTTTTATTTATAGAGACATCTGATTTAGGAATTGGTTGATCTTTCGCAACTTCCTCCGATGTTTGTTCTGTATCTTCAACCACGGGTTCGGTATGTGAATTGTAATCCCCCCATCCACCATTCGTCAGATCACCAAATACCTCAGATGACATTCCTGAATTTATTGGGTTCGCAGAAGCCCATGGATCATTTGGGAATGATTGTGACATCTGTGGACCTATGATGCTATTTGTAGTGTTGGTGTTTAGGACTAATAGTTGACAGATAATTATATTTTAAATGGAATTTTAAATTTCGTTGCTTAAATTTCGCAAACTTTAACTAGCATGCATAACTTATTTCATCCATGCATCATGTCATCACCCAAGAATATATCACTTCAAATACCGTCCAGTGTTATCACAAGCCCTGCACCGCCAACGCAAAGTCAGCAGCAGTTACCTACAAAGACATTTCATAATGAAAGTACTGCAATATATAAAAATCTATGTGGTTTTGAAGATGAACTACAACGTTTAACACAATCAATTCAAAAATATACACCAGATCCGGAAATCGCGGGAGAAATTGTGGTAACGGCCGATAAGATCAATTCAGAGCTTGCTAAGATTCAAGTTCTTCATGATTTGAGATCGAGTCAGACGGTAAAGCAAAATTCAGAAAACGATAGTCTCGATGAGCATTTACGATCGGTTTTAGATGGTCTAACCGAATGTCATAAGCAATTAGAGCGACTTCCTGACTTACCAGCATCAGAAGTGGCAAAGTTCAGCAAGATGGATCTAGATAAAGTGGAATATTCAGAGCCGGACTCTGAAACCATCCAACAGTTATTGTCATATGCTATGAGACTATCGAAATTCTCAAGAATACCGCAGACTTTTGATGGGTTCTTATTACCAAATAACTTTCTTTGGCCTGGAGATGACAATATGCGTAGAGGTATGCTAGCAATGTCATCTATGATGCCTGACAAGGTAATCAATGCGGAGAATGGTGATGAAGAAGATACTACCGCCATCAAAGTAGAGAAAGACAAACTTGAAAAGGATCAGGGAGAAAACGTAACAGAAGTCAATACTGGTTTTGAACATAGAAGTGAAAAGCCATCACAGAAAAATGCTAAAGAAGTCATGGCTGGTTTGGATTTATTCGATGAGGACGATGACGATATATAGCCTATATACACATTATTATTATTAATCTTGCTTTTGAATCTTCTTCTTGGTAGCTTGAACCGTTTCTATCGAATTGATATACTTACTCACATCAGTCTGGAAGCTTTCAAGTCCCTTCTTGAGTGTCTCAAGTTCCTCATCGGTAAGTTCCTTAGGTTGTTTACCTTTCAATACTTGCTTCTTCCATTCAGCAAATTCAGAAGTAAGTTTTTCAAGTCCACCCTCTGCTAGATCCACGCCAGGACTTGGAACAGTATCGTGAAGTTCTGATTGACTATCATAGGATGGGAGTGATGCCTGACTTTCATTCGATTGTTTAAGCAAATCGTTTACATCTTCATTGGAACCAAATTCATGTTTTAATGTTTCCAACCTATCCTCATGTGTAATCTTTCTTTCCAATTTTGGCATCTCTTTAACGGTAGGTAATATGAAGTACTGTTTAAAGAATTTCTTCAAATTTGGTGCCAATGGACCATTGAATAAGAAGAGTACAATAAATGATCCAAGATGAACCCAGAAATAGCAACTTGCCCAATAATAGATCGATGGCCAGAACTCAAGAACGATGAATGGTCCGGCCACATATCCGAAACTGAGTTGGGTAACTAACCAGCATACCAAATCGTATGCAGGCTTCCATGGAGAAACATTACTTCCATCTTTACTGATGAAGATGGGGCGTAAGTAATGTCTAAATACACGACCCACCGTTTGAATGATGGCACCTGCAATGAATGTAAGATAATAACCAGGCATAGTTCCATGCCAGAATGCCGATGTAAAGAATGTGGCAAACGTAGGAAGAACTCCACTTTTAGGTTTACCTGTTTCTTTATCGGTATTGCAACAACGCAAATAGACAAAATTCTTCAACCACTTATTTGTATTCATATTCCATGCCTCAAGACAGTCATGAACATTTTGTCCGCTTTCGAATCCCCATGGATCAACGTTCTGGACTCTATTCCAATACATCCTATTAGTTTTAGGATCGTATCCATTGTAGCCGAGTCCTACGACGATACATGCAGCTTCACTGACTAGCCATGCAGTATAATATTTAAGTCGAAAAACGAATCCTAGAGCCCAATAGTAAAAAATCCGATAAACAAATGTATGGTCTGTACGGAAGGAAGGATCCTGCGTATGTTCAACGGTAATTCTATCACGAAGTAACAACAGTAGAACAGCCCAGGCAATACCTTCCACTACTTTCAATAGAGCCACACGACCGCTTCTTGGGATTTTACGTTTTCTGTGTTTACCGGGTCTTTTAGACTCAGGAATGTCATCGAATGCTTCGGTTAGAATAAATCGATCATAATCGGCATAATCAAAGGAAGGTCCCGTAACTATCGATGCATAGAAAAACACATATCCCAGATACGAAATCAATGATGGTTGATTGAGGATGGCTCTTGATTTTTGGAATTGATTCAATTCGGAAGCAAATCGTTTAGGATTATCGTGATAGAGCATTCCATCTCTATATGACCATGCAAAGCTTGTTAGTTTCATCACGAGGACCATCTGTGCACCTGTAATGTCTATATCCACATTTGACACATCGAGACGAGTAAATTGAGTCCTTAAATGATTCATACACATTAAAAGCATAAGTACGACGAAATTGATCCATGGCATCGTTCTCGACTTATAGTAGCGTGTAATTGCATAAGTAAAAAGGGCATTGGCCAATAGGACGAAGAATCCGCTACCTATTTGAAGAATGAATACGATATAGATGGCACTAACTACCATCAAGTACGTATTTTTCAAATTGATGTTGGAATCAGGGAGTCTTTTAAAGACAGCACTAAAGGGGAAAGATAATGTCAGACAGACCAAGATCTTGCAACTGGCAAGATCAAGTCCCAAAGTGTCTGTCATCCATAGTTCAGCAACTAGGAATGGATTGTACGACATGGCGATATTTAATTGGAAGATATACATATGTATACGATTAGAGGAAGAGAATAGGAAATAAAAATTAATTTATCACCATTTCAATCTCGTGCACCTAATAAAGAAACTCAACAATTTACAACAATGATTCGATTTGGAAAGCTCCTACCTGGAGTTAGATCCTCGCCCTTTCTTGTGCATAGAAGATATCTGAGCCTAGCCAATCTTGTACATAATTCTCATAAGGATAATCGATATCAATCGTATGTGATTGAGAAAAGATTCCCATATCCGCAAAAGCTCGTATACGAGGTTGTTTCATCTGTTGATCAGTATGAGAATTTTATTCCATTCTGTACACATTCTTTTATAAACAGCAGAGATAGCAAGGGTCAGCCTAATGAAGCAGGGCTTAAAGTCGGATTTAAAGAATTCGATGAAGAATTTACATGCAAGTTACACTGTGTGGAACCAAAGAAAGTTACTGCCAAATCCATTACACATTCACTTTTCAATTTTCTTGAAACTGAATGGACCATAGTTCCTTTGACGAAAGATCTATGCAGTGTTAAATTGACATTAAAATATGAATTTAAGAGTGCACTATACAATTCAGTCAGCTCTGTCTTTGCCAGCAAAGTTGCCGTTACGATGACACGTTCTTTTGAAAAAAGATCATATGAAATTCACAATCATCTTAACGATTGATAACGATTACAAATATACTACTGACAATACATAGTCCCGCCATAAACGAATAGGTTCCACCGATAGTCATCTTCTGATTCATGAGTTCCAAGCATGAAACCAAAATCGATGCCGTTCCACACCTGAATAGATTGTTTAATGCAGAAGATAATCCAGACATTGTAGGATACAAGTCAACTAAAAGTGTACTGGTAGATATCTGTGTATACATACTTCCAAATGTAAGCATAAATGCAAAGACTAATACACTGGCGACGTGCCAATGTTTGGTAATACTCCATCCATAAAGTACAGTGAATATTGCCGTATCGATATTGAAATAGTGGAAGTAATATAATCGATTTGGATTGGCCTCAGTGTATACATGATCCAATAGTTTACCACATAGGATAGTACTAATGCAGCATGCCAATCCGGGGGCAAAGAAGCAGAGTCCAACATATAGTGGTTTATAACCATAACTCAATGCCATTGAGTTTGTTAAAGTTGCCTGAGTCATCGTCCATGTGGAATAGCTGATCGCATTAGGTATGAGAGCCATCATAACTACTGGATCCGTGAGTAACTTCCGGGCACCGCTGAATTGTAACGAACTCTTCTCAAGTGTACCATTATCTTCCTTCTGGGTTTTAGAATGCAATAACATAAGAACCGGTGATCTGTTGATCCATCTTTTAGGGTAGATACCCATATTTCCCACGATCGAGCGCCTAGTTTCTGGGTAAAAGACTATGGCAAGGACAAATACAATACAGTCAAATACGGTCATAAACCAAAAGATTCCTCTCCAGCCCCATCTGTTGTCTAGTAAGGAACCAATGAATGGAGCAATACCAACGCCGATAAGTGTAAATCCAAAGGTAAATCCTATGATACCACCTCGCTCCTTCTTGGTGGTGAAATCTCCTGAGATCGCAGACGATAGCGACCAAAATGGTGATCCATGTATTGCCACCAATGCTCTGCATATCATCATTGTAGCGTACGAGTTACAGTTTGCTGTTCCCACATTGCTAGCGATACTTCCAATTAAAAGATAAAGTACAATCGGTCTTCTTCCAAACTTATCGGATAATGCTCCAAATATCACCGGAACACACGATTGGAAAACTAGGTAAATCGTAATAGTAAGATTTGCCTTTTCTTCATCGATATGAAATTGCTTTTGAAGTTCTGGAAGGGCCACCCAATAGATTGGACTATTAAATCCAGATGAAAGTCCAAACAAACTGACTAAAGCTGAAAGCCAGATTTTTTCAGTCCTTGTTAAAATGCTTCGAGGTAAATTTTTTTCGGTGCACATAGTTGATATAAGCCAGTTGGGGGAAAAAAAAAAAAAAAAAATTAATCCGCTATGGTATTCGCGAATTTTCCGTAACTTTATATAAGGAGTATAAATCCACGGATTTACAGATTATATTCCCGCAAGTGGAGGTAACACATTTTATTTCCGTAAACATGCCAGCTAAGAGGAAAAGGGTTACGCTCTCTTGTAAGAGGTGCCGAAAGAGGAAAATCAAGTGTGATAGACATCGACCATGTCGGAACTGTATCAAATCACATTCCGTCTGTACATACGAAAGCAAAAAAAGCCTTCCCACACAGAACAACGTATCACTTGAATTAAAGATCAAGAAGTTACAAAAAGAAAATAATGACTTAAAGAAATTGGTAGCAAATCCTATGTTCCCACGATCTATGGACATGTTGTTTATCAAAGACTTAGCAGTCTGTCATAGTGTGGCAACGAATCGACTTAGTTGTGCTTTAAATGATCCTGTATTGGTTAAGATGTTCCAAGGATTTCATTCATTAAGAAAGCCTTCATTTAAGGATGCACTTTTACATGCACATAAACCTACAAATGATTCAGGTTTAAATAGTGATATCATTCCTGAAAATGCAGAAGACGATCAAATGATGGCTAAAAGTATAACCAATAAGAAGGTAGCTTCCAGAATACCCATTTTCAATGGATCCAAAATGGAAGTTAAAGCAATTGTTTCTGAAATTGAATCCAATTTACCACCTGCAAATGAAATTCAGTTACTGTTGAACCATTTTTTCGAAAATATCTATGTTATGCTGCCATACTTGGATGAAAAATCGTTTAGAAATGAAATAAAATCTTCTAAAGGTTCTTACTTTACACAGGTTTTGTTACTTATAATTTTAAGGATTTCTTACATTTCCAAAGGAGACGATAGGGGTAAAAATTATATAGCACTTGCTAGGAATTTGTTATGGGCCTCTTGTGGAGGACTCTTATTCCAAGATATCACACTTCCAAAGATTCAATGTTTGCTCTATCTTTGTCTCTATCAAACGATTGCACCTGAAGTTAATAATGAGAGTACGGAATTTTCTATTTCTGTATCCATTTTATGTCAAATGTGTAAACTTATTGGAATGAATAGAGATCCGGCTATTTTCCCACATCAAATTAATGATGAAAGGGTATGTTTTCTATGGAGAAAGATCTTTAATGAGGTTTGTTTCCTAGATGTATTGAATTCTTTTAATTTTGGTACAACGATAATTTTCCCGAATGATCAATATGATACGTTGATCCCAAATGGTGAAGAAGAACAAATTTGTCAAGATATGAAAATTCGACATAGATTTGTCTCCATGCTTAGTCCAATGATGGGATCACTATTGGGAATTGCTAATACAGTATCAATGAAGAAACTTAAAGAATTTTTGAATCAACTGGAAGAATTTAATACTGTTTATCTTAAAAGTGAATGTCTTCATCCGATGCTTATGGATCTTTTTACCCTATCATTGATGATGATTAAATCGTTTAGTTATATTATTTTCTTAAATGATCCATCCAACGATGTTGCAGCAAGAGCAACTACATCATCACTACGATTGTTTCAAATATGTACCGAATTTGCCATAGCAATTGATGGTAGGGAGGAGACCGATTATAAATGGATCGTTCCGTTTCTATTCACGCGAATGCAGCTAAGATTCGAAAGATGTATATTTTGGATCATGTCTGCATCTATACGTTCAATGGATCAATTGACAATCGTTGATGACGTTTCGGTGAAAGAATGGTTTCAATGTGATTCAAATACGATTCCATTGATAGCTGTATTGAATCGATTCAAAGATTATTTGACCATGATGAAAAATCTTAGTGATCGGTTTTTCATTTGTTGGAGAAACAAGGTCATGACCGAAATCCTTTTTGCATTCATACGAAGATTGGATAAATCGTTATACGACAATATTTTTGATGATACTTGGAATATGGATATTGATGATACCCTTTTGGAAGAACTTGATGGTATGTTTAATAATGATCCTTTCCAAGGTATATTGTGGTGATATTTGAGTGGATTACTAAACTATTCTATCATGGTCATAATATACCATAATTTGGTAATGTGATATGGTTTGATGAATTGTTGATTTAAATCTGAAGGAAGAAGCGTGGAATGGGAATAAAGAATAGAAGAAGGATAGGCATGCTCATATACCGAAAGCAGTCAATACAATAAAGAAACTAATAGTAAGAATATAAAGATAATAAGAGGTTAGAGGAGTCCAGCGGCTGACTCTATTACAAGTACACTAAAGTTTAATATTGAATATCGTTGAAATTCTATTACCCTTAAGTTCTGGATAAACAAGGTGCATTAAAAGCAATCGGAAATCTAGCTATATGCTCATATGGTTTGCTTAAACAGACATACCCGCACACCAAATGTCTGTGTGATACGCAATTTGTTAGCATGGTAATGATCTTTTCACTTGTGTTTTATACCGTATAATTCGCAGAAACAAAAATTGGGACTCATTTCTCACCAAGTGCAAGAACTTGTCTTTCCATTTGTTCTTAGTATTCTTGAATTCAGAAGTAATGTTTGTTTCCATTCCTTCCAACTTTAGTGTTGCTCCTTGCAATAGGATCAAACACAGATTTTGTAGAAATTAATTCTATCAAGAATACGACAGTTGTGACAGAAGTCATCTAAGAAAAGTAGGATGATACCTAGCATATTGCATCTTCCTATAACCAGCCGTTGATGTACTGTCCGTATTATGCCCAACGTTAATTGGCTGTGCGTTCAAGTATTAAGCATCACATGTTTAAAACGCAGGGTAATTTGGTTTATATCTCTAAGACGAATAAACCTTCAAGGCCCTTTATTCCAATATTTGTGATGAATTTTATTATTGTTACTATTCTATATTCAACTGATATAAAACTTGGTATTCTAAATTCACTGTCCAATAACACTTCTTTTCATTGTGGTGGTCCCCATCATATTTTTCATCTTGCAGCGAGGAAATTAATAGCCAGTGACGTATTCTTCGTTGATATAGCACATCCTTCTGCCACAATTGATTCCAGTATATCGATTAATGTATTTTATGAAGATTCATTTTGGTTATTGCACATAAATTGATACAATTCCTCCTGAATGCCAAAAGTCATAAATTAACAGTCAATCAAATTTGATTTATATAAGCCTAAAATAATAAAGATGCTAAGCTTTGGAACCTTCCCGGAATATAATCCAACATCGAGTTTGTTAGAGTGGTTGTGTTAAAGATGTCAATCAACTATTTTGAATTTGTCAAGTTTTTGGTGAATTCCCAATTTGAAGAGGCTTTAAATGTCAACAATTATTTAAAGTAACCATGCCATGATGAGGCATTTGGAAGAATCAGTTTTATTTTATTTGATCATTCATTCAGTTCCGTATATGTGTAATATATGGAAATACTGATCTTTCTAATGCAGAAGAAATGTCATTAATACATAGACTTCATTAACATCTAGATATAAAGCAATGGGCTTCTCTGGTTATTAGCCAATAACTACATTACAACCTTTTATAAATATGTTCGTACAAATTAATATACTAAAATAATATCAAGAAATTTCAGTAATAATAATATGGCTTATTTGACACCATAGTTTGATTGGCAGAATATAACCCATTTATAGCCATTATTAGAGGTGGCATGGTGTGGCTGAAATGACAGATTTAAAATTTTCGTGTCAACGGATAAATATTTATGGAACCACACCTTTGGGTTGTATATATAAATATATCGCAAAGTTCCAACGACAGTACAATGATTTGAAGATACCTTATAGCCAACAATGGCATCATCTAATTTGTTACGGCGTATCACTGGGTTTGAAAAAGATGACGGAGTAACTCAGGAAGTGGAATCCTCATCTTCAGACTACTATCAAGATTCAGATGGTGCACCAGTGGAAAAAAAATCTCCACTAGGTTATCATGTTACATCCTTATCTACCTTTTATTTTATTATTCAAGGTGTTCTTGGAACTGGTATTTTTGCCACTCCGGCAACTATTCTTGAATCTATGGGATCAATAGGTTCAACCTATCTCCTATGGGCCGTCGGTTTCTTAGTCATTCTTTTCCAGGTTTTTATGTATGTGGAATATGCATCATATTTCAGGCATAGATCCGGAGCTGAAGTGGTTTACTTGGAACAAGCATACCCTCATCCAAAATATCTTATGCCTGTATTATACGCAGCCATGAGTATCTGTTTATCGTTTGCTACTTCATCGGCAATGGCCTTTTCGCAGTACATTTACAAAGCTGCAGGCTACGATGCTACCACTTGGCAAATACGTGGATTGGGAATTTTGGCTTTGGCAATTGCAGCAATCATCACAGCTATTAATACAAACTTTGCAATCCGATTGAACAGTATAATTGGTTTTGCAAAGGTGGTGTTCATTTTATTCATTGCATTCTCGGGATTTGCAACCTTGGCAGGAAGCACCAAAGTTCCAAAAGCAGAGGCCCATGCAATCTTCAAAGATGCATGGAAAGGAACTACTACAGACGGTAATGCAGTCAGTAATGCACTTTTAAAAGTCATTTTTTCCTTCGGTGGTACCCCTTACGCTTTCGGCGTTGTTGCGGAAAACCATCCAAAAAATACCATTAAAGTTTATACCTGGCTCGTTCCGCTCACACTTTTTTTTCTTTTCATACTTTATATTTTGGCGGTGACCGCGTATTATGCGGGTGTTGCAAATATTGATGAAATAAAAAATAGTGGCAATTTAATAGCTGCTACGTACTTCGAACGTATATTTGGTACCAAATCAGCTGTACGAGCGATGTCTGCATTCGTTTCTATCTCTTGTATGGGCCATCTTTTGACCGTGACCCTTTCCCACAGTAGAGCGTTAAGAGAGTGTGGAAGGCAAGGAGTGTTACCATACCCAAGAATTTGGACCTCTGTCAAACCTTTAAAGACACCACTCTTCCCAATCTTAGTAACTTTTATTGTGAACGTTATTGTGCTTGTAGCACCACCTGCCGGAGATGCATATAACCTTGTTGTTGATATGGGATCATATTCCAACTATGTATTCGATGTCGTGTTAGCAATTGGATTATTTAAATTGAGAAGACATAGAAAAAAGCTTGGACTTGGATATCTCGAATTTCACTGTCCCACGCCCCTTTTAGTACTAGTTGTTCTATTCTCATTGTTTGTGATAGTCATGGCGTTTGTTCCTCCTAAAGGAACATTAAAAGGAAGCGATGTTTCTTTCTTTTATGCAACGTACCCAATAGCTACCATTGGACTATTTGGTCTCTGTATTGCATATTATATTTTATGGCAGTTTGTTTTCCCACGCTTCGGTCATTACAAACACAGGATGGAGTCATTTACTCTTAAAAACGGTGAGCAAGGTCATAGGGTTATCAAAGTGCCAGAATCAAAATTGGCAGAGTGGGATGCTACACATGAAAATCACAATACGCTAACAGAAAAAGATGATGGTGTGGAGGTTCTTACACATGTAACTAACGATTCGGATAAATAACTAATCTATTTTCTCTTTCTCATTGCGTCGGCCATATCGTCCTCCTCAGGAACCGTCTTTGGTTGAAGTCCCCTGTAGAACCAGTTTGCCAAGGTAAGAATGTCGTAGACGGGCAAACCTGAAGCTTTATGAACGGCTTTAGCAAATGGTGGCATTTGAGTGCATTCTAAAACGATTGCTTTAATTAAAGGATCTTTTTCCAAAAGAGTCTTAGTCATACCAACCATTTCGTCCTGTATTTTCTCTCGATAATAGGGTAATCCATCAGCAATGGCATCATGCATTGGACCTTTTGAAGGAGCACCAACAATTGTAATTCTGGCGTATTGCTCTTTGGTCACGCCAACACCTTCGAAATGAACTGGACCAAGAACTGCTCCGTTAAATGTTAAGACACCGATATGACTTCCAGATGGTAATGTGGACATGACAAATGGAATTTGTAGCAAACTACTCGATGCAATTGGTACAGAAACCTTATCGCGAATTCTATTTTGAAGTTGGGCCATGAATCCACAAGTGGTAATCAATCCAATGGCTCCTCTTTTAACGAGTTTGTTGGCGGTATCAACATAGCCTTGAATATCTTCATCGGTAAATCTAGAACTCTTCACAACATTTTCTGGAGTAGCACAGGTCACGATCTCCGAGATAATTGGGAAATCGTAGGATTTATCGTTCAAAACGTCTCCTGGAGGCCGATGTAAACCACCTTCGACATTGGTGGTCATAATTCCCAAGGGAGCTAATTTTTCGTTTGGGGGATAGTAAGGATAAGAAGCCATTGTTGTTGCCGTTATTTAATGCTGCTTGAGTGTATGTTAACTAACGATATCTAGTTAGGATTCTCATATCTATATATACCTTATCTTTGAGCGGAAGATTTACATACAATCTTAAAGTGCCGACGCGATAAGTACCGCATTACCTATTTCGGTAAGAAAATAGATCTGATAAAAAATTCCGTCGATCAGGATGGGGTTCCAGAAATAAAACTGTGTGAATTTCTTTGTGCTTTATTAGTAAGCGAGCCTCTATGTTTTTGAATTTCCTTAGACGCCACAACTTTACGTACTTAAATAGTCCATATTTCTTCCGTATGTAATATGAAGTTTGGTCTCTCGGCTAGAAGTATCAGTACAATGACTGCCATCCTTACTAAAGAAAATGGCCCTAAAGTGGCCGGAGCTAAGGCACCCTATGCTTTCTTGTATTCGTTCCCTACCATCAATGGTGTTAGACCAACGATTCTTTTAGAATTGCTCGGTGTCAAATACTATATTCGTGAAATTAACTTAAAGACCAAAGAGCAGAAACAAGATTGGTTCTTAAAGGCCAATCCAAACGGTAAGATTCCAACACTCGCTTGGGTCGATACCGATGGTTCTGTTGAGTTCGTCAGTGAGTCGGTGGCTATTGAGTTATTCCTTGCAGAAAAATATGATAAGGAGCATAAGTTCAGCTATACTTATGGAACCAAAGAATATTATGATCAATTGGAATGGATTCTTTTTGAAGTCACTGGTTACTGTCCAAATAGAAGTAATTGGAACTACTTTTATCAAAAGAAAGATGAAGTTAATCTTAAAAAATATCGTGATGAAGTTATTAGAAGTTTGAAAGTTTTAGATACTAGATTGAAAGATAACGGTACAGGTTATCTCGTTGGTAATCATCTCTCATTGGCCGATATCACCTTATATCCCTGGATTGGTGAAGGAAATCTTCCAACTTACGAAGGTGTCATCGAAAGTCTCCCAACTTTGAAATCTTGGATTGCCAAAATCGGTAAGATTGATGGTGTTCGTAAAGGTCTCAATGCTTTTAAACATTGAAATGTTGTTATACTCACGCAGTGTCACATCATTAATTTGTGAATATTTTCGAAAGTGCCAAATTTATGGCGTATATTTTGTAATGGTAATTCCATTGTTTAGAATAGTATTTAAGGATTAAGTCAAGGCCGTAGATAGTAGTGGTCAAGGAGGAGGAAAATATGTAATTATCTAGCAATATGGTTAACAAGTCCGATAAAATCATTGTGGTGGGCTCAGGTATCAATGGGATGTCCACCATCCTTTCATTGCTTTCTCATGGTTATCAACATATTGAAGTATTTGATAAGAGAAACTATGATGTTCAGCAATGGAGTTATTTTAATGGATGTGACAGCCCTTCATCGGATTTCAATAAATTTTTCCGTACTGCCTATGGTAAAGAAACCCACTATGAGAAGATTGCATTGGCCAGTCGTGCCATTGTAGAGCATTGGAATGAAATGATCAAAAAGGAAAATTGGGAAGGTGGTGAGCCAATTCTTTTAATGACCGGTAACGTTCACTTGACCAATATGAATGATCTTGACGATTTCGAAAGAGATAACATCGAAACCATTGGTCCAGATCGTATTATTCGATTCGATGATCCAATGGCCAAGGAAAAAGTGGTTGCTGCAGGATTGGATCCATGTGCAGCAGATCCATTTGAATGTCGTAAAAGAGGTGTTCATTTACAAGGAATTATTGATACCGGTAGTGGGTTAATACAGGCAGATAAAACATGTCGATGGATGTTACATCTATGTAAAAAAATGGGCGGTTCTAGAGTGAATTTCCATCTTGGTGCATCCAATCAAGTAATTCAATTACTAGAAGAATACACCAACAATTCCAAAAAATGTATTGGAGTTAAAACCAAAGATGGTAAAGTACACTTCTCGAGATTGACTATTGCTGCATGTGGACCTTGGCTCAGTGAAGTAGTTCCCGAATCTCAAGAAAGGGTGGAGGCTACTGCAGGTTCAGTCGTTCTTATTAAAATTACTGATCCCAAGGCATTGGCCAAATATGATGAGAGAAAGTTCCCTATCTGGTCATGGAAATTGAAAGATAGAGGAATTGGCGCAGTTTTCGGATTCCCTGTAACCAAAGATGGATGGATGAAAATTGGATTTAGAGGATTGAAATGGACCAATCCTCAACCGGGAATGAATTCAAAAATTGTCACCGGTTGGAGTGAAAGTAAGCAGGAAACAAATATTCCGTTATATGCGTTAAAAATGATGAAGATGGTCATCAAGATGTATATACCAGAGGTGAAAAAAATTGATCTAACACGTATGTGTTGGTATGGAGATACTGAAGATAACGATTATTTGATTGATTTCTCTCCATATCATACGGATGATTCACTTTTCGTCATTGGGGGTGATTCAGGCCATTCTTTTATGATGCTTGGAGCTATGGGTGACATCATTTTAAGAATTATCAATAGATGTGAGGATAAGTTCCTTACCAACCTCTTCTCATGGGGTAGGAAACGTGAGAAAAAGAATGTTATCAATCGTGGATTGGATGATCCTAGGGCGCTTCAGAATCAGATCATGGCGTCACCAAAGGATTGGAATATATATGGCGATTCGAAATTGTAGAATACTGTGGCGAATTTCAGTTTTTAATATTTAAAATGAAATATTTTTCTTTCCAAATCTAAAAGCCTTCTCATCTCTTCAACCCCTTCTGTTATTTGTAAAAAAAAGCAAGAGTCATGGGTAAGAAAGATGGTTCTATATTTCGTGAACGTAGTCATGAAATGACTATGATGAATAGTTCAGAGGTAGAGCCTTTGAGGAACGATGACGATATCGATGATGGTAAGATCGAGGGTCTTTATCCCGATGGCGGTTGGAGAGCATATTCCGTGGTGTTGGGTAGTTTCTTCTGTTGTTTTACCTGTTTTGGTATCATGAATAGTGTTGGTGCTATCGAATCATATATTGTGGCCAACCAGTTGTCAAACGTTTCCGTTTCAACTGTTTCATGGATTTTCTCTCTGTTCATGTTTCTTTCCCTATTTCTGGGATTATTGGTTGGACCCCTATACGATATTGTCGGTTCACAGTGGTTGCTTCTAATTGGTAGTCTATTGATGTTTGTGGGAGTATTTACAACCGGATCATGTACCAAAGTGTATCAATTCGTATTAGCCTTTGGTGTCTGTACGGGAATAGGTGATGCCTTCATGATGTTCCCATCTGTGTCGTGTATATCCAGTTGGTTTAGTAAAAACAAAAGATCATTTATGATGGGAGTTGGAATGTCCGGTGGTTCCGTTGGTGGCGTTGCCTTCCCTATCTTACTTCGTTATCTTTTCCCCAAATATGGTTTTACTTGGTCTCTGAGAATCCTTGCCCTATTTAATTTGGGTACTACATTCATTGGAACGGCACTTACACATGATCGATTAAGAATAATTAGAATGAGAACATGTGATGTTGACAATAGAACTCTAACAGAAAGATTCAAGGATTCGATTGATATCAAGGCATTCAAAGAAAAATCTTTCACCGTGTTAGCCTGTGCCGTCTTTATGAATGAATTCTCTCTATTGATCGCCCTAACCTATGTTGCGTCGTATGCAATGGTTAACGGGATCTCTCAAAGGGAAAGTTTTAATATCCTTACCGTTCTAAACGCTGCAGGAATTTTGGGTCGTTTTGGTCCAAGCTATTTGGCAGATATCTATGGTACATTTAATATGATCATT
The DNA here is from genome assembly GCA_012295335.1 of Brettanomyces custersianus. NCBI lineage: Eukaryota > Fungi > Ascomycota > Pichiomycetes > Pichiales > Pichiaceae > Brettanomyces > Brettanomyces custersianus. The sequence goes on along the minus strand of JAAVTW010000006.1, from coordinate 44,496 downwards.
TTGATGTCTGCACTTATGACCGTTTCGATGTTTGTTATCTGGCTACCTTTCGGCCAATATAGGGTGGCACTCTATGTGTTTGTTGTGCTCTTTGGTTTCGGTTGTGCAGCTACATACGCATTGACTGGTGGTACCGTTAGTACAATCACTAAGCATACAAAAGATTTCGGTAAAAGATACGGCACCATCTATGCATTTGTTTCATTTGGAAATCTAATCTCGTTACCTATTTCCGGTGCTCTAATCAAAGAAAAGAATTCAGCTGATTATCAAAAGATGGTTATATTTGCTTCATGCACATGTGGTATGGCAACGATCTTATTCATCGCTGCTAGATACACTATAGTGGGGAAAAAAATACGTACCATCATTTAAAATTATATTTCTCTCATGATAATTTAATATTAGAATAGTTTATCCATGATAGTTTTCCAAACAATATAAAGGATAAAATCTTCATATAGATAACAAAAGGAAAAAAAAATCAAAAATCAAAAATCCATCCCTATTGTATTATTATAGATAGTGGATCCGACCGAAGATTTGATTATCACACTACTATTATGAAACCCCCAGACATAAATACAAGAGCTGTTGGAGTTGTTCAAAACCGAAAATGTAAATAAGTTAGCTGCTAATAACCATGGCTAAAACAGTTTTGGTCGCCGGATGTGGTGTATTTGGTCTCTCAACATGTATGGAACTTAAATCGAGAGGTTACAATGTGATTGCATTTGATGTACATAAGGTTCCTTCCTCATGGGCAGCTTCTTGTGACATCAATAAGGTAATCAGGGCAATGTATGATGATAAAGATTATTGTAAAATGGCCATTGAGGCCTTACATGGTTGGAAGACTAATCCAGTTTTCAAAGGATGTTTTGTTGACTCCGGATCTGTTATCATTGATGCTAAGAATTCTCATCATAATAGATATGGAGATGAAGAAATAACTCAAATCAGAGAAAATTTCAAAGAAAATAATGCTACTTTTAACCTGGAGCATATTACCAACAATAAACAGTTGGTCGAAAAATTCCCTGTTATGAAGAGTTGTAATCTGGAAGGAAGAAGGGTTGATATTTCATGGGATACCGGTTACGGTAGAGCGGCTTATTCTCTCACTAGAGCATACAATTTTTGTAAGCATGTCTTAGGAGTGGAATTCCATTTTGGTAAAAGTGGAAAAGTTAAAAGTTATGGTGAACATTATCTTACTACAAGTGATGGACAAACTTATTATGGTGATATTGTGATCATCTGTTGTGGTGCGGCAAACACTTCTCTTGTTGATTTTGAAGAACAAGTTAGGCCACTCGGTGAATTTGTTACTTTTATTGCTCTAAACGATGAAGAGTACAAAAAATATAAAGACATGCCTATTGTTCACGTCGAAGAACTTGGATTTTATTTCCCTCCAGATAAAGATCATCACTGGATTAAGTTTGTTGTTCAAGACATTCGAGGATTGAATACGGTGACTAATCCAGTTTCAGGAAAGGGTAACGTGTCGTTACCGATTTATATGGAAAATTCTAAATTGAAGGGAATCCCTAACGAGGCAAAAAAATCTGTTCGTAAATTGATCAAGATGACCATGCCAAGTTTATATGAAAAGCCACTGGTTCACTCATTAATATGTTGGTGTGCCAACACCTGTGATATGAATTGGGTCATCGATCGTGTTCCAGGTTATCAAAGTGTCTTTGTATGTGGTGGTGATTCCGGTCATGGGTATAAGTTCCTTCCAAATATTGGTAGATACATTGCCGACAGAATTGAAGGAAAACTTCCTCCGAATTTGAAACAAAAATGGGCTTGGAAATCACATCCGAAATGGCCAAAGCAATGGCCTGCCGGAGCTGTCTCCGTTAATTATGAGATCAAAAGTATGGATTGGTCTAGCTCCCATTTATGAATTTTTTTTAATTGAACAAATAATTCCAAGAAACGGTTGTTGCATGACAAATTTCGTTGATATGTTAGAAATATTAATTTTAGATCAATTGAATGATTATTTTGTGTTGATTTATTTTAAATGAACCAAAGAGCTTATACTTTGATATGCATCCCTTATGTTTATATGTGAGGAGTTTCTCCTAGAAGTAACTATCGTATTTGTTATAAAAATAAAAAATAAAAATTATTGCATGTCTCTGAATTGGTAGCAAACAGCACTAAATAAATTGATTAAACAGAAACTTATCAGCTGAATACTAACATATCTCCCTTTCATCATGAAAGGAAACCCTGGAGAATTATCTATTAGCACACAACCTAATATCAATCACAAATAATATATAATGATGCCTATATTCAGGCTATGGTAAATTATAGAGAATATATTTGGTATAAAGCTTAAGGAATATTTATTTTGAAGAATAAAATAAGGATCTATGAAGTAAGAACGAAAACGAAATAGTCCAAAATAGAATCATTTCAACATTTTGATCTTCTGACTTGTGTATTATTACAGATTAATCACAACAGTAATATCGATTCAAGTAACCCCAAATAAATAATAATGAGAATAATAAAAAATGAAAAAGGGATCGATTATTTGACATACAAGAAATTAGTAACTTCAAAGTCTGTCTTATCCATAAGATTATCCTTCGTAACGTAATCATCAGTCTCTTCTTCCTGGTTCTTTTGGATATCGGGATTAAGGGTCTCATCAGTTCTGGTTTTATTACGATAAGTGCAACTCAACCAATACAAAACCATCAATCCCATTGCTGCACAGTAACAAACAAGCATTGCAATCGTACCTCCAGTGTACTGTGGTGCTTGAGAAGCTCTAAAAGTTTGGGGGCCAATAATATTTCCGACTGAATAGGCGATATAGTACCATGCAAAGGCTACATTACGCTTGGTGTAACCAGCAGTGTTAGCCTGGGTTAAAGAAATACCAACCAAGTAAGGACCATAGTAACCATAAAGGAAATAAATTCCAACCATCTGTCCTGCAAGATTGGAATATGGCAAACCATAGTTGAGGCATGTACCAATAAGTGGGAAAATCAAAGAGATAATAACAACGAGACATCTATATTTAGTTGTCTTTCCAGCAAAATAGGAGGAAATTAAGGCCAAAACAGTTGATGCAATTCCAGTTGGCATAGTTAATAACGCCGAAATAACTGCATCATATCCCAAGTTATTGAAGAGAATTGCCATAAAAGTTGATAGTCCACCATTGGGGATATTGACACAGATATTGAAAAAAAATATAATCCATGTACGTTCATCCAAAAACACTTCACTAACCTGAGACCACTTCCAAACGTTGGAAACAACACCGGTATGATTCTTAGAGACCCTTTTAACAACGTAATAGCGCTCTCTTTTGGTCAAAAAACGAGAATCAATTGGTGATTCAGGTAGAAAGAAAAACATGAAAATTGCCCAAGCCATAGAAATGCAACCGAGAAGAAGGAAAAGATATTTCCATTTAGGTAGAGCATCATCTTTAAATTGACCAACGAGCCACGACAAGAATCCAGTTATGGTAGAAGTAATGGCCGCAAAAATAATGGTCATCCTAACAGGTTGTTCTTTCTTTGTGTAGAAATTCTGAATCATAGCCACGGCAATTGGCGTAATAACACTTTCAAACCAACCCATGAAAAATCTGATAACTGCAATACTCGCAAAATTGTGAGTGGCACAAATTAGTAAAGTAAGTGCAGACCAAATCATAGAATATATCGAAAACACTTTACCGGTATTGAATCGTTGAACCAAGTAAATATTGGGATACATACCAATCATGGCACCAAAGAATAGAATGCTACCAAGCCAACTGTACTGTTGACCTTCCAAATGTATATCTGTTGCCAATCCATAGAGCTTGGCCGTTGATAGACACGACTTATCCACCGCAGGTAAAGTACATGAAATAAGCATTACAGGTAATAAATGCCAATCAACTTTCCTCACAATCTTTCTTTCCTCTTCCGGAGATAGTTCGGGCATTTCTTCATCATCAAATTTGGACAAAAATTTTGCAGCTTTATCGATTCGCCTCTCATCCATGCCATGCATGTTAAGGACCTTAGGCCCATCAGATACACTTGAAGTTACTTGGATATCAACAGTTTCTTTGGCGTTACTCATAACTATAGTGATAGTAGAGAATACGAATTAACAGACAGGCATAGAAAACGGTGGGAATCTGGGTCCTTTAGTACTACAGGTTGGCGAGTATAAATAAATGTGGAGTTCAATTACTTTCCATGATCGAACAATCAGTTAGTGTAATCATGCCATAAATTTCAATGCAAGGGGTTATCATTATAGTAGACGATAATGAACACCAGTAACATGTTACCAAAACTATTGAACTTTTTTTTTGTCGAAAAATTGTCTCACCAGGATAGGAAGATAGATCCGAGCCGCTCATCCATTCGTACACAATATAAGAAATTTAAAGATAAGCGAAGACAGAAGAAAAACCCCTGAATTTCTTATTGTGGGGAATTAGAAAGTGATGGGAAGTGTAAGAATTACAGATGGAAATATTGACTCAAAGAGGGATAAAGTTAGTAAAATGCTAAGAATTGGACAGTTTATATAACGATTCCTTTATGAAAGGATCACCACGGGAACTCCAATTGGAAGCAAGTTAAATAGGTGCTTGTAATCAATGGAGATCAATCCAACAAGCCTAATTAGTATAATGCTTTAAAACACATCGAACAAAAAAGGATTATATTTATGGTTATCGTTTTTTTAATGTTTTCGTCATTCTTACAAACCATTCGTATGTAAAGGGTAATCTGTGATCCCAACATGATCTTTTTAGAAATTGATATATTCAATGTAAGGTAACCAGGCTCATAATGGGCTTTCTTCTAGATTAAATTAAACAATTTGGATAGATAATCAAATACAATCCTTCCATTCAATATCTATCATATTAATGAAGTGCAATATTTAAATTATAGCAAATTTACTCAGATTATCAGGCATTTTGACATAAGAATTCGGGGGGATTCAATTCTTTACAATTTTAGAACTTAACTTAGTAATGTTTTCTCCTTCTCCGGTGATATTCCTCTTATTTAATAGTCTACATCAAAGAGAGCTACTGAGTAATCAAGCAGGTAAGTGTGACATTTTGTAGAACAAGGAACGGTAAAGTGCGAATATATAAAAAGATAAGATTAAACATTGATATTGTCCTCCTGCATTTTAAATTCTATCACAGGGAAATACGCTTATCTATATTGTCTTACCATTGTGATATGATAAAACCCTTTTACAATTAGCATTTGCTTCCCCTCTTATCATTTTCTGAGAAAAGTATTGACCTTCCTTCAGATCTATCTTAATGAATTATCATTTTTTTGGTTCCGGAAAATCCGATGGTACTCTACAATTGTTCCACCAAAAGTAATCTTATTGGTTGGCAAATAGAGGATAAGAAAATTTTTGAGAATTGAATAGGAAATTTAATATTTTATTGTACTATTTTATCCATTCCGTTGCGTTAATCCCGGAGTTTATATTATTTTCCCCTTTGTTATCTATTACCAAATCCTAACCCAAGCTTAATCTCCAACAGACAGGATCTACAAGCTTTTTCATTGGAATCGATCTTAACTTAGCTGGTTCAACCTCAGTCTTCCACTTCCAAACACGTCTGAAAACATTTAGAATTTTGTCCACGTTACCGATCCCATTCCTTAATTTCAATCCTTTCAAAAATTCAATAATTACCATCCTATTTCCCTTTGTAGTAGCTTGAAGTCCAGTAATAAATATTGGCCATAACATGCATGCCATACCCCAGACAGGCTTATCTAGAGGGTCAAGATCATTAATTAATTCGATATATTTAACGACCTCTTCCACTCTTTGTTGCACTAGCGAACTTGAACTATCCTCACCATCAACTGCAATGTATAAATAAATGAGTGCCGCATTTCTTCTCATTTCTGCGGATGCCAATTCGATTACGGCTCTTTCCACGGACGAGTATGTAATATTACCAAAACTGTTAACCGATATGACTTTATGTGTTGGATTTGACAGAATCGTATCAATAAGATGTCTAGTATTGGATGATTCAGAACAGATTACTGATAGATGTTTCGAATATTGAACAAGACTAAGTAATTTCCCTTCCAAAGTATAAGAAATATTCCAACATTTCTTTGAACACCTATCTTTACTTTGTAGGAAAGATATTTTAGAGATCTTATTAATAAGCCCCATCAACTCCAATGAACAACCTAAATGACCATCAATAAGATCATTTTCAAATGAACCCGAGGTCCACATATCATTCAATAACAGTTCTGGTTCTTCATCTTCACAAAAAGTTTCATAGTTGACCAATTGATATGCAAAATATTTCTTAGCAAACAGTGATAGTAAATCGTCTGACGAATTTTGTACAGCCTTAGCTCTACAGTACCCGATAGCACCTTTCATATGAATATACCAATCTGGGCAACAACCATTTTTAATTTCAAATATGCATAACATCATCGCAGTAGCTAAAACTTGTAATTTGGAATCGACTGTTCCACTCTTACCCAATGTAACCAATGCTTTTAGTGTAGCATTCTTATGAAAGGTTATATATTCCCCCATTTCTGAAAATTTATTCTTATAGGCACTTGCAGCGACCGTAAGTAATGAATGCATTAATGCAGGTGAAGTAAGTGCCATTGGCACAATAACATATCTAAAGCCGTTTGATTCATCATCAAATAATGTACAGTTTGAACACACAACTTCCGAATAAAATTGAAAAAGTATGTTATCAAAAACTGTATGCTCTTCAAGCGGTGAAACATAATACATTTTCTTAGGAATTTCGTAATCTCTACTGGCACTGCTATCGCTAAAAGAAACCCTTGATTCCGGTATATCTGCAGATTCAGTATTAGACGATCCGGTTTTTGGTGACGAATCAGTCAATTTATCCATCCCATCACTCTTTTGATGATCCAAATCTAAATCTGCTTCAAAAATAGACGGATCCTCAACCTCCTTTGAATAAAAATTGACAAATTTAAAGTGACGATTAGCAATTGGTACAAAATAGGTACCCGTATCAACTGTTTCTGGGGTAATATGCTTCTTACCATCCTTGGACCAAACACCTTCCCTTCCGAATGCAATACCTCTTCTTTCTGCATCATCATGCCATAAAAATACTTTTTGATATTCACAGTGTAAATGAAGTCTTTGGCAGTTTTGACAGCATGGCTTATGCATGTCACATTTCACCTTACGCTCCTTACAGCGCACACAACCATTTCTGGTTTTGTGATGAATAATACTCATGGGTTGGTGATTGGTAAAGTGAGAGGCAAAAGTTCAAACTAACTCCAAAAAAAAAAGGAAAAACAAATAGCATTTAAAAACAAAACCGAAATCGAGATGCAGAAGCTATCATTGAAGTTATGCAACTCAGAGGAATTATGTTTTACTTCAAATTATCAAGGTTGGCACATATAATTAGATGTACGTACGTGTTGGTATCATCAAATGTATTGATGATGGTTATATAAAGTGTTGAGGTTATCGAGGTCATCGGTTACCATATACATAAATGTATCGCTGTAATGTCTCTCATTTACAAGGACTAACGGGAGTTAGTAAATTTGGTGGGTACTTCGAGAAAACAATACACCATTTTCCTATTATGACTGAACAATAAAGCATCGAAAACTTCTTATTCTCTATTGTAAAAAAATACCAAGATAAGTTCAATCTGATAAGGAGATTTTTGAATGAACAATAGAAAGTAATTCATAAGAAAAATATTTGGGAAGGTGGGCCCGATCTTTAAACCAGGTCATGTTTAAGAAATTGAAGTACTAAAAGACCATCGGTCTGCTGTTAATTATGGGTGAGTTTAAAAGTGTGTAATGTCAAAGCTAACGATGGTTTCGGCTGAATCTGGTATCAAGATTGCCATTGATCGTGGTGGAACGTTCACCGATATCTGGGCAGATATTCCGGGTAAAGGTGAAGTAACTACAAAGCTTCTATCTGTTGATCCTAATAACTACGAGGATGCTCCTACTGAGGCTATTCGGAGAATATTGGGGATATTTTATGGTAAGGAAATCCCTAGAGGTTATCCACTTCCCAAGAAAGATATTAGTAGTATCTGTATGGGTACTACTGTAGCTACCAATGCCTTATTGGAAAGAAAAGGTTCTAAGCACGCCTTAATTATTACTAAGGGATTTGGTGATCTTTTGGAAATTGGTTCTCAAAGTCGTCCAAGGTTATTTGATATCAATATTATCAAGCCTGATCTTCTCTACAAGAAAGTTGTTGAAATTGATGAGAGAATTACTATTGAAACTTTTGATGAAGATATAGCTCATAGAATTACACCGGTTGCTTCTAAAAATGTTTTTAAAAGTAAGATTACTGGTGATTGGGTCCGTATTGTCAAACCACTTGATATTGAAGAAGTTACCAAAGATCTTAAAACTTTGAAGGATGAAGGTTATGATAATATTGCCGTTTGCTTGATGCATTCTTATCTCTTCCCGGATCATGAAAAGAAGATTGGTGAAATTGCTAAGAACCTAGGTTTCAATAACATTTCTTTGTCTTCAGCTGTTGGTGCAAATATGATCAAGATGGTTCCTCGTTGTTCGTCCGCATCTGCGGATGCCTATTTGACACCAGTTGTCAAGAATTATATCAACAGTTTCAAATCTGGATTTGAAGATGGCACGCTTGATGGTGTTCGATGTGAATTTATGCAATCGGATGGAGGTTTAGTTGAGTACACTGAATTCAGTGGGTTGAAAGGTATTCTTTCCGGTCCTGCTGGTGGTGTTGTTGGTTATTTCAAGACTTGTTACAATGGTGAAACCCCTGTGATTGGCTTTGATATGGGTGGTACTTCTACTGATGTCTCTAGATACGGTGGTAAACTTGAACACGTTTTTGAAACAACAACTGCAGGTGTTACCATTCAATCTCCTCAACTCGACATTAATACTGTGGCTGCAGGGGGTGGAAGTATCTGCTTTTGGGAAAATGGCCTTTTCCGTGTTGGACCGGAATCTGCATCTGCAGATCCAGGTCCTGCATGTTACAGGAAAGGTGGTCCATTGACTGTCACCGATTGTAATCTTTACCTAGGTAGAATTGTTCCAGAGTATTTTCCGTCTATATTTGGCCCAAATGAAGATGAGCCCTTGGATATTAAAGCAACCACAAAGCTTCTTAAAGAGGTAGCCAAGAAAGTTAGCACTGATACTGGAAAAGCCATTACTGAAAAGGAAGTTGCTCTCGGATTTATTGAAGTTGCCGATGAGTCGATGTGTCGTCCCATCAGAGCTTTGACTGAATCTAAAGGATTTGAGACCAATAAACATGTTCTTTCTTGCTTTGGTGGTGCTGGTGGCCAGCATGCTTGTGAAATTGCTAAACAACTTAATATTAATCGTGTGATTCTTCATAAATACTCGAGTATTCTCTCTGCTTATGGTATGTCACTTGCAGATATTGTCCAAGAAGCACAAGTTCCATGTTCAGCAATATATTCTACCAAGATGCTTGAATTGGAGCTCTTCTCAAAGTTCGAAGAACTTAAAAAGAAAGCATATGTGAAACTTGTTTCAAGCGGTTCAGATACTTCAAATATTTCTTATGAATGCTATTTAAATATGAGGTATAGGGGCACTGATACTTCTCTTATGGTTCTTCAACCCAAGGATAATGATTTCCAAAAAGCATTTGAAGCCATTCATAAACGTGAATTCACTTTCATTTTTGATGATGGTAGAGAAATCTTAGTTGATGATGTTCGTGTTCGTGCCATCTGCCACGCATGTGACTCTACCAATATTATTACTACTTTAACCAAAGAATTACATGGAAATTTCAGTCCAATAGATAGATCTAAAGCTACACTTTTCAAGCCAGTTACTTTTCCAAAGACTGGGACTCACAAGATTCCCGTTTTTGAAATCGATAGTTTGCCAGTGAATACTACCATTGATGGCCCTGCAATGCTTATTGATCAACATCAAACCATTGTGGTCATCCCTGATTCCAAAGCAAAGATTCTATCTAATCATATTGTTATTGACATTGACAATTCTTCAAAAGCGACTAAAATCAGCAATGAAGTTGTTGATCCAATCAAATTGTCTGTGTTTGGTAATAGATTTATGAGTATTGCTGAACAAATGGGAAGAACTCTTCAAAAAATTGCTATCTCATTGAATATTAAAGAAAGATATGATTTCAGCTGCGCAGTATTTGGTCCTGATGCTGGGTTGGTGGCTAATGCTCCGCATGTTCCTGTTCATTTAGGAAGTATGAGCTATGCAGTCAAATATCAACATGAATTACTTAAAGGCAAACTCAAGGATGGTGATGTTTTAGTTTCTAATCATCCTGAAGCCGGCGGTACCCATTTACCTGACATTACCGTTATCACTCCAGTTTTTGATGACACCAATGAAATTGCCTTCTACGTCGCCTCAAGAGGTCACCATACTGATATTGGTGGATTAGGTGGTACATCTTTCCCACCAGATTCCACCGAATTGTGGCAAGAAGGAGCCGCAATCAGATCATTCAAACTTGTTTCCAATGGGGAGTTCGATGAAGATGGTGTGAGAAAGATCTTTGAAAAGCCCGGTGAATATCCAGGTTGTACTCCAAGTAGAAGAATTAGAGATAATCTTTCTGATTTAAAAGCTCAAATTGCAGCCAACAATAAAGGTTCTACTTTGATTAAACATTTGATTAGGGAATACTCCAAGAGTGTGGTTCATTTCTATATGTCTGCCATCCAAAAAAATGCAGAAATTGGTGTTAGAGAATATCTTAAGAAATGCTGTAAGAGACTCGGAACCAACGTCCTTTATTCAGAAGATTGTATGGATAATTCATCTGTTATTAAACTTAAAATTACCATTGATTCTACTACTGGTACTGCCAAATTTGATTTCACGGGTACGAGTCCTGAGCTTTACGGAAATATGAATGCGCCTCCTGCAATTTGTTATTCGGCTATCATTTATTGTATGAGACTTCTAGTTGGTACTGAAATTCCATTAAATCAAGGTTGCTTGGCACCGATTAAAGTAATCCTTCCAAAGGGTTCCCTGATTAATCCATCTGCACATGCTGCAGTTTGTGCTGGTAATACAGATACATCACAAAGATTGGTGGATGTTATTCTTAAACCTTTCCGTGTGGTTGCAGCATCTCAAGGTTGTATGAATTGTCTTGGTTTCTATGGTGAAGGTAATAGAAAGGAAGGTTTCGCTTTTGTCTACGGTGAAACGGTGTGCGGTGGTTCTGGTGCAGGACCTGGATTTGATGGTGCTTCGGCAGTTCAAGTCCATATGACCAATACCAAATTAACCGATGTAGAAGTACTTGAAAGAAAATTCCCTGTCATTTTGAGGGAATTCTCGATTAAGAGAGGCACTGGAGGGAAAGGTAGATGGCGTGGTGGGTGTGGTGTTTATAAAGATTTTGAATGTCTTTTGCCTTTACAATTCAGTATCATCAGTGAGAGAAGAGTCACTCAACCTTATGGTATGGAAGGTGGTGAGCCCGGTGCAAGAGGTATCAACTGTGTTCGGAAGTTTAAAGAAGGTGGTGGTTTCAGACTTGTCAATGTAGGTCCAAAGGCTATGATTGCTCTTGAAGCTGGCGAACACTTTTTGATTCAAACTCCAGGTGGTGGTGGTTGGGGTTCTTCAACAGATACAAGCCCCGATCAAAATGGTAAGAATCCAAAATTCTCATCAACTTTTAGAGCAAACGGTACTGTCAGCATTCTTTCTGATGCACAGGCTGCTTCTTCATAATTATTATTCTTTTTATATAACTTAATCTAACCTTAAGTATGTTTTTATAACAAATCTATTTTTACAGTCACTAAACAAATGAACTTAAGTCTATTGATCTTTCAAGATTTGATGATGATAGTGATTACATTGTGATTGGTATTAAGTAGATAGATAAGGATATTCTTTGCTTGTTATAATCTGGCTTATCAAGAGAAATGTGGTAGACATAACTGAATATAGCCAGAGTACTATAACAAGTTCTTATCACCGTAACAAAATTATCTGGGAATTTAATATCCTGAATACCATAGTTCAATAATTTGTTCATAATGGGGTCCGAACTCATTATCATACAAGAATAACTATGTTAGTTCTTCCGCCATATATCACTGGACTCCTTTATAGTAGTAATGAATAACATCCAAGTTACATACACTTTATATTAATATTAATAATATCATTTAGTTACAGAAATGATAGTTTTTACACCATTTCGAAGTTCAATTAGAATCCGCCAAGAGTTGCTAATAAAATTCAGGTTTGATCTGAAAGAGAAGAAACAAAATTCTTAACATCAATAGCATATTGTAGAATCTAATCTTATGTAGGTAATATATTTAAACTGACGATAAATTTCAAAAATGATATTTGATGAAGTCCTCAAAAATGGTTTTACAGATTCCTTTAAATGATTTTTACAAAAAAAGGACTTCAGTAAAAAAAAAAAAAAAAAAAAATACTCGATTAAGGCCATCGGCATATGTTATAGTCCAGTAAAAGCTGTTTACATAAAAAAGGTTTTCCTTCCAACAGCCATATTCACGATTTCAAACTGTGTAACCTAATTACTGTGATCCTCATAAATAAATAAGTATAATCTTTCCCGATCTTTTCAAACTCCGTTAACTACTATCCATACTCCGATGTGCCTTCGGAAATACATAGAATCCACAAGACATAAAAGGGTTGCTAGATAACGCCACCGCATATGGTAATCGGCCATATTCAGTATAATGAACACAATCGAAAATTTTTTTTTTCAAAAACTCAGATCTTTCATTTTAGATTTTTTCTACGAAATATTGAGTAGATGGATAGTCTGATAATTTGATATTCTTCCTGTTATCTAATAATTGCTCGATGAAGTCATTGGTGTAGTATACATTCCATTTATTGTATAATGGCAATCAATGTGTAATCATTTGGTGTTGTTTAATCGTTATCTTTCCAAAAGATAACAAAAAATCACTTATCTTATCCCTTAAAGTGTAGATACAGAAAAAATCGGATGAAATTTTCCTAATTCGTGAGATTCGATGATATTTAAGCCACAGCTTAAACTTTGTAGTCAGACTAGATATATATAAAGATACAGTTTTATGAACATCTGAGTCAAGTAAATATGCTTTTTCTACTGTTGAACAACGAAGAATGAAGCTTTCCACAGAACAAGAAGTTAAACAGTCTTCAATTTCAGATTCACAGACTCTGAATTCAGAGGCCAAATGGTACCAATGGTATGAACCGGGTACCAGTAAGAAAGAGAAAAGGCTTATTATGAAGCTCGATTTCTTTCTTATGGTCTATATGATTATTTCTTGGTTTCTTAAATACTTGGATCAAACTAATATAAGTAACGCCTATGTTAGTGGACTTAGTGAAGATCTCAAGTTTACCAAAAATCAGTTGTCATGGTGTAACACTTACTATAACATTGGTGTTATTATTGGATCGATTCCAGCTTCTATTTGTACTGGATATTTCCGTCCAAGATATTTTCTTCCTCTTATGGATACACTTTGGTCACTCTGTGTTTTATTCACATATAAAGCCCAGAATGCTTCAACTATTTATGCGCTGAGATTCCTCATTGGCCTATTTGAATCTGCAGCTTGGCCGGCCGATCATTACATTATCGGATGTTGGTATAAGAAGAGAGAAATTGTGAGAAGATCCAATTTCTTTGTTTTAGCTGGTATTGTGGGACAGGCAACGTCTTCCTACATTCAGTCCGGATTAATTACAAGTATGGACGGTAAAGGTGGTATTGCTGCATGGCGTTGGCTTTTCATTATCGATGCCATTATTGGACTTCCAGTAATACTCTTTGGATTGATATTCTTACCCGATTTCCCTTATAACACCAATGCTTGGTGGTTAAATGCTTGGGAAAGAAATAGAGCACAAGAAAGAATCGAAGAGGATGGACGTGTTAACCATAAATTAAAATTCAACATTAAGCATATGATTCCAGTGTTAAAGAGTTGGCAATTTTGGGCATTCCCAATTGGTTATTCTCTTTGGATGTTAAGTGCAGGTACTTATTTCCTTCAATTCTTTGAATTATATTTAAAGAGTTTAAAGATATATCCAACAACTTATGTGAACAATTTCCCAACTATCATGTCAGGTGTGAATTTCGTTACTATGCTTGTTACAGGTATCATCTGTGATTTGACTGGTAAAAGGGGCACAGTTTGTGCTAGTGTCGGTGCATTAATTATGGTTGGTCTTATCATTACTGTGAAGGCACCTGTGTCCAATATTCCATTAAGAAAAGCTGGATATATTCTTGTTGGTGTTTATGGATGCTTCACACCAATTTTAACCGGTTGGTGTAATATTGTCACGGGTAAGAACCCTATATTACGTGCTGTGACAATTCCTACGATGACAGTGTTTGGACAGATTGTGGGAACACCATATCAACAACATCTATTTCCTTCTGGGGAAGCACCTCAATATGGATCCACAGGTGGATTCTATTATGCTATTGCATTTACCGTCTGTTTGATTTTGTTCACTGGTGTTGTGATACCATTTTTAGAACATAAATTCAAAGAAAATGATGAAATAGAGTGGGACAATGATTACAACGATAGCAAGCTTTAAATATCGTCATACATATTAATTAAAAGTGTAATTATCAATATATCTCGTAATAAATTAGAATTTTAGCTAGTGTAATGAGGTACATGCTGAAAAATGGACTGAATAATAGATGAAGAACAAAGTACTTAAATAATAGTTACTTAGGTCCTTATATCAATTACGAAAATTGACAAAGTCAAAGATCATCGTAAAATGTATATAATTTGATATTTAAACTAATTAGTTGGCTTACCATAGCCACCCCCACCAGGAGTATTGATCTGAACACGATCACCTGGATCAATATAAATGATTTCCTTTGCATTCATATGGACTTTCAGATATTTTCCATCCTGTAGGTATTTGAACCAATAGTTTGATCCACAGCCCCCAGGTTGACCACCATTCATTCCATAAGGATGATATATTCTCCTTTCAGAGATAATTGAAACACGTAGAGGAACACGGGCTTCGATTTCTCTTGTAGCACCATCCCCTCCATTCCATTTTCCATGGCCTCCAGAACCACGACGAATGCACCATTTAGTTATTAATACTGGGGTACGTGTTTCGACAATTTCAATATCTGTGGTTTTGGTATTGGTACAATGAACATTACAGGCGGATGCACCATTGTAACCTTCCATAGCTCCAACACCTCCGCCTAACGCCTCACCTGTTGCGAAACCCGGTAAAACCTTACCAGTGTAAGGATCTTTACCACCACGACCCCAGCCAAATGAGTTAGCATCACCTTGGGAAGCCGCAGCTACTCCAAAGCATTTGAGAATAACGTCAGTAATTCTCTGTCCCGAGATGGTAGATCCACAAATGGCGACATCACCAACTGGGTTAAGAATAGTACCCTTCGGAATCACTATTTTACAAGGTTCTAAACAACCTTGATTAAGTGGAATATCCAAATTTATAAGGCACCTAACAACATATAAGACACAGGATGCAGTGATCGATGCAGGTGCATTCATTGGACCATATTCTTCAGCACCTGTACCATGGAAATCAAAGGTGGCTTCGCTCTTTTCGCCATCAAACGAGATAGTTAATTCAACCGGTATTCCATCATCAAAATAATCAATTGCATGTAAAGATTTACCTTTATGGACATGATACATCTCTTTGAAGAATTCCCTCACTGCCAATTCTGCATTATGACGAATGGCTGCCATATAAAATTGAACATAACCTTTACCAAATTCATCGAAGAGACCTTCCACTAATCCGATACCTTTTTGATTGGCACTAACTTGTGCGCGTAGATCATTAAGGTTATCGTTGATTTTCCTTGTAGCAGAGCATCCGGGATATGTGCCAGCATGCATGAAAAGTTTGACGATACCATCTTCATCAAATTGACCATCTTTAACAAGTTTGAAACTTTTAATAGAAACACCTTCCTGCCATAAACGTCTAGAGTTTGGTGACATTGCGGTAATTCCAGCACCTCCAATATCAGCATGATGCCCTCTAGAGGCAACATAGAAGACAATTTCACCTTCATGGAAAACAGGTGTAATGACAGTAATGTCTGGAAGATGAGTACCACCAGCCTCAGGATGGTTGGAAACTAAAACATCTCCGGGATGAAGTTTACCTTTCCATAGAGTGTGCTGATACATAATTGTTTTAGACATTGATCCTAAATGGATTGGGATATGGGGTGCATTAGCGACTAATGATCCGTCTGGACCAAATATTGCACACGAAAAATCAAGTCTTTCTTTGATCGATGTGGATACTGCGGTCCTTTGCAAAGTACGGCCCATAGTTTCAGCAATCCCCATAAACCGGTGACCAAAAACTGTTAGAAGCACTGGATCGGCTTTAGAAAGTGGTGTATTTGCAGTAATCTGAGAGTTACTATTAACATAGAGCGATTTAGGAGGTTCATCAATATCCAAAACAACATGATTCGATAAAATTGTTGCTATAGAATTTGGTTGAACGAGAATTGTCTGTGTAGAATCAACGATCAATGCTGGACCTTTAATCCGATCACCGATAGACAGATCAGGCAACTTAAATATAGAGGATTTAATTGCGGTAGCAGAAGTATCGGAAATTCCTTGCTTGCCAACACTTTTGGCATCAAAGTATACCATTTGTGAAGGTACATCTGTTGACGCAAAATGATTCTTTGCCGAATATTGATCCAGTTCATCCTGTATCTTAACAGGATCAACCTTTCTTTCTAACGAAATACCATTTACTGTAATTGTTTGGGTGAAGATTTGGGTCTTATCTGGTAAAATAAAACCAAATTCTCTTTTATGAATCTTTAGAAATGCCTTCTTAAGATCTTTGGAAAGGAATGGAACTTCAAGAACGGTATTTGAGCCTTTATATCTCATACCTAAGTGAATACTAAATTCAATACCAGATCCTTGGGCATCGGCCAATTCCAACGTAACCTTATCCTTCAGGGACTTGATAAGTTCTCTAGTTTCCGATTTAATGGAAGAGGTAGAATTATAAAGCATGACGAAAGGAGATTTTTCTTGACGAGATACTCTGGAGACAGCAATTCCATAAGATGATAAAATTGAAGAATACTTATGGATCAAGACTCGAGATATACCCAAGTTTTTGGCAACAGAAATACAATTCTGTGAACCGGCGCCCCCGAAAGAAACAAGAATATGATCCTTAGCGGCATATCCTCGAGATTCAGTAATTTCCCTGATAGAATTTGCCATTTTGACATTAGCAACTCTCAAAAATCCTAATGCCACATCATGGGGACTCATGGTGGTACCGATGTCCTTAGAAATTTGTACAGCCAGATCCTCAAATTTCCTCTTAACAATTTCAAAATCCAATGGTTCCTTACCAGATTTACCAAAAATATGTGGAAATTCCGAGATAACCAATCTTCCAAGAAATAGGTTAGCATCTGTAACAGTTAATGGACCACCTTTCCTATAACAGGCAGCACCAGGATCGGAACCAGCAGATTGTGGGCCAACTCGAAATAGACCTTTCTGCCAATGCAAAATTGATCCACCACCGGCGGCAACAGTATGTATCCTTAATTGAGGTGCAGAAACTTCTAGTCCAGCCGTAATACTAGAGAAAGTCACATCCAAGTCAGACCCATCGCATCTTGAAACATCAGTGGATGTTCCTCCCATGTCGAACCCAACAAGAGGGACATTTTCAAAACAAGTTTCTTTGACACCAACAACACCCCCCGCAGGGCCAGATAGAATCGCATTGATACCACGGAATTTCTTGGCATCTATCAATCCACCACTTGATTGCATAAATTGCACCTGAGGAACGGTAGAAAAAGATGCAAGGAAATCAGAAACATATCTTTGAATGGATGGAGTCAAATAAGCATCGATACACGTAGAGTTTCCTCTATGAAGATAGCCAATAGTTCTAGACACTTGGGACGAAATAGAAATAAACTTGAACCCGATTTTTTTAGCTATCTCAGCGATTTTCTGTTCGTGGACATCATATAAGTAAGCATGAGCTAAGCAAACGGCAATTGAACGATATCCATTCTCAAATGCTGCCTGCAAACTTCTGGTTACCGACTCAACATCCAAGGGCTTGATTATTTTGACATAAGTGCCAGAAACAGTTTTAATAATAGTTGGATCATCTGGATCTATCGGTTGAGGGTTTGGATCATCGGATGAAGTTTCCACAGTAATTCTTTCGTCGACAGGGATAACTTTATCAAACAAAGTTTCACATTTTTTAACTTTCAAATTGAAAAGTTCTGGTCTGGCTTGAGTTCCTATTTCGAGAACATCTTCAAATCCACGAGTTGTAAAATATACGAATGGTTCGCCCTTCCTTTCAAGAAGTGCATTTGTGGCAACAGTGGTTCCCATACGAACCCATTCAATCAAACTACCATCCAACTTCTCACCCCGAGGTATTTTCTTACCTGTATATTTCTCCAACACTATTCGAATACCTTCTGCAGGTGCATCAGGATAATTTGCCTCATCTTCAGATAAAATCTTAAAGATAATTTCTCCCTGACCTGGGATATTGGCCCAAATATCACAAAATGTTCCACCTCTATCGATGGCAATCTGAATTTTGGAACTCATATTTGATATAAAGAGAAAACGAAGAAAGCAAGTGATATGAGTGTGCAAAAGAGAAGTAAGTATACTTTGAGCTGTGAATCTATTTATTGTAATTTATTTTGGTGTAAGAGTATCCGCATTTTCATCTGTGCATCTCATCTCAAGCCCTTCATATCTATGATATCAGTTTTAATGATAACTGTGGCGGCAAAATGACAAGAATAACGCTGTTGAATTACTGTTAATGGACATTTAAAACAATAGAATCTTATCTGGATTCAGAATTCCTTATTTTGTTTTTTTTTTTTTTTTTTTTTTTTTTTACTGGGCAGTGCGATCTTTTCCTTACTATTATGATTTAAGATCGTACTTAATATTTGCTAACAAGGGTATCATAAGTACAAAAGATGTTGTGATGATTAGATAACCAATGGATAAAGTCATTTATGGAACCGCTCCGATAAACGGGGCACAGCTTGAATATTGTATAGTAGGACCTGAAAATGGGCCTTTGGTTATTACCCTCCATGGAGGAAGAGGATTTGGAAGTAAAGAAGGTGATTTCAGTGTCTACTCGAAGTTAAAGGAATATGGTTACAGAGTATTGGGTTTTGATTTTAGAGGGCATGGTAATTCTTCATTTACAGAGCCATTTACTTTTAAACAAATAGTGGATGATATCGAATCTATGAGAGCCTTGTTTGCACACGATGAAAAATGTATCATAATTGGTGGTAGCTTTGGCGGATTCATTGCTCAGCAGTACGCAATTACATATCAAGAACATGTTTCCCATTTAGTTCTTAGGGGAACTGCACCAAGTTATCATCATGAAGAGGCAGCCTTTCGTGAATTGGAAAAGCGTCTCCCTAGAGTCCCTAATGCTTCAATCGGAATGCTTAAGAAAGTATTTTCTAAATTTGATAGTGATGAAGAAATGAGATTGATTATGTTTGCACTATCTCCTCTCTATGCAGAAACTTATGATCCTGATTTAGGACTTAAATCATGCCTTAATACTAAATATCGGGCAGAATCACATAATCAGCTATACTCAGAGAAGGAGAAATATTTTGATTTTCGAGAACAATTACCAAATCTTAAGGTTCCTACTTTTATTTTTGATGGAGAAGAAGATTGGATTTGTCCTATTAGTCAATCTAAGCTTCTTCATAAGTTAATACCTAACTCTCAATTGTGTATAATTCCTCATGCCAACCATTCTGTTCACAGAGAATTCTCAAAATTGGTTGTGAAGAAAATCCATTCATTTTTGATCAATAAATAAACAATAGATATCTCTATGTTTTTCGGGTCATAAAGTGTAGGGATGCTATCCCGATTATGTGGCTGACAATGAATCCATCCTGAGGCGGAGATTGAATTCCTAAATGGTTTCCCTTCTATTCCCCTTGGAAATACCAACAAATCATCAGTCGATATGACCTGACAGGTGATTTAAATTTTATTACGTTCGATCCTTATATAAAAGAGAAAGAGTGTTTTATATCATAGTTGTATGAGAACAAAATTATGTTTCATAGTATTTAATAGTCATGGGTAAACGTATTGCTATTATTGGCGGTGGACCTGCAGGTCTGGCAGCCGCAAAAGCTATCGGATTAGAGCCAAACGCCAAAAATGTCTTCACAAAAATTGATCTGTTTGAGCGTCATTCTAATGCTGGTGGATTATGGACTTATACTGGAAATAAAAATTTAGTTCATACTAAGATTCCCTCTACCAGTAATGATGATTCGGAAGAATATATTTCATCCCAGGCAAAAACCTCAGAAGAAAGATTTGTTAGTCCCATGTATGAAAATATGGAAACCAATATTCCTAAAGATGTAATGCAGTTTAATAATTTCCCAGTTCCAGAAGAAAATGAAAGTTTCCCTACAAGGGGTGAGATTGCAGATTATGTTCGTTCATATTCGAGGACAATTCCATCCAACGTGAATTTATTGTACAATAAAAATGTTTGTTCTTTGACTAAGAAAAATTCAGAGTGGGAACTTGTTTATCAAGATCTTAATGATAGGGATAATAAAATCACGAAGGTTTATGATGACGTCGTTTTGGCCCAAGGTCATTTCGATTCACCATTCATCCCAGATGTCCCAGGTTTAAAGGATTGGAATGAAAAAGATCCTCATTCAATTACTCATTCGAAATACTTCAATAATGTCAAGCCATTCAAAGGGAAAAATGTTTTAGTTATTGGAAATTCAGCTTCCGGTCTTGATATTGCCACACAATGTATCACATATGCAAAAAGTGTCACCATGTCTTCGATCTCCGAATCACCATTTAAAGATGTAATTATCTCCGATGTTGGTCAAATTGGTAAAATCATCAAATATGATTTTAATGATAATAGATCCGTTATAACTGAACAAGGAACAAAATTAAGTGATATTGATATTATCATCTTTTGCACGGGATATTTGTACAAGATCCCATTTTTAAAGAGTTATCAGGGTGGTGAAAAGGGTTTAACTTGCGATGGATCTCAACTACGTTATTTGTACAAGCAAATCTTTTACATTCCCGATCCATCTTTGATTTGTATGTTAATTCCTCAAAAAGTGGTTCCATTCCCATGTGCTGAATGTCAAGCTCAATATGTTGCTCGGGTTCTCTCTGGAAGAGTGAAACTTCCTTCTGAGAAAGAAATGCTTAATTCGTATACTTCGGAATTAGCTGTCAAAGGAGCTGGAAGGAAATTCCATATCTTACCAGGAACTACTGATTGTGATTATTGTAATGAAATGTTTGAATTGATCAAAGGAACCGATAAAGATGGATTTGTTGCTCAATATTGGAATAAGGAGAGAACCGAAAGAAGATCCCATATTGTTGCTTATAAAACTAAAAGGTTGCAACTTATTGTTAAGTATGCAGAGAAGCTGAAGCAGGAAGGTCATCCATATACCTTATTGAGAGGAAATTTTGAGCCTAAATAAATATAAAATATAACTTTAATTTGTATTAATTGAGTAATACTTTCGAATTCAAAAGCATTTAAATTGTATAAAGGTAACACGGAAATTATAATTACAGCATGAATGCGGCAACAATACCAACAATAGCATTGATTCCAATATCAAGAGAAGCTGCCTTACCCTCATATGTAGAAAGAGAAATCTGGGATTCTGATGATGGGGTGCTGTTGACTGTAGATTGAGAAACTAAACTACTTTCTGATTGCTGGCTAGCAGCTCCTGTTGTAGTAACTGGGATATCATTAGTTGTACCGGAAACACCAGATGAAGTGGCAGACTCGGCTTCAGTTGAAGGGGTATTCACAATTACTTGAACTGTTGTCTTGCCAGAGCAAACCGTTGTTGACGTGATAGTAGCGACGTCGCACTGAGTCTTGGTACAAGCCACAGTGGTTGTGGTATAAACTAAATCAGATGTAGCTGCTGCAGATGTGTTTGAAGAAGTTGTAGCAGAAGGAGTATTCACAATGACCTCAACTGTTGTCTTGCCAGAGCAAACCGTTGTTGACGTGATAGTAGCGACGTCGCACTGAGTCTTGGTACAAGCCACAGTGGTTGTGGTATAAACTAAATCAGATGTAGCTGCTGCAGATGTGTTTGAAGAAGTTGTAGCAGAAGGAGTATTCACAATGACCTCAACTGTTGTCTTACCAGAGCAGACAGTTGTGATCGTACTGGTGTATGGTTCACATTGAGTCTTGGTGCAAATAACAGTGGTAGTTGAATAAACCAAATTAGAAGTATTAGAGCCAGTTAATGAACTGGATTGGGTATTTGAGGAGCTTGAAGTAGATGAGCTGGTTGGAACAGAGCTAGATGAGGTCACCTTCGAGGATGATGGAACAGAGCTAGATGATGTCACCTTTGAGGATGATGATGAACTAGATGGAACAGAGCTAGATGAGGTCACCTTTGAGGATGATGATGAACTAGATGGAACAGAGCTAGATGATGTCACCTTTGAGGATGATGATGAACTAGATGGAACAGAGCTAGATGAGGTCACCTTCGAGGATGATGGAACAGAGCTAGATGATGTCACCTTCGAGGATGATGATGAACTAGATGGAACAGAGCTAGATGAGGTCACCTTTGAGGATGATGATGAACTAGATGGAACAGAGCTAGATGATGTCACCTTTGAGGATGATGATGAACTAGATGGAACAGAGCTAGATGAGGTCACCTTCGAGGATGATGGAACAGAGCTAGATGATGTCACCTTCGAGGATGATGATGAACTAGATGGAACAGAGCTAGATGAGGTCACCTTTGAGGATGATGATGAACTAGATGGAACAGAGCTAGATGAGGTCACCTTTGAGGATGATGATGAACTAGATGGAACAGAGCTAGATGATGTCACCTTTGAGGATGATGATGAACTAGATGGAACAGAGCTAGATGAGGTCACCTTCGAAGATGATGATGAACTAGATGAAGTCACCTTTGAGGATGAGGATGAACTAGTTGGAACAGAGCTAGATGAAGTCACCTTCGAGGATGATGATGAACTAGATGGAACAGAGCTAGATGAGGTCACCTTCGAGGATGATGGAACAGAGCTAGATGATGTCACCTTCGAGGATGATGATGAACTAGATGGAACAGAGCTAGATGAGGTCACCTTCGAAGATGATGATGAACTAGATGAAGTCACCTTTGAGGATGAGGATGAACTAGTTGGAACAGAGCTAGATGAGGTCACCTTCGAGGAAGATGAACTAGTTGGAACGATCGATGACGAAGAAGTAGATGGAACAGAGCTAGTTGAGCTGATCGATGACGAAGAAGTAGATGGAATAGAGCTAGTTGAGCTGATCGACGATGAACTAGATGTCGAGGAAATAGGTGTTGTAGTAACAACAATAATTTCCGTTTGTGTGTAGGTAACGCCTCCACTGTTGGTGGTGGTAATGACCGAAGTTTCAGTAGTAGCAGATGAGCCTGTAACAGTAGTGCTAATAATTGGAAGAGTTGCAGTAGAAGTACTGCAGCCAGCTTCGGGATTTGCAATTTGATACATATAGCCGCCAAAGTTACTAATGCTATCTCCACCTGGAGTGACAATGATGAAATCAAGTTGAGCTGCAGTCATGATATTAACATATGTCAATCTAAATGGATAGAACTCGCCCTTCTCCATATAGACATAGCCAGATTTGGTCTGAAGAGCTCCCTGATATGCTTTTGTAGCAATAACAATAGCATCATCTGCGGAACCAGATGCTTCACCAGCATCACAGCAACTCAAACCAGTTCCAAGCCAAACCATAGCAGAATCATCTATATCCTGAAGTGTAAAGGTATACACACCAGTTTCAGGAGCTTTAAAGTAACCAGTGTATGACATGACAACGTTGGAAAGTGGAATATTCAAACCATACATACTGGTATAAACAACACCAGTAGGGCATCTTGTGTAGAAATCCGGATCTGTGACACCGGAGCCCTCCCCAATATATGACATAGTGGTATAAAGCGAAGCCAAGAATGAATAATCGGAGAATTTGTTGCTATCCCCAATTGGATAAGAGTAGGCTTTAACATTAAGTCCATCATAGCTGCTAACACCTGGGCCGTAAACACATCCATCAGCAGTGAAAATGGTAGATGCCTGCGCAATTCCAAAGAAAAGCAGAAGAGAACTAAACAACATTTTTTTTTTATTGTTCGATAATCCCTTTTAATATTCACATCATAGATTTCCTATGAATCAAAGCGTAAGACCACCCAATATATATACCAATAAGTATACCAGTACTATTCATTATATTACTGCTATTTTCATGTCGGCTAAAACCTCCAAAGAATATCACATTATCACATTAGTATTTGGGGGTAAGACTTTTTAAAAGAACGTTGCCTAAGCGATTCATGCATGCAGGAATACGGTGCAGAAATTTTAGACAATGCAAACAACCAAAAGAAATATTAAATTTCTGCTGGCACTAACTATATTTGATAATTAAATTCATTAATTTAAATAAGAATGAAATTTTTTACCGAGAATAAATGAATTTATTTCCAGAAACAACCGAGGGTTCTCTGATTTAATTTAATTGATTGACGAGACCAAGCACTGGTACTGACGTCACTCTCGTATATATTAAAATCGAATATCAAATGAACAAAATAGGTTCGATATCAGCTAACTATTTTCTATTTTATTAAAGCCCCATTTGTTTGGAGCCTCGGGTGTAATAATAGAAGAAATGTTCACCAGCATTAAGCGTTTTTTGTTTTTGAATGAAAATTGAATAATTTCGAGGAACAAATAATATTAATACGACACTAATGTACTGATGCGATTCACACCTATCTACTAAAGTTAAATTAGTTCTTTCGCTTCCATTTTTAGAGAAATTTTATAATTAAAGAATCTAAATAATTTTTATATGCAACAAAGAGCTAACTATTGAATAGCCGTTAATACTTTCGCTGTTATAGCGGGAAGAGCTCTGTAGATGCTACGATAGGGCTGATTATATAATTAGACAAAGTTGTTTTACCCCATTTTTAAAAGAGAAAGCTTCTTTTTTCAAATATGGAAAAGAATTTGCCGCATACCTTACTCCATAGTAACATTATTTATAACAATGCAACAAAAATACCATTAGTACCAGTGTAATTAAATGCAGTGTCTTTAAAAGCTTGCACTCCAGTCTTGTCCAAGAAATTGTTTGTTGATATGAGCCCAGCCGTTATATTAAATCAAGATATAGACGTACATCGTTGCTGTATCACCATCACAATTTAAATGAACATATAAAAATTGAAAAGTTTCACATTAATCCTTCTAAAGGAATTAATTATAAGCGAAAAAATCTTATTTCCATGAAGAATAAACTTGATAAGCGATTAATGAATGTAGCAATACAGTAGAATCTCTAAAGAAATAAAGAGGAAGTCTCTATCAACTTATTGTGGTAATCTACAAAATTATATTGAGAATAGTCCAAAGATTCATGTATTGTCACTTAAATATGGTTGGGATAGATGTTTGAATTTCTCATAGACAATCCCAAAGATGAAGCGGGAATATGCACAGTTGAATAAACTTGCACAGGAAACATGCATTAGAAAATTGGTTGAACCAATATTTTTGTTCACATACATGAACGGTTTGGATATTTCGTCTACCCCTTTCGGGTTAACGAGGCATATTACGAACTAATAATGGTGCATTGTTACATTCCAGATGATGAACATCGAAAAAAAAAAAATAAAATAGAAAAAAGGTTTTAAAATAAGTAAATACATTGTTTAAATCTGTTTTTTTATCCGAGTATTTGAAAAATTTCATATCGTTCGCTTACAATGAAAATCTATATTAATTAGATCGTATTGACAATAGTTCAAAGCCTCAATTAAATATACAATTTATCCGGTGGACCACCCAGACAGATCCCGAAAATATTTGTGTTATTGATGTTTAATTGGTTAAATAATATACGAATCGTACTTTTTATTCTAGAAGACTTGAAATATAATTGGTTAGTGCAAGACATTTTTCTTCCTCTAGTCTTCCACAAACAATCTGAACAGAAACTGGGCCACCTTTGAATTTCTCAAGATTTTCTTTGTAAGTTAAATGAACTTGTTCATCCTTTTTAGAACAATACTTTGTTTGCATTATAGGTTTATCAATAGTTGGGTCACATCTTGTAACAGGTAATGTAGAAGCAGAATAATCTAAGCCGTTCCAAATTGCTGTGCAAGGGAGTGGAACAACTCCATTCTTTAAACAAGCAGGAAATGGTGAGGCATATGTTACTATGGCATCGATTTTACCTTCAGAACAATAATCGTTACATAATTTGAAGTACGACTGCGCCAATTTTGTACGAGCTTGTTGTAATTTCCACAATTCTGAAACATTCATATCTCTTGCGGTTGGAAACCATTGAGATAAAAGTTTATCAACCGGTTCCCCTGATTTTTCAATAATATCGAAAATGGCTTTAAATCCATTGGCTTCATAAAATGGATAAATTGCTTCTCTTATCTCCTTTAGATAGGTATTAGGCCAATCTATAACTAGATGCCCATGTTTTGCCATACATTTTCGAACTATTTGCAAACCTCTTATAACAGGTGCAGTAGCTGATGTAAGTCCATCTGTATATAAAAATGCTATTCTCAAAGGTCTTTGAGGCAGCGAATATGAGCGATAACCCAATGGAATACAAGTGGCATCGTAGTATTTGTATGGTTCAGCATTTATTATAGATTTCAATGCATATTCGACATTGGAAAGATAATATGATAGTATACCGTATACTGTGCGAACAGATTCTTGACCCGGTTGGCCAGATGCTGTACCATAGCATGGAACACGACCAACAGATGGCTTTATAGAGTAAACATGATTCAATGCGGCTGGATGTCTAACAGAGCCACCGATATCTGATCCAATACCAAAGCATGAACCTTGAAGTGCGGCGATTGCTCCTTCACCACCAGAAGAACCACCATTATTTAAATATTTTCTATTGAATGGATTTAATGTTCTACCCCAAAGATTATTTGTTGTTTCTGAATACATCATTCCTGCAGAAGTATTACTTTTACAAATGATAATACCCCCCAAATCCTTGATAAGTTTAACTATTGGTGCGTCATTATTTTCAATGTGTTCTGATAACCCGATAAATCCCATAGATGTTGCAAGGCCCGAAACTCTGATGTTATCCTTTAATGATATCACAATACCATGGAGAGGTCCAACAAGTTTTCCATGCTCAGCAAAATATTGATCCTCTCTTCGTGCCTCCTCTAGGGCTGCATTAAAACGAACTTCTGTAACACAGTTAACTAATTTATTTGCAACTGCAAGACGCTTACAGTATGCCTTTGTAACATCTACCACTTTCAACCCATGCTTATAATTATCCAAAAGTTCTGAAATTGTGTATGCAGTTAGTTTGTTTTCATTATCATCAAGCACCTTAGAAATAAAGTTTGAAACATCATTTAATTCATCCACTGAAGGTAATGAAATTGAGCCAAGATAGGGGGACAGTGCCTTGTTTCGGGCATCGAGCTTCTTATCTCTAATTGCTTTCCAATCACTCATTACTAATAAATGAATATCTTTTTTAAAAAAAAATAATGATTCAAACCAGATCATGTCTCATATATATAATTATATCTACGATTACATATGACTGCCATTCGCAAAAAAACATCCGGATATTTATTATTAGAAACAAAATCAAAGTACATATCTGAAATTGGTATTCTCAAGATCAGTCTGATCCTTCATACCGTTCATAATACCGGAAAGTCTTTCACCTTCTTCAACGGTATCCACTGACTTACCATATTTTTTATCACGTCTTCTATTGACCCAAACCAAGTAAAATCTGAAGCCAACTGCAATAACAAAGCAAGCACAGAAGCATCCCAAAATAGTAGCCAATGCATTTGTATAAGCTGGTGCATCAGAAGATTTGAAACAGAATGGACCAATAATATTACCAACAGAGAAGAAAATCAACAAAAGCATACTCATTGTAGCTCTCTTAGTGTGTCCGGCATAGTTAGAACCCAAAACGGAAAGACAGAATGGCCAAGTAACTGCATAAGAATTGATCATCCAATATGCGAAAACTCTGCCCCATTTTGCACCGTGACTTTCAGTAGCATAAACTGCAGCTAATCCTGCAATAGCCAATAATAAAGGACAACTCATACCAACAGTCCTTAAGTTATCATATTTGGATGCAAAGTAAGAATAAATAAGCATTTGACCGGAAGAAAAGAATGAACTTCCCACAGAAACTGCAATAGATGTTAACTGATTATGAACAATACTACTCAAAACCAATGTACCAAAGTTGGTAAGACCACCATTTGGAATCATAGAAAGTAAAATAAATGCCAATAGGAACCAAGTCTTTGGATCCTTGATACAGTCCCACATTTGATAGTACTTCCAGTCATGAGTCTTAGTACCCATCATATTCTTGGAAACACGTTTAATTGCAATAATCTTCTCTTCTTTAGTTAAAAAGCGAGCTTGTTTAGGAGTATCAGGAATTAAGAAGAACCAAACGATGGAAATGATTGCAGAGCAAAGTCCTAACACTAAGTAAACAAGTTGCCATTCACTTAAACTGCTGTTATGAGCATAACCAAGACCATACGAAACAAAACTGAAGATGATGTAGAATATACCTTGCATAGATCCCCAGAACATTGTTCTAGTAACTTGCTCCTTTCTAGTATAGAAAAGAGATGTAAATAGAACGAAACCACCCGAGATTGGAGCTTCAAACACACCAAGTAAAAATCTGCAAACAACGATGCCTGCATAATTCTTACAACCAATATGTCCAAACATAATAATACTCCATAAGAATGTGGAAATACAAATGACTTTACCAACAGGGAATCTTTGAAGACAATACGATGCTGGATATTGGGCACCAAGATATCCGAAATAGAAAACACTGGAAACCCATGAATATTCATCACCGACCAAGTGTAAATCTTGACGGAAGTTGAGCAAAACAGCCCAACCTAGAGCTGCTTTATCAACATAATTAATACCATAAAGGGTACATAACACCCACAGCATTCGCCAATCGAATTTACGTGCAACTTTCTTGGATAGTTTTGGATCCACTTCATCATTGGCACCACCTTCTTCGAAGAGGTCAAAGTTCTCATCTTTAATATTAGCTTTTTCCTCGGCAGTAATCTGATCCTTTAAAGGCTCAACGACAGTTTCAACCTGTCCTGCAGTTTTGAGATCGTCAGTCATACTTTAAAATTATTGGTAGTTGAATCTAAGGGCATCATCCAGTTGTACCATTTACAAACGAGAAATGTCTTCATCCTTATATGTAGTCACCATCCTTTTGACCCTGGTGTAGTCTTTCCACCTCGCAAAACGTATGCCGATTGTCACCCCGTTATCCGGACAATAGAATAATAAATTATTTTGGCCCAGCGGAAATATTTCTATTATTCTCAATATGTATGATAAGAAATTACCCAATCGCATAGGGGATTCCGGTCAGATCTTATATTGCCCAACCTGTCAGATACAACGATCTTCATTGTGATAATGAGTCTTATCTATGACATTTTTCGCGAAAGAGGTTCCTTAATGTTAAAGGTCACAAGTCCAATGTAATAAAAAGTATTGATCTTCCAAAAACCCTTGAACGTTTTATCAACTTAATGCTTATCTTTAACTTACACAATAGCCTAGTTATTAGTAAAACCTTTAAACGAACCCAGTTATTGTTTAAGAGATATCTCTATCATAAATTCTTCATGGGGAGTAACCTCATGAAAAAAAGAAATTTGGTTTCCTTTTTGTTAGAATCTAACTCAAGGTGTAAGGTAGTCTACTCAAAGCAGTGGTACCAGCAAGTCTAAACCGTTGGAATAGTACAAAAAAGAAATTCCTTTTTCCTTCTCCTTAATTTCTTGCCGCTTTGTCTCCAATATTTAGTCATCCTTTTGTACAACGTTGAATATCTGATCTCGAGTGTTTTAGTTCTACTTATTGATTTACTAGATTTCGTTTTCCCATCAGCGAAATCAGCAACCCCTGTTATTCTCATCAATCTAGCATGACCTTGGCAAGTCTAAATTCTTCATCACATCTCCAATTAAGTTATGAGTCGTAAATTATCCTACATAGAGCAACTGTTTGCAATCCGAAATCGGCTCGATATGCCTGCTACATTCCAAGTATGGGCTAGTTATTCAGAAAAATTAACGCCAGAAACTCTTTTTAAAGGTTTGTATAAAATAATCAGTGAATATGATCAACTATCTCTTCAAGTATATGGTGACGAAATTAAATTCATTGATGAATACAAATTTTCAGATGTATTCAATATAACTGATCAAGCTCCTCCGTTTAATCGCTTTGTCTATGGAACTCAAAAGCCATTATGGTCTATCAGTTTATATGGACAGCAGTTGGTTTTTTCTTGTGATCATTTGTTATTCGATGGAAGATCTGGATTAAACTTTCATCGAAAATTACGTGATGCACTCAATGATTTTGAGAACGGTCCATCCTATCAGGGATTAGATTCGGTCTTGTTCAGTAACACCAAGTTGAATGTGCCACCATCCCAGGTAACACTTTTAAATTATAACGCACCTTTATTAACTACATGCTCCATGGCAGTTCGGTACTTTATGCCTTTAGGAGAGGGATGGTTAGCAAGATTTTTCAGTTCTGATCCATTTACAAGGCAGCTATCCCTAAAGCAATTTATTGGAAATCATACAGGTACTTATCACGAAGAAGTTATTCATTATTCTGTGGCAGTGGTAGATAAATTATTAAAGATCACCAGAACCCATAAAATAAAACTAACTGCTCTTCTATATCTTGCATGCCAGCATACACTAGCACCATTAATTGATGATTTGGACACATCCTGTAATATTCCTATAGATATGAGATCCAGTATTAATAGGACAGTACCTACAGAATTTGGACTCTTTGTAGGTGATATTACTATAGTTTCCCCATCAATAAACAAAATTGATGATGATTGGATGATTGCACAGAGATTTCAAACCCAATTGATAAAGAAAAAGCCTCAATCCCTATATGAGTTGGGTATGATTCGATTTATCGATCCAGAAAAATGTGCTAAAGCCATTTTCAAAACAGCTCGTTCAACTCTTGAAATTTCAAATTTAGGTATTGTTAGAAACGATGACAATGATAGATATAAGATTAAAAATATGTCGTTTCATCAAAAGAGTAGTGGAAACTTTCTCAGCTGCAGTGTGGTTAGTACAGATATTGGTGGTATCAATATTGCACTTTCCTGTACATGTACCGATGACCAGTTTAGAAAACTTGTATTGGGATTTAAAAAATATATACATCTCATATCTTCCTGACGTTAAACATTGTCCAGATCTTCTCAACCTCTTGTTCCCTCCATTTCATCTCTTTATGTTTGAATAATATTGGATTACATCCTGGAATATATGCCAAATCACATCTTGTACCCAAAGTCATTGTTAGAGAACTTTCAAACGGTTTCTGCGTGTATTCTTTTAATTTTTTGCCATTGATCATATTCACAATATTC
Organism: Brettanomyces custersianus; assembly: GCA_012295335.1. Lineage (NCBI taxonomy): Eukaryota > Fungi > Ascomycota > Pichiomycetes > Pichiales > Pichiaceae > Brettanomyces > Brettanomyces custersianus. The sequence continues at coordinate 12,658 of JAAVTW010000006.1, read as the reverse complement.
GATGCAAGATATTTACTTTGAAAGTAACTTGATCTTGCCATATTAACACCTGCATTACAAGCATCACCAATTGCGAAGATATTGTCCTTAACTTGTAAATAGGGATTTACTTTCAAAATTTGATTGGAATCCATATATTGCTTTAGGAAATCAGATTCAGGGATTGCTGATTTCGTAATTCCTGTACAATTAATTACTAAACCATAGTGAGAAAGTGCTTCCCCCTTGAAATCTGGACGGTTGTTTCTAATAATATTAACACCCAGTTTTTCCACGACGGGTTCAGCAATTGCAGAAACAGAAGAATCAAACTTTGGAAGTATGGTGGCTCTCGAAGTGTAAAGATCCACTGGTTTATCTGGATAAAACGATTTAATATCGCATGCAAGTTCGACACCAAGTGGTCCTGAACCAACAATAGCAACCGAATTTGCAATTTCGATGGTCTTTTGATATTGTTTCAATTCTTTCACTCCATTTGTTTTGTCTGGATGATTCAATCTTGCTGGTTTCATTGGAATCCTTCCTGTAGCAATGATCAAATATTGATAGGGTATACTGGTATGATCTTCCAAATAGATCTTGTCCTGTGAAATCTTGGTGCATTCCCCAAATATAACTTTAAGTGATCCTTTGGGAACATTTAATTGAGCTTTATTGAGTGGTATAAAGAGATCTTCTAAGTTTTTACCACCCACTGAGCCTCTAGGGAGCATGAATGAGTTTGGATGGTAAATATTTTTCTCAATTAGAGTAACAGTATATCCAGAAGGAATCATATCCGCCAATCGATGTGATACAAACCATCCAGAAAATGATCCTCCGAGAACCACGATTTGTTTCGGGTTAGATCCAGTCTTATATGTCAATCTATGAAACCATATGAATGGCACTTCGTATAATCTAGAGAAAAGATTCTGAAGATTGATCCTGATAAAGGTTGTCCATAAATTCCAGTTAATCATCGTTATCAGATGGAATACCTATCAATGGTTCGATAAATCGTGCATCAATTAGACCTTTTATAGCACTTTAAAAATGTGTCTATAAAGCCAACCGATATCACCTGGCAGATATAATCAGATCGGAGATAAGCTGACTAGGTAAATTTAGCGAAAGACCGATCGGTTCTAAGAACTATGTAAGCTTTGGTAATATAATCAAGTTCAATTAATAGCATCTATCTGTGCAACTTTATAATAACTTTTGAACTCGTTTCAGTGCTACTATGTAAAAGCCATTTTGCCATAGCATTTATATCAAGTATATATTGGAATAATGGCAGTATTGGATTTCAATGTTGAGATGAAATTTATTTGTTTTTCATTGAAAATGTGTCAAAATAATCATGATGTTTTGTTATTATATCTATTAGATTATATCAAAACCTTTATTCGAGATCAGTTATAGAAGATATAGAAGATATGGTAATGTTGCACATCAAATTGTTATTTTCAACATTATATCATTGATTGAATTGTATTCCGGCGGTATTTGTGTGAAATTTATCTAAATCGCATTTAAGGAAAACTATTTTAATGGCCATTTCACCCAGTGCAGCCAAATCATTATTTTACATCTCTGCACCAGTAGATGTTTTGGTCCCACATAAGTTCATATATATTTTGCGGGCCTTGCGGAAAAAGAGGTGGACATTCATAACCCAATTAGGCAAAACTAGAAAACAATGTAAAACTACATTGTTTGCAAAGGTTGAACTTAGGGTAAGCTTTAGAAAGGTTAACATTAAACCTTTATAATCATGTAATTCTGCCTCAGTAACCACCATTAACACCTCAGTACTCCTTTAAGATCATCAATAATGCCAGCTCAAATTTGCCAAGAACGAGGTCCAATAGTCCAAGGTGCTAAAGCACCTTATGCATTTATATATTCTTGGAAGACTAATAATGGTGCTAGGCCATTGGTGCTCTTAGATCTTTTAGGTGTGAATTATTATCTTCGTCCAGTGGATCTTGATGCACAAATACAAAAAGAAGAATGGTATACTAAAAGGAATGCCAATGGTAAGATCCCTACATTAGCATGGGTAGATAAAGATGGATCGGTTACATATGTTAGTGAGTCAGTTGCAATTCTTCTATTTCTTGCTGATAAGTTAGATAAAGAGCGTAAATTTAGTTTCGCATTAGGCTCTAAAGAATACTACGAAGAAGTTGAATGGTTATTCTTTGAACTCTCTGGATTTTGTCCTTATAAAAGTAATTGGAGATTCTTTCACAATTATCCGGAGAAATTCCCTGTTGCTATCAATAGATTTAGAGATGAATCTATCAGATGTTTGAAAGTATTAAATACCAGATTGGAGCGCAATAATACGGGTTATTTCGTTGGAAATCATCTTTCGTTGGTTGATATCACTCTTTATACATGGCTCCGTCCTTCCCAAATGGATACTTATGAAGAAGTTATAATGTCACTCCCAGCATTACAGAAGTGGACTAATAGTGTGGGTGCTATTCCGGGTGTCAAACAAGGTTTGGCTGAATTTAATAGAGTGTAGTTTATAACAAGTGAATATAGAAATATAAAGCCACAGTCATTATTTTATTTGTTTCGTTAGTTGTTGTCTTTTTTTTCCAAATTTCAATGCTTATCTCTAAATTTTTATTTTATTGTCGAGATAAGCTTGAATACTTCATAAAAGTGCATTCTTTCCACCAAGCATCACTTAATCGTCATTTCCATCCTTGAGCAATGACTAATAAGAGACCCTTACCTGGGATGCTGACGTTAAAGGTCAGTAGTCTAATAAAAAGTCGTGCAAAAGCTTGTAAATCATGTCGAGAAAGGAAGAGAAAGTGTGATAGAGAACGACCATCGTGTTCATACTGCTTGAAGCATGGTTTAAGTTGTATGTATGAATGCGATCAGCAGAAAAAACACGTTGCTCCCCTTCCCAAAGTTACTCCGCCGTTAGAAAAAAGTATCCAACCACAATCCAATGTGAAATCAAGTACTAAGGCATTCATTCTTGCAGGACCCGAAAGTATCTTAAACAAGAATGATCATGATGCATCAAACAACAAGTTAGGAGGTGCCACATCATTTTCTACATCATCATCTGCGCAATCATCCGGATCATTAGACGATACTACGCCGCCATCTAGTCCCAGTCTTTCTGAAAAGAGGATTCATAAATTGGCATCTGAATCTTCGAGATTGGAAGGTTTGGCCACATCTGCTGAGTGTGAAAATATAGATAAGATTCAATCTGCTGCAGCTGGCTTTTTCCCCTTCCATCAAAAGGCAACTGAGAAGCAAGAGAAATTACCCGAAATTGAATCTGAAGTTTCACCCAACGATAGAAAAGGTACCGTTTTCACCAATATAATCAACTCTTCGTTATTCAATTCTGCTGTGGAACCACAAGAAGATTTGCAACTCCTTTTATCCGCTGTACCTGATAAGCAGCTCTGTGATAATCTGTTGCTTAGATACAGTGTAACTGTACATCCAATCATCCCCATTTTGGATATGACTCAATTTCGTTTACAATATGAAGCATTTTGGAACAATCATACTGCTGCTACACTACCATTTTACATGCAACTATTCACTATTTTATATTCCGCATCCATCGTTAAGTATGAGGAAGATGCACTGGAATTAAAGCATGAAGAACTTCGCAAGAGACTTCCTACCTTGAAAAAATATGTTGGATCTGCAGAAATTGCTATGTCAATGTATAGATTCCCAAGAAAGATTACAATTGAAGCTCTTGAAAGTGCAGTCATTCTTCATTCTGTATTGAGAAATGACTGTCGTACCAATGACTCTGGAAGTATTGGTGCCCTCATTAGGTTGGCTCAAACAATAGAGTTAAATCGAGATCCACTTCGTTATCATGATATTAAAGACGAAAATATAGTACAAAGAAGAAGGCTGCTTTGGTGGCAACTCTTCTATCTAGATGTCACTACGTCTCTTTCTAATAGATTAAATCCTATTATTGCTGAGGACAGTTATGATACACAGTATCCCAGTGAATATATCAAAGATTTGCAAAATCATTTTATTTTAAATCAACCAATGGCCTTCCTTAATGGTCGATTCCGCTGGGCGGAATGCACAAATAAGATACTGCACCATGCGTTTACTCTTAAGCCTTTAACCGAACTTGGTTATCGTCATTTACATGATGAAATTGAGAATCTATCATTCTTTACAACTTCACTAATTCAAAGGATTTTAAATCCAAACAATATTCTACCTTCACAGGAACAGTTCGCCAAGTTCTCCGCTAGTGTGTTATCTACTCTTGCTGACAGAGCCTATCTCTTGCTATACATTGGACATACTAAACAAGAGTCTCAATCCATTGATGATTCAGTCAATTTCCTTGCCTATCGTACGTATGAGAATGTTAAAATTCGTCCAAATACTGCAGATAGTTCATCGATTGGAAATGTCAGAATTGAAAAAGTGAATGCACATTTGATCGATTCTCAAATACACTTACTTTCTGAATTTTGCAAATACGGACAGATGCCTCAAAATAAGATTTTCCTTTGGGATATTAGGAAGTTTCAACCAATTCAATCGATGCTTGCCTTGTTAAGAAGTTTACTAGTAGAGGCCAAAAATATTCAATCGCATAATCATAAGCCGTTCTACAAAAGTTATGATTTCAGTAATGATCGTAAAGTTCAAATGATGGATGAAGCGATGATTAAATTATCATATATGGCCGTTCATACAACAAAACTTTGTAAGACAAGATGGAATTTACTGAAAAATTTAAAAGACGCCACTTGGATCCAATTAGGAATTAAAATACCAGGATTTGCTAGTCTCACGGATGGAACAGAACAAAATGAACAAGTATCTGATCGTGATTGGTGTAAACTTTTGGAAGATTTGGATAAATTGGAAGATGTTGTCGATGAAAACATTAATATGAAAGTCTGGGATCAAAAATCCGGTAGCTATCTTTCTTGATGATTGAACGATATGTATAAACTTATTTGAATGGCTAAAATGAATCACGTGTTTACACCCCATGTTTCAAACGTAAGAGAGTAATGTAAATCTATTATTCTTCAAATTTTTAGTATTTAATGTGCATACTTGCATGGGGATTATTTGGTATTTGGGATATGAGTATTTTTTGCATTGTTTGTTATTGAAAACGCCACAAATATAGATGACGCCTCAGGTTTCACGGTATTGATTTCCCTCGTTGGGCTATCAAGGATGAATTGTAAAGCCGTCAAATTACTATATAGTCACGTAGGACCCGCATGGAAATTCTAATTTAACTGAATTATTGAAGTCATCATTGACTTATTATCCCAGTCATAATGATAGAAACTAAAGATTCTGAAATTGTTACAAATGATCTTGATGTAAAACCAACAAAGAGGATTTCCAGGTGGAAATCTCTTTGGATCAAGCATAGAGCAAAGTTATGGGATACTTTGGACAAGTCACCAGAGGAAAGAAGAACTATGTTTAAAGTTGATTGGTGGATTCTTACATATGCATGTCTGGGTTATTTTCTTAAGACATTAGATCAACAGAATTTATCTAATGCATATGCTAGTGGTATGAAAGAGGATTATGGATTCAAGAAAAATGAATATAACTTGGCAAGTGCTACCATGTTTAATATTGGATATATTATAGGAGAAATTCCTTCGCAAATGATTCTTACTAAAGTTAGGTATTCTATCTGGTTACCAACAATGGAACTCTTTTGGGGTATAGTCTGTATGTGTATTGCAGCTACCCCTAAAAATCAGCATGGTATTCATATTATCTATGCTTTAAGATTTTTAATTGGTCTCTTCGAATCAACATCTTATGCAGGACTTATTGGCCTTTTAGGTTCTTGGTACACACCATCAGAGCTCGGTAAAAGAGCAGGTATTTTTCAAATATCTAGTTCTCTATCAAACATGTTTTCTGGTTATTTACAAGCGGGATTACATAAAGGTATGAACGGTAGGTTAGGACTTAAATCTTATCAATGGCTTTTTATTTTTGATGGAATTATTACAATTCCCATTGCAATATATGGATATATTAGTATTCCAGATGCACCAACTAATTCAAGAGCTTGGTGGTTAAAACCTTCACAAAAGGAGCTGATGAAAACCAAAATATTCAATGCCAAAAGAGCACCTCCAAAGAAATTGACATGGAATTCAATCAGAGCCCTTTTCAGCTCATGGCCAGCATTTCTCTTTCCTGCATGCTTTATCTGCCATGTTTGTGCCATTCGATTATATTCCTATATGAACCTTTGGGTTAAACATGAAAAGTATTCAATTTCTAAAATCAATACTCTACCAACGGCTGGTTACGGAATTCAAATATTCTGTACCATCATTATGGCATGGACCTCTGATGCTATTCATAAGAGGTATCCACTAATCGTCATTTTCACCGCAATATCCGCAATTGGATGTTTGATTCTTACTATTTGGCCCGCAAATAGAGCAGCAATGTTTGCTGGATGGTACCTTACATTTTGTGAAACTGGTTGTGGAATTCTATTCATGTCATGGATTAATGAAGCATTAAGCTTCTCCACCGAGCAGCGTTTAATTTGTATTGGATTGACCCAATCTTTATCATTCACTTTCCAGGCATGGCTTCCATTGATTATCTACAATACTAGTAATGCACCTTTCTTTGGATCTGGTTATCCAGTAGCCATGGCATTTTTCCTAGCTGAAGGTATAGGAAGTTTAATAATTGCCTTCATCATCAAACGAGAAAATCTAGGCTTCAAATGGTTGTTTTCTCGTAGGGATAATGATTTTCAACCAGTTACTTCGGAAAAGGATGTTGAAGTATCATCAGAGAGGGATGAATGTTAGAAAAACCATGGCGCGTACTAAATTTTCTATATTGTTTAAATTGATATGTTTCTATTGTTTGTATTATACCTTTCATGGGCATGAAACCCCGTCATTGTTTGACACCATTCCCCATGCACATTGATAATTGGATCGGTGAAAGTGGATATTTAAGAGATAACGTTCCTTGGTAATACACTACACAATTGTTTAACGACTGCACTATCAGCCAAGAAGAAATCAAAATGGTTGATGAAACTCAAGCAAGAAAGATATATAGAGAATCAATTCATGTTGATGGATTAAACATCTGCAATTTTGGACCAGATATCTTTAATGCCTGGCACAAAGGTGGTATTACTGCAGTTTCATGTACTTGTGGTCTCTGGGAAAATTTTGAAGATTCGATAAAGAATATCATTCAATGGAAGAAATGGTTTGAAGAATATAGTGATTTAATAATTCCCGTTCATGATGTGGAAGATATTTATAAAGCTAAAAGGGAAGGTAAAACTGGTGTTATTCTTTCATGGCAGAATACGTCTGGTATAGAAGATCAAATTGATTATCTTATGATTTTCGAACAACTTGGAGTTAAAATCATGCAATTAACTTACAATACCCAGAATTATTCCGGTGCTGGTTACACAGAAATTAAAGATTCTGGTGTTACTGGGTTTGGCAAGAAAGTTTTGGAAGAGATGAGTAGAGTGGGTATTGTCGTTGATCTCTCCCATGTTGGTCATAATACAACCATGGATACTATTAAGTATTCACCTAAGCCACCATGTTTCACACACGTTCTTCCTGCCTCGCAAAATGCATCTGGAAGAAATAAGACCGATGAAGAAATTAAGGCTATTGGTGAAAGAGGTGGAATGGTTTCAGCATCATGCTTTGGACCTAATATGAAGAAGGGAAATAATTCTACAATTGATGATTATATTGATGTATTGGATTATTATATAGAACTTGTTGGTATCGATCATGTTGGAATTGGATCGGACGCTTCGGAAGGTCATGCCCGTCCTTCACCTTTCTTAGAATGGTGTAATAAGGATAAAGGTTATGCTTACAAAATGACTGCATGGGGATCGAAGAAGGTTGTGAAGCCATTAGGAAAATTAGAAGATAGGGAAGAACTTGCTGTAGCAATGGCTAGAAAAGGTTGGTCTGAAGAGAAGATGAAGAAAGTTCTTGGATTGAATTGGATCAATTATTTCAAGAAAGTGTGGAACTGAATCACCACTTATTGGATTAAATCATTGCCAAGTACCAGGTTCTTATATTTGTACGACTTATAATTTAGTTTTGATTGCTAAATACAATACTGATTACAATACTTAGTTAATGTTATCAAGACAAATATATATAGTCCCATGTTTCTATTAATTTCGAACAAATCAGGTTTATTATAAAAATAAATACCTAATACTATTAACATTGGGTCGGGGCTATCTTGTATGTCTTCTGGGAATAGGTCCATCTGGAACTTCATGATACTTTTATCAAATTTGAGAAGTTATCGTACAATGAAAGAGTGTTAAATAAGCAACATAATTAATGACCAGTGCCATAAATAAAATGTTCTTCTTAGAAATTAAATAATAGATAAATTGTCGCCGTACTATCGCCTTCATTGCAATTGTAAGCCGCTCTAACTATGTCCATCATAAGGCTGTTAATATAGACCTTATCAAGCCATGGAATGTACTTTAATTCAGTATTGTCTGATGGATAAATTTAAGCTTTATATCTACCTTTATTAATGTATGCAATATATTAGATGTAATAATGCCGTTACGCAACCGATAATATTGTATGGGAGGATAATCTACACTAGTATGTAGGTCCGCAATCACAACTATTTGAACTCGTATATCTCAATAGGTGGTGAGTCAAATGAATATTTCGTAAGCCAATCATAAATGAAATCTACTGTATATATCTTATAAGCATTTTATGATACTATAGTACCCCCTATATAGACACCAATTCAGGTTTAAAGATCACGGCGATGAAGGATGCCGCCAACTGTTGTGTTATTACAACTTTTCATGTCGTAAAGTATTTTTTATATCTATCAAAACTGACTCCAAGTAGACATTTATTCATTTATAAAGGCTCTATATATATTATTAGGTATGTTTAAGTATCATATACTCCATAACTTTGTTTGATATTATTTAATATTGTAGATATTGTCAATTTTAATTATTAGGGATTTTCAATTTTCATTTAATCTGGATGTATTTAAGAACTTTATGTGGGAAAAAATGAATATATTAGAATATCAATATCAATATGTGATATAAGTCTATAAATGTCTTATTGGCAATAAATGCAAATGACTTGAGATAATAGAGTAGTCAATACTGGATAAATGATCACAAAACTATCGGAAAATTGATTTGACTTGATATTCACGAACAAAATGGTTTCAATACCAAGGGAAATAACAGCAATGATCAATAGACGATGCCTTAGGATATGAATGACCTAATGATATATGCAAGATATGTACGAACAAGTTGAATATAATTGCTAGACTCACAATGAATGTAGGGGTTATGCTTACATACGAAATAACTATACAGAAGATATAAAAGTGTTCTAAGTTGGTGGTAATTACAAGAAACCATAGTGGGCAGTTTGATTCCGGGGAGATACTACGTAGGAAGTATGAATTTAACTAGCATATTCCGAATATTAGTTGTTGCCAATACATGTGAAATACTATGGAAACTCCCTGAATCAAGGATTAAGATGACTTATCTGAGTTAAAGAGCCAAAGAGTATGGCTGTTTCCAATGATCATAACGCAGATAAGCCTTTTAATGGCTTCAGTGGATGGTTAAGTATCCCATTATTGATGGTATATGAGTGAACTGGGAATAACTTTGGTAATACTCAATGATGTGATGAATATTGGTATGTATGTACTATCGTAATGAATATAGATGAATATAAATGATGGTGTGGATTATAACGATGGCAGTACCGATGATAATGAATGAAAACAGTCATGAAGAGAGGGGTAACAGATCAGATCTGTCAGGTCTGAATTAAACAGACACCTTTAACAAAGTAAACATATAAACCTCAGTTAATCGTAAGTACATAACCAAGCATCGTTATAACAGGTATAGGACAATGATTCAAACAATTTGAGGGAAAAATTCTTCAAAGGTAAAGTGTTAAAGTGATATGAAGTTGGAAAAGAGATCTCAGTCTGAGAAATTTATTTTAATCTTCACCACAACATATCAACTTTAAGTTGGATTGAAGTGGCAACTAATATAATCGTTTAATCGTGAACTGTCAGCTAACTAGCTAATAACAACAACTGAACCATATTATGATGTTCTCAAGTGTGAATGTATGACGAAAGAAGAGATCTTCACGCTCGAAATTTACAAATGAAGATGGTAAACAAACAACCAGTTCATGGTAAACAAGTGGATAACTACAAGGTTTGTGAGCTGAAGAATCGTTATGACTAAGAAATACAACTGATATACATTGATATAAACGGGATATTGCGTATTTTCAGTGACAGTTAGCATATGAATCAACTTGTAAGATTCATCATCCAGATTGAGTTAGTGGTGATTCCGTGAATATTGAACATTTAATAACCAACAGTCAACAGCTTGAAATATCAACACTACGCAATAGTGCTAGGAAATTTAACCGATACCTTTTGACCATGTTTCTTGGATGTGACTTTAAATGTTACGAATATCGCATCATCGATAGGAAGCGCGTTTAGTGGTTGAGTTTGACGGTAATAAAGGCTGATATTGTGATTATTACGTTGATAAATGATCGATTTACAGGTGATATACGATGAATTAGTGGGTATTTGATCATCACATATACGTATGAGAAGACCGTTTGTTTACACTGATCAGCGATAGAACACATTATTACTCTGTAACACCTCACAAATGGGTAGTTGATTAAGGATAAGTGACTAAAGAAGCTAAATGATCACTCTTAATTGACGTACTCTGTATTGCGTGGGTTAGATTTGGAGGTACGCACATTTCATGTTGATTTCTCTTATGGAAACTACGTACAGTAGCCCAGGATGATTGATTCATTAACTGTGTCAACGTGTAATAGTCGTTGACTACAGTAATTTGTGAGCTTGGCTGTTAGGAGACTTGATGACTGCAACTGTCTATGTGCAATTGAAGGTACTACCAGTTTTACCAGCAATTACTCTACAATAGCTATGGGTTGAAGTGGTTCCCTTGGATATATCGAACTCAATCAGTGAATGTCCTTAGACTGGCTGTTAGATGCTCACCAGCTCTTGGATTAGACAGTTCATAGAAGAAATATTAGATGAAGGTTATAAGGCAAGCCATCACTGGGATCCTCACAGTGATAAAATCAACGAGGGTTCAACTAAAGGAACAGTATTGCCATTATAAATCTTGGTAGTATTAAACATGCTCCCCAAATGCACTGATTAATCAAGCTGTTGATCTGTACAGACTTGACTATACCTTTTACAAGTTCCTCACCGCCATTAGTGACAATCACTGACTAGGAAGGATCTTCATACAGATGGCTACAAGTATCCCATTGACAAATGGTTGATAAGCGTGTGTTGATACCGATTGTATCCCCAAGGCAACGACCCTACAGTTCTAGTTGACATTGAGGGTACAAAGAACAACCTTTGTGGTACATCTAGGATCAGTGGGAAGCTAACGAACCAATAGCGTGAAGTAATGACTATCTATAACATAACTAATAAACTAATGATTGAATGATTGAGTGTTAATTCTATTTCTGGTAAACTCGCTATCTCGTATATTTGTTGATTTGAATGTTCGGAAATTCGCGTTTGACTTGTACCTTTAATAACAACATAACGGTTTCAAGTTGTTAACCATTCATTCAATACAGCATATTACGTTCTCAAATGTTGGAATTAGGCTGATAATGATGCATAGAATGAATAACCAAGCGATTTGCTTGATTTTGGTCACCGGTTCTTTAGCTATGATCATCCAAAATTGATACGTTTTAACTCATGATGAGCCGGTAAACAACCACGTTTAAGCAATCAGAAAGAGTTATATCGACAATATATCATTTGTTCAACGTTATATGATCACAAACACTCGAGAGTTGTTCACTTTAACTTGAAATTGATGTTGTTTACGCGTTAATCAGTTTCACCAAACTGAACATGAAACACGGTAAACAGCGCGTTTAAGGGTTCGTATGAATTGGAAAACACTCATACAGCATTGGCTATTGACTATCATTGAAACATCATCAGAGTTTCCGGGTTTAATATCGTTTTGAGTTAGAACTGCTGTTGACCAATTACTGAATTATCAAGTAGCGGTAGTATACAAGAACCTACAGAAATCTTTATCCGAAGTCTATCAATCGTTCAGATACGTATAGAGCACGGCTTAATGATCACATTGATGTACAGGATGCCATTGAAAACGGCGTTCGGGATAGTGGATAAACGTCACAATATTTTGCTATTACATACCCAATGAAGGATGCCTCTGAGTAGTTCATACCACTTATATCACACGCAAATGGGTTACGGAGCATTATTTATTGATGTTTATAAGCCAGCCAGATCATTAATTTGATATTTAAGTGGCTTTGCCGTGAATTCAAATTTATTTTACCGGTTACGAACTAGGCTAGTATAGCAAAACTTCATCTATAATTGATAAACCAATCAGATATTTATAGAACACGTTGCTATGATTCAAATGGTATGCTATACGTCGTTGAAAGTTCATTCAGTGCTTGTCAATTTGAAGGTTTGCTGTCAATAATTTAAA